>CM058233.1:85969459-86475383 GCA_030180135.1 Orychophragmus violaceus | reverse complement strand
CATAATATAATTAAAAGTTGTTTTCCTCAAATATTTACGGTCGTGGACGGTTGTAAATGCATAATTATAAAAAAATATATATTTAAAATATACTAAATTTATTAAAAATATGCATAATTAAATATATATATATATACAAAATTCATTTAAATATATATATATATATATAAGTTAAAATTTAAAAATTTGATATTATAATTATGAAACATATGAATAAATTTAACATTTTCTAATTAATAGTAACTACACAACTATTGTGGTTTTATATTTACAAGTTTTTAAATAAATCTTTTTGATAATTGTTCTTTGATAACTTATAAGTTATAAGTATGTGTATATAACAAACTAAGAATTTCTATATTCAACATTAGTTTTCACAAAAAAATATATATATAATTTCTCTGTGGGAATCATAGTTTTATCCAAACTAAAATCCATAAAAAATAATATCAATATTATACATATGTTTTCTATTATTACTTATATTGAAAGAAATTAAAACTCTCAGATAAAAAAGGGTAAAACTTTTTCTTAAGTAAAATAAATATGAGAAAACTCTAATAACACCTATATATTCCCTTTGCAACTATCAACTTCTCTGTCAAACTCTAATTTCAAACACAATGAAATCATGGCTTCCATACAAAATGAAGAAAGTCAAAACACAAATATATGTAACACTCTGGTCTTCATTAGCATGTTATAGTAAAATTTATTTATTTTTAAATAAATTATTTAGTATTTTATATATTATTTTATTGTTAGTTAAGTTATACTATTGATTTTGATAATTAACATAATAATATAGGTTTAATACTTTTCTATAGTTATAAATTAAATTTATTTTGGTAATTTTATTTTGAACTGCAATCGCACTTGTTGTTACGGAAATCCGCTCTAGTCAATATTACGGGCTACGATCTGAGATATCCGAACTACGAGGTGAGATTTAAATATAAAATGAGTACGAAGTTGTTCTTTATTAATCTTAAGCCGAAGTCGAACTATGAACAGGATGGTACGAGGTGTGAGTCCGTCGAATGACGTGCTCACTAAGCAATGCTCGAGGTCGGAGCTTTATAGAAGTAGCTCGGCCTCTCGCAAGTTACATTCTGTCTTAAATGAAGAGTGAAGGTTCCTATTTATAGCGCTTGAGCGCTGACTCCTCCTTGGGCTGTTGACTCTTTAACGGGCTTGTCTTCTTGGGCCGAAATGATATTGTTGATTAATAAGATTTCTAATGGGCTTATGGATGGTTGCTAAACTCATATCTAACAATTAGTCCCCCCCCCCAGTTCGTCGAGTCGTGATGCTGAGGTCGGCGAATTTCTTCGAGAATTTAAAGTCAAGCAGAAATCTTATTAAATCGTCTGGTCATGACTCGCAAGTATTTTTCCTTTGGCTCCAACCACGATTCCTGAGAGAACAAAAGGACGCGACCGTTGGCGCCGCGATTCTTATATTTCGTGAAGAACCGCTTTTTTCTTCTTACGAGGCTCCGTCTTTTCAGATTCCATTTTTCTTATCAGGTAACTACCTTTTCCTTCTTAGTCTTTGCTTTGCAGTCGTTCTTGTAATTATGCGGATAGATTCCAGTGCGCATTCTTCTACTGGTAGCGACGATTCTGGTTTTTCTAAGTCGTCCGGCGACTGTCATGTCGTATCTAGTCCAATTGAGGTTGACGAAGAGTTTCTGATATCTCGTTCTGGGCAAAAACCTCGTTGATTTTGCGGTAGTCGAGCTGCGGTGTAATTGCCTAAGGACTACGATCTTGCTAGCGAGGGGAGGCGAGATCTTGGTGATGGCAATGGGATGAGATGCCGGGAAAGTGATGTTAGGGTTGATGATTCGGAAGATTGCTCGGAAAATAGCACGACCGTCCTTGACCATCGTTCTCAGACACCTTCTCCGAAGGAGGGAGGGAAGCGAAGGTCGTTATCCCCAGGGCGATCTGCTCATCCGTTTGTGAGCATACAAATCTATATAGTATTCGCGAGCGATGTTCTCGCATTTCCGGTCTTGAGCTTTGGTTGCCAACCTTGCACGAGCGACCCTGTGATGCTCCTCCTGGTTGGCTCTGTTTGTACGAGTGTTGGTTCTCTGAGTATTTCTTGCTTTTCCCTCTTCCTAGAATTTTAGTTGAATACTGCGAGGCCAGGGAGATGGCCCTTTCTCAGCTCTGCCCGTCTGTTATTCGCAATATGTTAGGTATCCTAGTTATGGTGGCTGATAGCGAGGTTTAGATGTCCACTTGGTTTTTCGAGGAGATGACGTCGATCTCGGTCAACCCGCGGACCTCTGGTACGTTCTATGTGAGATTCAGGCCTGGTCGTCATTTGAGGGTAGTTTCCGATCCTCCGGAAAAGACTTATGACTGGCAAGATGGCTACTTTTTCGCACGTGTTAACGACACACTGGCTTTTGATGCGAACAAGGTTTTTCGATCAGCTTGGAACTATAAGTGTGGTAGCTCTTCTTGTTCTGCGTTTCCCATTTGCTATCACCGGTTTCAAGGGTGTATTTTTGTTATGCAGTTCGCTCCACTTCGAGTTGCTGGAACGCGGCGTTTGCAAAGGATTTGGAGGAGTTAATAGCTCACGGTGGTGTGAACTAGCCTTCATCGAAGGACGAGGGGTCCAAGAGACGGTTTGATCAGAAGGTTTGTGACTGTCTAAGGAAGGTTGTTTCGGGTTTGAATACTCTTCTCCTCCCCCCCCCCCCCCCAGGCAAGTTTGTAATGCTGAAAATGTTGTTTTGTCGTATCAGCGTTTCTGGAGATGAATTCTTTTGCTGATAATGAGCCGCCATCCCCTCGGCCATCTAGGAAGAGGCGAAGGACGCCTGAGGTATTTGTGGCGGCGATAGATTCGTCGGTGATTAAGCTTGACGACGCCTCCGACACTTGCGAGGGGAGGATTGATTGATAGCAGGAAGCGTTGGGGCGTGTCACGAACCAGGTCGCTCCGCCTGCTGGGGTTCCTCGTCAGGAGAGGCGGGAACCAGACCTTGATGGTGGTGTTGAGCGTTCTGAGGAAGTTTGACCTTCTTCTTCTTCTGCTCGAGCTGCAGGCCTGACGACTGGGTCAGAAGATGTTGTGCACGGTTCGAGCGAGCCATCGTGGTTTTATGTACATAAGTGGAAGACGCCTTTGATAAATGACATGTCATCGTGTACCAATCTTGTTCAAAGGCTCAGGACCGGTTCGGTCAAGGATCTCATGCCTGTTTCGGACATGCACAAGCCGCGTCTCCAGGAGGAACTAAGTCATCACCTAGTTATGGTGTGTGCCATCCTGAATCAGCTTCGGGACTCACATGAGTCTGAGAGGTCTCAGGAGAAGACGACGGAAAGCATCCTTAGGGAACAGGTTGATTCGTTGCGGCGTTCATCTCGCGAGTTGAAGCAGGTGCGCAAGGAGCTTGACGAGGCAAAAGGGGCTTATGCTGCTTTACCCTTGGAGAAGGAGAAAGCTGCGGGCTTAGAGAAGCGGTTGGCCTAGCTTGAAGAGGAGAAACGTAGTCTTTTGTCTGAGGTCGGCTCTCTCAGGTCGAAAGTTGATTCCCTTGTTGCCGAGTGCGACGGACTTCGGGAATCCTTTGGAGAGCGCCTTCGTTCTGAGCGGGAGGCCGCGTGTAATAAAGGCATCTGAGCATTTGTAAAATCTGAGGGCGGAGAGGGAACAGGTGGATCGCTATATCCCAAAACTATTGGAGTTCAATCAGGCAGCTAGTGTTCTTAGCGCATATCGTCTGCTCGCGGGAAATGGTGTCCCAGTTCCCCCTGCATTGATCGCTAAACTTGAAGAGGATAGGCCTCGCTTGGAGCATGAAGTCAACGAGTTGCGACCTGATCCTTTGGATTCCAGTGTTTTTTGCATGTCGCCGCAACGAGGTGACATCGAGGATACTTCTGGTGTTCCCGATCTCTTGCTCTGATTTTCTTGCTTGCGAGGGCCAGAATGTTTTGTCTTCCCTCATTTTTTTTCTTGGAACCTTTGTATGTATAGTGTTTTTACTTGTAGTTGTATATGTATTTTGGCTTGCTTTCTCGCATGTTGCTTATCTCTCCCTCTTTCCCCCTTCTTTTTTTTTGCTATGTTGTTTTTTTTTGGTTGGCGCAGGCCGACTCTACCTCGTCTTGTGCCTGCCAGAATTTGTTCGGACGTTTTTGGTCGACGTGTTGTTTTGAGTCTCGAGACTTGGTCAACGCGTTATTATTGCTTTTTGAAGGAGTTACTTTTGCATGTTTTATGGAAAGGTGGACCGCCGTTTGCGCATTGAAGGCGTGCATTCGTAACTGACGTGCTGTATTAAATGCGTTATTGTTGCACTTGTTGTCCTTGGTGGTTACAAATACTCCATATTTTCTTCCGATCTTTCATGTCTTGGTGGCCACCAGAATTTATGTTTCTCTGGTTTCCGAGCGGGCTTGTGTTTTTCCTGCGAAACGGGGGTTTGTCGATGTGTGAAAATGTACTGATAGCCGCCCTTGCTTGTTGCTTTTACAAACGTAAGGGCGACGCACGGTCCTTCGTGTTGGGTGGATCCGATGCGTTGCTGATTTTAGTAACGTGCCGAGAGTTGTCCTGTCTTGAACTTGTCTCTTTTGACGTAAGTGTGTTGCATGCCCGTTACGATGTGTGTTTACTTTTCGTTTCTTTCTGTTGATCTATTCGTCTTTGATTTTGCTTTGTTTTGCAGGGCAGCGGGCTCGATATCAAGCTAGCTCATTTTCCGCCGGATAAGGGTAGGATTCCTTTGGGAAGAGTTGTTGATGTCAAAATGGCTAGAGTAACCGTGGGGTCGGGTTTTGGGGTCGGGCTAACTTTTTGGTGTGCTGAGGTTGGCTTGCCCGGATCTTCTTACCCCGCGATGATCCTCCCTGGTGTGGTTTCGTCGTTGTACATTGATGGGCCTCTGCCTTTGAGGTCGTGCCGGGTGCAGACGACGAAATCGTCTTTAAAGAAAGGGGTTCGGCACCTTATCGGACAAGGTCGGGCGTATCGCACGAGCTCCAGTCCGGAAGAAATCGTCTTTCAAGAATTTGGAATTGTTTTGTAGTAGTTTTGTTTTTTTTGTATGTTTCTTTTGCAATTTTGAAGAGAACGAACTAAAAGAAAGAAGAGTTTTATCATTGTCTCCTCCTCCCTTGTCGTTTTTTTATTTGTTGTTTGCAAGTCGTTTCTCGGCTTTAGGGCGAGATCAAATATTAGGTGCGAGTACGGGCTCGGCTTATCCTGTTTTTGATTTTCTCGGATCGAAACAAAGCTTGCCCATTTATATACAGAAGTTTGTGAGTGTGAGCTTATGCTCGGCTTACCTCGTCATCTGCTAGGTTATCTAGGTGCGAGTACGTGCTCGGCTTATCCTGTGGAGCCCTTTGTCGAGGTGAGGATTTTTTCTTTCTTCGTTTGGGTGCGAGGTGGCGATCGCTTGGTCGGATATGAAGCATGACGCTTGTCGCAATCTGCGATCCACTATAAAGTAATACCTTGAGATCCTCTGGCTGCCGCGGAGCGTGAAGATTCATCCCGGTATTGGGAGGACGAATTTGACGAACATGGTCAGGCGCCCGACGTGCACTGGTAGCTTGATAGTCCTGATTGCTGTGGTCGTGTCTCCGGCGAATCCGGTGAGAGGTTTCTCAGAACGCTTCATCTTGTAATTGCGGAGTTCTATCCTTTGTAGAGTCTCTTCGAATATGAGGTCGACAGAGCTTCCTGTTTCGATCAGAACCTTGGTGACTTCCTAGTTGCCAATTTGGAGTTCAACGACGAGCGGGTCGTTGTGCGGATTGTCGAGGCCCTCTTCGTCCTCCGCGTTGAAGGAGATCTCAGTTCCTGTTTTCAGCTCTTCGGGGACGTTCCTACTCCATTTTTGGTGTGTGTCGGCTTTTTGGCTATAGGCCGTTATTGATCTTACCAAGTCATTGCAGGTGGGAAGCCCTCCCATGATCATGTTGATCCGCTTCCTAGGTGTCGGTGTGTCCTCTTCCTCGTCGTCGCGGGCTCGCTTTGGTAGTTCTGTGTCAACGTCACTCTGCTCCGTTTTCTGCCGGCTTATTTGCCTTGCCTTTTCCTTCTGGATTAGTTTAAACTGTTCTCCCTCGTTCTTGGGTTATCGCGGTGTTTCTCGATTTCTAGGGGGTGCTGAAGGGGGTTTGCGGTTGGTTATGTTCGTTACCCCGTTTTGTTATTCGCTGAATAGAATGTTTTGGAGATGGCGACATTCCGCAGTGATGTGTCCGGGGCGCTGGTGGAAGTTACAGTAGAAGGTTTTTTCCTGGTCGTCGGACCGTACGTATTTGTACCATGGTCGGCCTTGCTGGTAGCTCGTTTTAATGTGTCCCGATTATTGGAACGTTTGTTGACTTGTCTGCTGCTGCTTCTCACCAACGTAGCACGTTATGGATTTCTTCCCCTTGTCGTCGGGATTATCAGGAGCTGTATCTTTGTCTTTCTTGCCTGAGGCTAATTTCTTGGCGAGTAGATCCTTTTCTTCTTCTATCTCAACGAAGACGGCTGCTCGGTGGAGGGCGTCCTCGAGGGTCTGCGGCTTGTTTATGGCTAGCTCGTTACGAAAGGGCGGTTCGTACCAAAGTCCATTTCGTAGTGCTGGGAGCCCTTCGTTATCTGTTACCGTGATCTTTGAGACAATAACTTTGAACATGTCGATGTATGATCTGAGGGATTCTTTCGGTCCTTGGCTTATGGCCCAGAGGTCGGCGCTAAAGGCTCCTTCCTAGATGAACATGGAGTAATGTTTTGGGAAAGTGGTCGTCAACTAATGATAGTTGTCGATGGAGTGAGCTTCCAGCCGTGATAACCAGTTGAGGGAGGTGCCGCTCAAATTTTCGACGAACAACTGGCAGAAGCCGGTGTCACGTTCTTCTAGTGAGAACTAGGTTTGTCCCATCACGATAGTAAAGGCCGTCATGTACTGCCGCGGATCCGAGCTACCATCGTAAGTAGGTAACTTGATCTTCCCGGGATGTTTGACTGGCGTCCTTGTTATATTACTCGTGAATGGTGTGTTTTGGGTTTCCTTCAAGACCCTATTGATTTCAAGGGCTGAGCTAGTCGCTTTGTGAACCTTCGACGTCATGTGATCCAGTTGGATCTTGAGTGATTCGAGCTTGCTGTTCCTGCTACCCTCGTTCTGACTTTCGGTGTGTCCAGACGGCGGCATTTCTAGGTGAATGGTTGGTTGCCTGCTAGATTCGGTATTCAGAGGTGGTGTTTCCCCAAAGAAGACCCTTGGGAGCTGCGGGGTAGGATTTTCGGTCGCTTGAGATGTTTGGAAACCTGTAGCCTATAGGTAGTTGATATGTTCCCTACATGAGTCTTGATTTCTTGTAAGCACGTCGAGACGAGCGTTGTTATCTCTGGTCAACTCGTCGACGTGGGCCATCAAAATTATTATGAGGGAGGAGACGTCCTGGTTTTGATCGCCTGAACGTGCTCCGTCCCGACGTGTGTCGGCTACCCTAGTTTGGTCGGTCCCGGCGTTAACTGGTGAAATTGGTGACTCCGAGCTCGGGGCGAGTGGGCCTCGAGTTTGCTCATCCGACTTTGGTTCGTTATCTCTTAACGATGGTCCTGTCATCTCGGCTTTGTCTTATATCGTAAAGAAGTTTATCTCGTCCCCACAAACGGTGCCAATTGTTGTTACGGAAATCCGACCTAGTCAATATTACGGACTACGATCTGAGATATCCGAACTACGAGGTGGGATACAAATATAAAATGAGGACGAAGTTGTCCTTTATTGATCTTAATACCGAAGCCGAGCTATGAACATGATGGTACGAGGTGTGAGCCCGTCGAATGACGTGCTCACTAAGCAATGCTTGAGGTCGGATCTTTATAGAAGTAGCTTAGCCTCTCGCAAGTTACAATCTGTCTAAAATGAAGAGTGAAGTGTCCTATTTATAGCGCTTGAGCGCTGACTCCTCCTTGGACTGTTGACTCCTTAACGGGCGTGTCTTCTTGGACCAAAATGATATTGTTGATTAATAAGATTTCTAATGGGCTTATGGATGGATGCGCTAAACCCATATCCAACAGCATCTACTTATTAGACGGTCAAAAATGTTTTGTAAATGGATATATTTTCAAATTTTAAACCAATCGTACAAATCGCTTGAAACCATAACTGTCCACTTATGCATTCTCGCACCCACAACCGTATTCGATAGCTTTAAACAAGTCACGCCTTAAGTATACAGACAGTAAGCTATAACTGATCGGTCAACGGTGATACAATGCAGCATGTATCAAAACAAAGGTTTGCGCAAGAAAACTAGAACGACATGCAACAAGATTCCTTGTCGTAGATGATGTTCAATGCCTCTTAAGTTTGACTTGGAGTTGAAGCCATAGTTATTGAAAAGTCTATAGGTATAGTATAATACTATAATTAGTACTCTTCAATCTAATGAAACAATGCCTTGTTTAAGAAAAATAAAACACTTATCATGTGATCCAAAAGGACAAACTTATCACGAGCCTCACCGCTGACAACCACCGCGCGCATATCTTATTGATTGTCGCTGGTCGATGCTTTATCACATGAAACCACAGACTCTCTCCGAACGATAAAAGAAAACAAAAACTAACCGGAAAAATACCTAATAATATACGAATTATTTTATTTTGGCTAAAAAACACCTAGACTACAGTGTTGGTAAACACTTTTTCAATAATCACCAAATTTGTGGTTAACTCGGCCAAAACATCATCAAACTGTTAAGATGAAACGACGATGTGTTAACGGTTCCGTTAAGACAAAACGACATCGTTTTATCCAAATCTCTTGTTTGGAAAAATTGTCAAAAAAATACCTGAACTTTTTAGTTTGGCCAAACAATACCTGAATTTTTTAATTTTGGTCAAACAATACATGAACTTTATTTTAGCCAAAAAATACACAAACCCAAAAAATTGGATTTGAAAATAATTTCACACCACCAACCTTCAAACTTATGTTGCATTGAAAACCTGTTTTACCACTAGGCTATCTCGATAATTCGAGTATTATTTAAAACAATTAATATATAATCTTAACAATTCGAATATAAATAAGAACTCAGTTAATAGAACCGACCCGATTTCTTTTTCTTCACTTGATTCATCATATTTGCTTCCATTTTTCTTTTCAAAATTCTAATCGGCGATACAATTTGTAATCGTTGGAGCTTTCGTCGTCTATGATATCACTTGTAGCTCCATGTGAATTATGTTGATTAGGAATTTTGAAAACAAAGGAAGCAAATATGGTGGTGAAGAAGAAGAAGAAGAAAAGGAAATTGGGACGGGTTCGGTTAATGGGTTGTACACGAAACCCATTATCAAACGTATATATTAGTCGAATCTATTTATACTCGAAATAGTCACTTGGCTTAGTGGTTGTGGATGCCTCCCATGCAACCCGAGTTCGAATATGGGTGGTTGAGATTATTTTCTAACCTATTTTAGGGGTCGAGTTAATCGGGTCTCAATTCAGATTTTGATTGTAATTGGGTCTATGTAGCTTATGTATTTATTTAGCCAAAATTAAAAAGTTAAGGTATTTTTGGCCAAAAATAAAAAGTTCATTATTTTGTGGCAATTTTTATAAATAAAAGTTCTGGACAAAAACAAATAACGGAACCGTTAATGCTTCCTCGTTTCATCTTAACAGATCAGATAACGGTGTGCTATTTTGGCAGAATCAACCACAAGTTTGGTGATTATTGAAAAAAATCAATCTAGGTATTGTTTTGTAAGCTCTATAGTCTAGATATTTTTTGATCAAAATAAAATAGTTTAAGTGTTTTTTGGCATTTTTCCCAAAAACCAACCCATATATATATATATATATATATATATATATATATATATATATATATATATATATATATATATATATATATATATATATATATATATTTTTTTTTTTTTTTTTTTTTTTGTAAATTGTTATTGAATAGTGGAGGTTATTGATCATCTGCAAAACAGTATTCTTCGTAGCTGGGTTTTTTTCTGCTTTCGTAGCTAGATTCTTCATTGTAGCACGTACATGTTCAAAATCGAAGTGTTTGAATACTCTATACTCTTAGTATAGTCAAGTAATATGCCGGTTCAGCTACCGACGTCTGGTTAGAACTAGCCCTGGGCATTCGGGTACCCAATTGGTGTTTGATTCTACCCATTCGGTTTTTGGGTATTTCGGTCCTATGCATAAAAGCCCTAATCGGTATTTTACACACAAAAAATCGGTTTAGTCCGGTTCGGATTATGTCAGGTTCGGGTCGATTTTGTACTTCAATATAAAATCCGAATAAACCAGAAATACTTTCGGATATCAATCGGGTTCGGTTCTTTTGTAACCAAAGTACTCAGTATAACTAAAAATCCGGAAAACCTGGAAACAAATCTAAAAAACCAGAAAAATCCAAAAACCCCTGAATTAAACCCGAAACACCCGAAAAAACCTGAAAAACCCGGACATTTTGAAACAAAACTCGAGAAAAATCTGAAAAATCGTAAAATATATCACCTCAAATAATACTAACGTATATAGTAAATTAAATTTTAATAGATTTTAATACTTATAAGTGAATATATCTTTAGCATTTTTATATATTATTAAAAATCTAGATAATTTAAGATAAATTTAAAGAAGTGAACTAGTAATATAGTAGATTTATTGGTATAGTTTAGGTTAATTCGTGTACCCAATTGGATATCGGTATTACCCGAACCGAACCGATATCCAAAGTAACTTGTACTTAAGATCCAATCGATTATTTTGTTGGATCCAAACCTAAACCAATACCGATTTCGGTGCAGATCCGTTCGGTTCTTCGGATTCGGATATTATGTCAGCCCTAGTTACCCCCAGAGTGTGGAACGACTAACAAAGTAAGGAAAGCTGACCCCACTAAAAAGTATCATTTTATTTCTTAATTACATCAAATTTACTTAAGTGACCCCTTCTTAATACGCCGTCTGACCCGTTTCCATTTTATCTATATATTAGTATTAAAACATAAATTCGTATTTTTATATTCTTTACTGAAGAAATGGGAAACAAATCATTTGAAGAATCTATGCAACTTAGGTTCGAAGCTCCTACAAAGAGTCCGCTTTCTCTCTCTTCTTAAAAAAGATGATTTTCTCTCGAATCCCTTTCGCTCTTCTTCACGGATTCTCATCTTCTAGAAGAGGTTATGGGATCGATTGAATCACGGCTCTATCTTTTGTTACTCTGTGTATACCCACGCTTTGGGATTTTTTCTGGTTTTGGTTTGTTCATCGTTTTCCTTCTCCGGTGCCGAAATCTTTTTTCCCAAAATCTTTTTTCTACTATTATTTGCTTTGAATAAGTCGCAGGAATTCTTTCTATGATTGGTTTCCTTTTCCGCTTTGTCGGATTTCCCCGGAAGTTTCTGGTTTTGTTTCGATTTGATCGGGCTTCTCTTCTCTCTCTTTGCCCTCTGTTGACTGGTTTCTCACTGCTCGGCTCTGGCTCCTCTGTTTCTCTTGGAATAATATCGCTTTCGTGGCTACCGCGTTAGAGGACACGCTCTTGGTGGCTCCTGTCTGGTCTTCGACTAAACGGATACAACGTTTTCATGCCTTCGGCGGCTCTCCGGTGTCATTTCAGTGACGGATTTTCTTTGATGCAAGTTTGGCAGATGGTGGCTTCGGGAAGCTTTGATCGGCAGGTGGTCCTTTGCCGCTTCAAGATATTGGTCCGGCAACGGTGGGTTTCGTTCTCCTCCGCGGTAGCTCGCTTCTTTTCGGCGGTTTTCCCTTTGGGTGACGTGTGGTGCATGCAGTCTAAGCGCTGGGGATGACACGTGACGTCCTAATCTACAGCCTGGATCGTGTACTGGGTTACTCAGATATCTTTCTTGTTTCTGGCTTTGGCCCATTTGTATATTACCCTAATCCATAAATGAATTTTTGTTGACAAAAAAAACCATTTGAAGAATCTAATACCGCTTTCTAATTTGTTTGTTTTATATTCCAAGCTTATAATATTTCATTAAATGCAAAATTTTGATCATGTTCATGTTTTATTCATCCATCATTTAAATGTATATGTTTAATTAAAAAAATTTAAATTATTTATTTTAGATCTTTTTCTAACATATGTGGTTTTCAGTTTTATATATAAATATATTTAAATTCGATTCATTTTTTAGATAGAGCATTATTATCATTATGAAATATCATGCATGTGTTGGGGGTTTTTTCTCGTTTGATTTTTGTATAGTATTCAAGCTGATTATTATAAGCTTTTTATCTCTCTCTCTCTCTTGTTCTTTTTTCTTGCTTCACCAAAGTCCATTTTTTAAAAACAATTTCATAATACATTATCATCACGACCGTCTCTCGATCCGGTTATATACTGAAAAAATAGAATTAATTATGATTAATTTATTTTACGAAAAAACAATGTCTTCTATATTTCCGTTTATATATTATTTTCAGAAAAATAGACACTGCCTTCTCTGAACCGATCATTTTGATAGGCTATGACTTCACGATCATGATCACATGGTAAACCATGTCTTCTCAGATCATATTTATGGAGTGGTAGGTTAAGCTTCCTTCTTAATCAAAATTATCATTATGGTAGGAAATGCCTCCACGATCATGATCATATGGTAAACTATGTATCCTCATATCATATTTATGAAGTGGTACGTTAAGCCTCCTCCTTAATCAAAATTATCGTTATGGTAGGTTTTGCCACCATGATCATGATCATATGGTAGACTATGTATCTACATATCATATTTATGGAGTGGTAGGTTAAGTCTCCTCCTTAATCAAAATTATCGTAATGGTAGGCTATTCCTCCACGATCATGATCATATGGTAGACTATGTCTTCTCAGATCATATTTATTGAATGAAAAGTTATGTCTCCTCCTTGAATTTATGGTAGATGTTGCCTCCTCAATTATTTTAATTTTGCTTTTTAATTATACATTTAAATTTCGCATTTATATTTATGCATTTAAATTTATCATATTACTTAAAAAAATCACATGGATGTAGTCGTCCTGAGTTGATTCTTTAAATTATTCTTGATCTACATTAAATTATCTCCGGAGTCGAAGGTCATGCCTCCTCCTTAATCGGGTCGTAGGCTATGCCTCCTCTAAAACGACATCAAATGAAATAATATTTTTACGTCACCACCTACATGATGGTTTGAAAGTAACGAACCATCATGCCCGTCCAACTGAATTGGCTCCATTCTCAAAAGTTTTATTATCAAAAGTGAATGTCGTTGCAACCAGCAATTGTAATAATTTTCGATGACGAGAATGCAGATACGGTAGAGTCTGTGGTCGCTTATAAATAATGTGGAGGACATGGACATGGAAAGAGATTTCAGTCACATAAGTTAAATGAAATTTTTTTTAATGAAAACACAAACGAGAATGTTTGTTACAGATTTGGCATAACATGAAATTGGATATGTATATGTCGTATACCAAAATGTTCAGCCAATCTGTATGGAAAATTACATAAGATAGGAGGACCGATATTAAACCTATTTCATCTCGGTTGAATACTTTTTTCTTTAATGGCCTATGTAATAATACTCATATTGATGTCACAACTTTCTTGTTGATAAGATCAACAAAGAACTTAGATCGATATGACATGATGTCATGAATTAGGATTCATGATGAAGATATCGGTCTGGCAGACAATGTTACAGTGCGCATTGTAGACAATATTTCTCCTGTCTCAAAAATAAAAGACTCCGCCGAAAGTGTGAGTACCATATTGGTAAAGAAAAAGATCATGAAAGTCATGGAAGAGCTGATTTTCAATGCTAAAGGGAACCAAACTTTATATTCCCCTAAAATATACGAAATTTTGTTAAGTTTTGGAGATATATGCTGGGATAGGTAATAAATGACATTGAAAATCTTTGCATTACTTCGGAGGGGAAACATACGTTGGAAGAGTGCCAGTGATGTTCTCCGGATTATAAATATGATTGAATTATATGGTTTTTGGCCAAATCACTATTTTGGTTAAAATACCACATTGCGTTTGATGGTTTGATGAAATTGAAGTGTTTGGAGGAGGATTGAGAGAATCACCAAATGATAACACCTAGTGTATACACTATTTGGCTTATCTTGATCCTCGTGAGTAATCATACGATGTGGAAGTTCAAAAAGGATCCAGAAGAGTAATTCATGACCAATGTTGGTTATGTTGTTGATCCTAGAATGGGATTCATTTGAGATGAATATATTGTAAGTTTTATCATCTCGAGGGAGATAATTAAAGAATCCAACATCGACAGTAAGTTGATAGTATTGGTGAATTGAAATCCCAGATTTGATCACTCTGGTGAGTTTACATTATGCAATTTGTCATCTATTGTATGTCAATAAAATAAAATGCATACAAATGATTATGTTCACACTCAAAATGAGCTGATTTATAAAACAAATCCAAGGGATTGCAATGACCAATTATGGTGAAATTTAATTTCCATGTTTTAGCATGGAACATGCAGTTTTGTGTGTAGTAATGTTCATATATATAAAGTCAATGAGTTATAAGAAATTTATCTTTCATGTGAAATGATTCATGGTTGGAGATTATATATATATTTTGAAATTTATGGGTGTAGAAAATATGATTTTCACACCGCATATAAGTAACATCCACAGATGATGAAACATATGAGCTGGAGATGAATCTCGCTCTAATAATATTGAGCTATCACTCGGTGATGTGCTCGTTGTAAGATTTTCATATAATCACTGTGGTGAAAATTTTCTTCCATCATTATAAAGAGAATCGTCAATAGTTGGAATCCTTGAATAAATGAATATGAACTTGAAATTCAAAGTTTGAAAGGATCATTATTCAATGCAAATCTAATGTGAAAGCTGATGGATGAGATTTCATTGTAATCCTTGCACAAATGAATAATGAACTTGAAGTTCTAAGAAATCTCATATTTCAACTGATAATGCTCCTATAAGAATAGTGTGTATATGGTACGTGAAGAACATGATAAACCCCTTTGGTTCTAGAGCTAAAGTAAATCCTCATAAGAAAAATGAGCAAATGACTATTGAAAAGAGGAATAAACTCCCAAAGAGGAGTAATGATATTGTTTCCATGGTTAATAATAAGATCATGTACCTGAATGAAATCAATGATATTGATAAAGATATCTCGATTAACCATAACATTACGATAAAATATGGACCAAAGATATATGTGATTGTCGACAAAATGAATGATATAGCGCGCATGAATCTTTGCTCTGCTGTTAAACGTAGAGAGAAAATAAGGATCACGAGTCTCTGCTCTGAAGATGAGTGTAAAGAGAAAAAAATAATAATATATTGGTCAAATGATATATGTTTCTGCAAAATCTATTATAGCGAAACTTATGAAAAGTTGTTGCAAGTTAATAAAGATAATTTGGGGGAGAAAATGCTTTGGAGAGACAAGATTGTCCTCAAGTATCCCAAGTTATAAACCTTGTGAAATGTGAGTTATTTTAAATAAAAGGAATTTGTCTAGAATACAAATATGATGCATAAAAGTATGACACTACAAGAAAACAACCGGGAACCGACGGACATAACCGTCTGTTCTCCGTCGGTAAAGGCCTTTTCCGAAGGCTTTCCGACAGTACAATTCCGTCGGTTCTATGGCGTCAGAAAAAATTATCCGTCGGAAAACTGTCAGTATTTTCCGACGGGTTTCCGAGGCAAAAGTTTTCGACAGTTTTCCGACAGTTTATCGATGAGAAATAAACCGACGGGATACCGACAGTTTATTGACGGTGATAAACCGACCGTAAACCGACGGTGTATAACCGACGATAAACCGACGGGAAATAACCGACAGTAAACCGACGATAAACCGATTAAAATTACCCGACGGTAAACCGACGGATTTTGACCGACGGATTTTGACCGACGGTAAACCGACTGAATTAACCGACGGTAAACCGACGGAGATAACCGACGGTACACCGACAGAAATAACCGACGGTAAACCGACGGAAATAACCGACGGTACACCGACGGAAATAACCGACGGTAAACCGACGGAAATAACCGACGGTTCTAAAAATTATTATTTTTAAAAATTAAAAATTAATTATAATTATTTTAAAATATATTAGATATTTTTTTCTATACGAAATATTTTATAAATTTATTAATTATTTTAATTAAAATTTTATAAAATATTATAAAATTTATTAATAAAAAGTATTTATTAAAATTACATGGGATCCCCAGCGGATCCCGTACCCAACCCGTCAACCGAACCCGCCCGTATATCTGTTGCTCCCGATCCCACTACATTGGGTGTCCCGTCCGTTCCTCCTCCTGCAGTAGATCCGCCAAACCGGATGTAGTTCATGATCTGATCGTGCATCTCCTTCATCTTCCTCTCATTTTCCTCTCTTTCCTCTTGCAACCGAGCTTCAAAACTTGTCTTCAGAGCTGCAATTTCAATGTCTTTCTCGCGCAAAGCTTCGGTGAAGACGTCGCTCTCAGGTCGCAAGCGGGAATGCGGTGTCGAGGATCCCTCCCCCACGTTTCCTAAACCGAAAACACGGCCCTTCCTGCATTGCGTTTCCTGCAAAATACATTAATAAAATGAGTTAAACAAATCAAGTAACGAAGAGTTATGTAAATTTTGAATAAACAGATGAACTGTTACCTCAAGGAAAATCTCGTTGATCCTTTGTGACGGTACCTCCTCCGTTGAACCGACTTCCTCGGACTGTTAAGTCTGCACCTCGATAACTCGCCTTTTTGCTGATTCGACGATCCTCCGGGCGAGCGGATCTTGGATCTGGCCCGTAAACTTGTTCGTATGGCCCTCCTCGGTGAGCTGAAGATAAGTCGGTTCCTTTCCTGTCTTTTGCAACTGCACATTTTAAAAACAGTTAGCCAAATCCAAGTAATTACATTATTGAACATATTAAGATCAATACTTACAAAGTCAATCTTCCGCTGTGCGGTGCTCTTTGCTCCCGCGTTGTGAGTTGCTTTCCCCAAACCGTTTCTTTCACTGTTGCGGTTTTGGGAATGCTTCGCAGAATCCGCTGCTGTAGTAGCCTGGGACCAATGACGGATGAACCCCTGGAGCAGCGTCGGGTTCACTCCCTTCGGGTCTTCCGCTTGAAGCCACTTCTGCTTCCACTCGTTCAGGACGTGAGAGTAGTGGGACCGTGCCTTCTTGTGGAAAGCCTTCTCCACGATGGCCGTATGGTGCTTGTCCCAAGTGTACTCTTGCTTTAAAAAAAAATGAATTACGTTAGCATTGATTTAAAAACTAGAGATTTGATAGAAACCAAATAGGAATACACATACCGCAAATGCTCGAAACCAGTTATGCTGGTCCGACTGGGGAAGCTTCCTATAAAGCGGGTACGGATGACGGAGCATGCTACACATCATTCCTAGAATGCACTTGGTGATCTTCGAGGACGTCATATCGAACCTGTATCAAGTTCATTTAAACAATTTATAAGTTAAACGGAAGTTTAACTTGCAAATTTAAAACAAAGTAAATTGTTAAAGTATAAACAGTTAACTTACCAAAAAGTCCCAGGGTTCTTATGCGGCTCGGGATGTAGTCGCTTCAGTGTTTCCCGTCCCGGCTGCTCGACCAACAACTCTATCTCCGGTGCTATCGTCGCCGGGGCATTGTCGTCCGGTGTAGCCGGGACCTGCGCCACAGAATGGCTACCGGTGGTGGGTTGCTGCGATACCGGTTGCGGCGGTCTAATCTGTGTCGACCGAGGTCGGCGCACAGGTGCGGATCGGGTCGGCAGTGCCGGGTGAGGCTGTGAGGGCGGCGCCGACGGAGGCTGAGAAGTAGGTCCGGCAAGATGCTGAGAAGTGCTCCCCGGAAACAATCCATCTGTCTCCGACAGGAACTCCTCGAATCGTTCGTAATCCCTACAATACATCCAAATAGCGTTTTTAAATCAAAAAATTTAAAAACATTTATTTAAAGGAATAAAAACGTTTCACAATTATTATAAAAGACGTTTTTGTTTTAACCGCAAGTAATAAAAATACCAAAACGTGTTTAAATGTAATGAGAATCATCTATAAATCATTAAAAATTTCACAAATTGTATAAATTATTTACAATAATAAAAAAAACGTTTTAAATATTTTACAAAAATCGTTTTTAAATATTTTAAAATTTGAAAAATCTTTAACATATTTCTTATAATTTTTTGATATTTAAAAAAACACAAAAATACTTTTTTACTATAAAAATGAAGAAAACGTTTTTATAATTAGTGTAAAATAGTAGAAAAATACAAAAAAAATCTTGATAATTTATGAAAACGTTTTTAATGTTCTAAAAAAAATTTTGAAAACATTTTAATACCAAAAAATATATAAAAAACGTTTATTACATATATATAAATGATAAAATTCTGAAAATTATAAAAACAAAATTCAAACCTAAACATATTATCAAACAAAATCAACTCCAACAACCTAGATAGGATCTAAAACCTTGTTCTTCAACCCTATAAACTACATGCAAACGAAATCGAAACATATAACATCCTAAAACATCTAAATTTACAATTTTAATCGGTTAAAAAGTGAGCTTACATGGACAAGAGGCTTTGGGCGGTGGGATTTGGGGAATCGTGGCCGGAATCGTGCTCGGAAAGAAGAGAGATGGCGGAGGTCGCGCGGTAGAGAGAGAGAGAAAACGCAGAGAAAATGGGGAAGAAGAAGAAACTTAATCGATAAAATAATTTACGAACCGACGGATTTCCGACGGATATTGAGTTGCCGTCGGAAAGCCGTCGGTTCCTGGGCGGTCCAATTATTTGGCGGTTAAAATGAAATTGGTACGCGGTAAATTGAAACGATTCGTAAAATTTCATTTCCGACGGATATTGAATGTCCGTCGGAAATCTGTCAGGTCATAAAATATGCATGGACGGGTTTCGAACCAAGGATTTGTAGAATGTCACAAAGGAGCCTAAGCCACTATGTCAAATGGTACGTTTTGACATTTGAATACGTCTAAACATATGTAACGCAATTTCAATTTTTTCACAACCCGATCCTAATATTTTGTTATTCGATACGATCACGTTAAAATTTATTAAATGAAGAACGAAGCATAACATTTTATTTAAACAAGAACATGCATTATTCCATAATTAAGAAAACACAAAGGATGGATCAGTTATTATAGTTTGGAAATTGGTTTTCGAACCAATTAGCTTCGTCAGTGTGCCTCCACTTGCGGATCATACGGTTCCATGATCTTGCGGGAATCCACTCCGGTTTTTCTCTACCACTATCCGCAAGTGACTTCAAACGGCGCATTTTTGTCTGGAAAACACGTCTAGCGGTCTTATGGAATTCCCGCCAAACGTTTAAGAGGTTTTCAGGAGTGAAATTGTATTGATCCTGTTACGGGAAATTTAAAAAAAAAAAATCATTAATGACTTCATAAGAATTCATTAAGAAGAGTAATTAATTACCACAAACTGTCTGAACCAAGCAGCTTTAAGGTCATCCGGAATTGTGTAATACACGACGTTGCTCCCCGACCAATGATCCTCGATGATTCTACTGATGGCGCCCAAAATGCTTGCATGGTATCCAAACCAAAGAGAACGGTTTTCCCTAGAGGGGTTAAGAACAGGAAGATGTCCCCGGCCACGCTTACGGATTTCCCGCAAATAAGAATCGCGGTTCTCAGGAGACAAATACACAAAATCCATTTGAGTGTTGTTTAGGTTCGTTGGTTTTGGGAAAAAAGGAAACAACGATCACATATTTATTCAAAATTTTCCGACGGCAAATCCGACGGTGTCCGTCGGAAATTGAAAATCCATTTGAGGAGACGTTGCACTGAAACGCACAGGAAAGATTCTCGACTACTAGGCCTGCGTTATTGCAGCCTTTGACTGGTTTCCGAGGGATTTCCGACGGATTTTATATAATCCATCGGAATTCCGTCGGAAAATACAGACGGAATTTCCGACGGTTTATGTTTAGGGTTTGTTTAGGGGTTAGGGTTTGTAGATTAATGAACCCCCATACTAAAATTAGACGTCGTATCCATTACATTTAGGATAAATTCACACACGTAACAATGTATATAATTTCTAAATCGGTGTTAAGAACTGTTAAGTCTTCTCGTAAACGACATTGTATGTTAAGGACTTATTTCATCCGACTCCTTTTTAAATCTATTTAAAACGCATAAGATTAGGTTTGCGATCATGAAGTCTTTCAATGTTCATAGTAGCAATAACAGTAGCCCAAGAGAGCTCTATCAATTAGATGTTTTAGGGTTTGAAACCCTAAACCCTAAAAATAGGGTTTGTCCGTTGGAAACCCATCGGAAATTTCCGACGGATTTATGACGGAAATATGCTTTCCGTTGGAAATCCGTCGGAATTGAGAATTTTGCTCCTCGTGGAATCGAACCCGCGATCAAATGGTGTCACAAGGGATAGTTAGAACCAGTTAGGCTGTCTGTCAAGTTATCGTTTTCTTGTAAAGTTTAAATATATTCCTGACAAGATGTTTACAACTACGAAAAGATACAAAATGTTATAATTATTTCCCTAGTTGTTAAATTAAAGATTTAAAAATACAAACTTACATAAAACGGTACTAATTTTTTTTTGTTTTTTTAGAAAAATTCTTATTACAATTATTTAATCCGCATTTGCCTCTGAATCGTAGTCAGTTGAAATTGAATATGTGTCGTCGTCGAATTCCCCCCTCTCTTCTTCGGAATCCGAATGGAGAACAACGTTCCCAAAATGAGTAAAATCAACGACCAGATTGACTTCAAGCGATTCTTCTACCGGAGCTATATAATCACTTTGACTTGCTTGTAGTGGTTCTTGTTCTTCAACTCCTTGAACTCTCCCGCGTGGATAAATTTTGGTAACTATTACCCATGGATCGTTCTTGTATGTTAGTCGAGGATAAGGGATGTAACTAACCTATATTAGTAAGATGAAATTAGCATACGATGCTCTATATAGTCACGTTATCGTAGATGGAAGAATAATTGTAGAGTGTTTATATATATACCTGATCGGCTTGAGATGCAATAATGAAGGGGTCATATTTTTGAAGCTTTCTAGTCGAATGTATAGACGTCACGCCAAACTCATCTATTGATACACCTTTCCCGATAATAGGGTTGTACCAATCGCACAAAAAAACCACGCATCTCATGCCAAGCTTTCCGATGTATTTGACTTCAAGTATTTCTTTAAGCACACCATAGTACACAACTTCGCCGGATGTGGATGAGACTCCGTGTTCGGCCGTCGTTCTAGAGGACCCTTCTGACTTCACTTTGAAAGCATATCCCCTAGTGCAATATCGTGGATAAGACTTTGTGTTGTAGTGTAGGCCGTTGACTATGTCTATTAACCAATCTGCTGGTCTGCGACCATATTTGACTTCGGTTTCCACCTTAAAGAAGCATGTACAACGTTTTAGTAATTGACCTAATTTATTGTCTTTAAGGTTAAATGAAAATACAAAACTTACATAAAATTTTAACCACGCGCAGAAGTATGTGTCTTTCCACTCTTCACGCTCCTCCTTGGTCAACTCAGGATGACGATGTTGTAGGGGCTCCATGTATAACCTATAAAAATCAACCAAGGTAGGGGTTAGAAATGCATGTGATTTTGAAGTTTAAATGCAATGATGTAAACGAAGTAAACTATACATACCTCTCGTACTCAAACACTTCCTCGCAGTTGTTTATAATATATTTTTGGAGGTGGGCGTGTTCTTGGGTCGTTAATTGTCGCATTACTACTTTACCGCTTAACCGACCAACTTGTTGAAAAATACTGGGAACCGTTGACGGATAAAATGGTCTTTCGCCTCTGTCATCGTTTCTGGCCGGGCGTCGACTCTTTGTGCGAACTTGAGAAGGGAAATAATAACCGGCAAATGTCGCCGCTTCCTCGTTGTGGTACTGAGCAGCTACTGAACCCTCAACTTTAGCTGGGTTCTTAACCTTTTTCTTAAGGTGGAACATATAGCGCTCGAAGGGATACATCCACCGATATTGTACCGGACCACCGAGTCTAGCTTCTCTCGGTAGATGAATGGGTAAATGCTCCATAACATCAAAGAACGACGGTGGAAATATCTTCTCAAGATTGCACAGGATCTTAGGAATGTTATCCTCCAAAGTTCGAATGCCGTCAGCCGTAAGCGACCTCGTGGATATGTCCCTAAAAACCGAACCTACCGCGGCAATTGCTTTGTGAACATCTTTGGGTAGGAGATGAGCAAATGCAAATGGCAGTAGTCGTTGCATCACCACATGACAATCATGACTCTTCATCCCGATAAAATTGTCCCCATCAGTGTCAACACAATTACGCAAGTTTGAAGCGTAGCCATCAGGGAATCTTACTCGGCGCGTGATCCACTCGAAGAACTCTTCCTTTGATTTCTGATCTACCCAGTACGATGGTATTGGAGTTTTACCGTTCTTTTGGATATGAAGTTCAGGCCGGTGACAAATTTCAGGCAAATCAAGCCTAGACTTCACATTATCTTTCGTCTTTCCCTGGACGTTGAGAACAGTGTTCATGATGTTATCAAATAAATTTTTCTCAATGTGCATGACATCAAGATTATGCCTTAGTAGCTAGTCCTTCCAATACGGTAAATCCCAGAAGATGCTCAGCTTGTGCCAGTTGTGGACTACACCAGCTCCATATACATTCTCATGACCGTTACCACCACATTCACGAGTTCTCAAAGCACCAAATCCATCTAAGAGCCCCAAAGTAGTCGAACCATCATCTTGGAGAATAGGATCATCAAACACTTTCCTCTTCTTCGTAAAAAGTTTAGTGTTTTTCCGGTATGGATGATCATGCGGTAGAAATCTCCTATGACAATCAAACCAACACGATTTGCGTCCGTTCTTTAGCTGAAATGCATCGGTCTTTTCCTGACAATACGGACATGCTAACCTTCCATGCGTAGTCCATCCCGATAGCATACCATAAGCCGGAAAATCGCTAATGGTCCACATTAATGCAGCCCTCATCAAAAAAATTTCCTTACATGAGACATCATATGCTACAATACCGGGCAGCCATAACATTTGCAGCTCGTGTATCAATGGCTGCAAGAATACATCAAGCGATCTTCTAGGATGCTCTGGACCGGGAACTAGTACGGAGAGGAAAAGAAACTCTCGCCGCATACACATAGATGGCGGAAGGTTATACGGAGTTAAAATAACCGGCCACAACGAATATGGTCTCCCATGCCTTCCAAACGGGTTAAAACCATCTGTGCATAATCCGAGGTACACATTACGTGGCTCGTATGCAAAATCTGGATATACGCTCTGAAAATGTCGCCACGCTTCCGCTTCAGACGGATGCGCAATTTCTGCTCCTCTTCTATGCTCAGCATGCCATCTCATTTCCCCTGCAGTTCGCTCCGATTGGTATAAGCGCCTCAGCCGATCGGTTAACGGCATATACCACATTCTCTTAAAAGGAACCTTAGCTCTTCCCCTGGTATCCTCATAACGCGGCTTCTTACAGAACTTACATTCCAAGCGGTATTCGTCTTCTCTCCAGTATATCATACAATTGTCAATGCAAACATCTATCATCTGGTACGGTAGTCCAAGCCCTTTAACCAGTTTCTCAACCTCGTTGTATGAACCTGGTGCAAGATTATCTTCAGGAAGAACATCTTTCAGGTATTCGCAAAAAGCATCCACACATTGCTCGGCCAAATTATAATCCGTCTTTATTCCCATTAGTCTAGTTGCAGATGATAGGGGCGAATGTCCCTCTTTGCAACCATCATAAAGCGGACGCTTCGCTGCATCTAACATATCAAAAAATCTCCTGGTTTCTACATTAGGTTCCTCATCTACCCTAGGAATTTGAAATTCACCTACTTCCTGGGTATTTTCTCTAAATGCATCATTAACCATCTGAATTGTACCTACACCAGCATCTTCATCCGCGGTATAATGTTCACTAGAACTAACATTTGGTTCCCGCGTACTAGTACTCCCAAAAGGTTCTCTACTACTAGTTGCACCATCAAATGTCTCCCCATGAAGATACCAAATCTTATAACCCGCCATAAACCCGACTGAGTACAAGTGGTTCCATACTTCGCCAATCGTAGGATTTCTAACATTTCGGCATTGAGTACAAGGACATTTCAACTTACCCGTTTTTTGCGCATGAGGTTCACTGCAAGCCAGCGTCATGAATTCCACGATACCAAGTGCATATGGTTTGTGCACTAAGTCCGTCGTCTCATCAACCCTCGGACCGTCCACCCACGATCTGAAGTAACTCGAGGAAGACATGTTACCCGGCTAATAAATATGTTTAGAGAGAGAAATCGGAAAGGAGATAGAGAGAGAGTGTGGTGTGGAGGAGAAGGGAGAAATGTTTGGTTTATAATGGAAAATAACCGACGGAAAACCGACAGATACTCCGTCGGAATTCGGCCCAACAGTGAAAAATTTTCCGACGGATAACCGACGGGAATAGAAACCGACACAAATCCCGTCGGAAAACCGTCGGAATGGTTTTGGTAAACGGTCAAAAGACTTTACTCACATCTCTTCCCAAGGCAACGTATTGGTAACTGTCTTTTCGGAAATAAAGCGGAAAACCGACGGAAAACCGACTGAATGTCCGTCGGAAAATTTTGTTTAAATAACCACCGAGTTTCTCCCTTCTTCCATCGCCAAAAAAACAAAAAAAAAATTATGGATTACGTATACTTTTCTCCCGAAGCCCACGATTCTGTTCTTCAAACTATCGCGCAACCTGGTCGAGAATCCCTGCCAAATCTCGACCCATCTCGACTAGCCCACCGTGCCGTTTGGTTTGGATCTAATGCGGTCATCCACTCGGTTATCAGCGACATCATCGAGCATCGCTGGTCTGGACGCTATCTGACGTATTTTAACGTCGCGAGGAGCCTAAAAACTGCATGGTTCAATGATTTTCTTGTAAGTTATTTCTTCTTTTCATATATTTTATTTAAATTTCAAATTATACAATTAATTTCTTTTTCAGGAATACTATACATTTTCTCCAAATAATGTTATCATTGTCTGGCGGGAATTTCACCGGACGGCAAGGAAGGTTTTCAAGACAAAGATGCGGCGGATAAAGCTCCGGTGGGAACGGGATGAAGGAAGACCGGCTTGGGTTTCGGCGGTAGAATGGAACCTCATGGTCGACCAATGGATGGAGACGACCGTCGAATAATTACAATTTCAACTTTAATAATGTAATTTATATTTTTTATAATAATGAACTTCTGTTTTCTTTGTTTAATTCATAAATAAAAATTTTTATTTTTTTAAAAAATATAATCTAGTAACTTCATGATAAATAGCTAACATTAAACTATATAAACGAATAACACAAAGTATCACAGTGGTTTGAGTATTGACTTAAGCCCTCCAAAGGTCTCGGGTTCGAGCTCGTTCTTCTACGAGTTTTTATGGACCGACGGCTTCCCGACAGATTAGCGACAGACTAAATTCCTGTCGGAAACCCGTCGGGAATTTACCGACGGTTTTCAAGTCCGTCGGGAACTTCCCGACGGTTCTATAATCCGTCGGAAAATTTCCGACGGCTTTGCCTTCCGTCGGTATATACCGACGCAATTCCGACGAGTTCTCAACAGTCGGTAATTTGTCGGAAATTCGTCGGAATTACCGACGGATAATTTTCTGTCGGAAAATCCGTCGGTTTGAGGGTTGTTTTCTTGTAGTGTGAGAATTCCATTAACTTCGCCCAAGGTAAAAAATTATGGGCTAGAATGAAATAGAAGATAATGATGGAATGTTCTCCTTTTTGATGAGGACATCAGTCATAATCAACCAAGGAGCATGGAGTTGACATAAATAAACCAACCAAGATCCTTGGAGAGAAGAAGTTTGAGCCCACCAAAGACATATGTGCATGTCTTGGAGCATTTCTATCCAACCAGGAAGACTTAAGTGCTAAATCAACTGTTCCAGAAACTTAACTCATCAAGAAATCATCACGAAGTGAAAGTGTTGCAAAAGCTTTCCAGATGAAGAAGATATGCAAGTTACAACTCAGAAGATGTTCAAGGAACCCGCTGGAAACCAACTGCCACTTATTGGAGAGTTCAGATCGGACCAGGATGAATCAAGTTGTAAACCAACTTATTTTCGAAACCTTACTCAACCTAGGTTCAGGGAGAATTAGATTCGGTTCAAAAGTATTATGGTTTAAAATTTATTCAACTTCTAAACCAGGAGATGCTACACTTGCCTTATTTGGATGTGTTCACACTAAAGGGATCAAATCAGCACGAAACCTTTTCCTATCAAAGGTACAACATTTTGAGCTCATTTTCAGAAAGTCTAGACGTCCTAATCTTCTCCAGACCACACCAGAAGACACACAATCATTTGAAGAATCACTTGCCCTTTTTTAAGCCAAAAGAGATACAAAGCCAACAGCTCTATTCCAAAGAAGGAATCTACATTTCCTTTGGCTTTCAAGATGTTCCAAAGATCCTCACTTACCCCCTAAATCCATCCAGATACAAAGAAAAGCATCCAAGCATTGAAACCTTACCATATTCAGCCTAATGGCTAGTTTTCATTAAGTTTTGATTTGTTTCTTATTTCTGGTCATTGTGACCGTTGTGTATGGATTATTTAAGCTTACTCTAGCCCGTTGTAACATTCACTTTTCAATCAATTAATAATAATCAGAGTATTTTGTTTCAAAGAGTGTTCTTTGAATTTTGTGTTCATTAGATTCAATTGAGTGATTCATTGTTTCTTTTGAGTTTTCAGAATTAGTTTCTTTTGTGTGATCCAAAGAGATTGTTTCTGCCAAGGATTGAGAGAGTCAATCAGCCCATTGAACAAGTGAGTTGTTCATCCATGCCTTCCATCAATCATATTCATCAGAGAGAGCTACACAGTCAGCTGATCAATCTCCACCCCTATTCGTGCCTACATCATCTGGTATCAAAACCGAAAGGTTCCAAATCAGGTGTATTCTATCTTTTTTCCTTTCGGTTATTGCATTAGATTCATAGATCCATTCAAGTAGTTTTCTGTTTCATTTCATTTTTAATAAAAAAAACATCTTGCATTCATATAGCTTTTCTTCTATAGTTTCATTGCATTCTCATCCAAAAATAAATGAAAAAGTGATTGCATTCATCTGGTTTTTGTTCTAAGTTTTTATTCATTAAAAGAAAAACAAAACAAAAGAAAAGTTGTTTGCATCAAGTAGTTTCTGTGATTTTTATTCCTGCATCTAAAACCAAAACAAAATAACTTGTTTCCTTTTTTAAGCATTTGTTTTGCATTCCTAAACGAAAAACCGAAACAAAAGTAGTTTCTTTGCAAGTTATGTTCTTAGTGTTCTTAGAAATTCTTATTTAGAAAACCAGAAAAGCAAAATGAAGATATAGAGTTATTTAGAGTTTGATTCGATTTCTTTTACTTTTAAGTTAAGAAAAGTGTTGTTTCCATTTCTATTTCTCTTCATTCGAAATCTATACTATTAAAAGAGAAGTACAAAACAAAAAATGCCCACTCTTTATGCTTATAATTACAAGATTTGCCATTGAATTCTTTTGTTAATTTGCAGCATTCATTAAGGACAGGATGTCTTTCTAACCTTTCCTAAAACTGTGTTAATATCAAAAATAAATCAACATTTAAAACTAAATTCGAGAAATAAATCAACATTAATAGCATTCTTAATTTTCATTAACGATTGTATCCAAAACTGTTATAACTAAATCCTATAAAATATCATTTATAACAAGAACTTAAGAATATAGTAATTATTTAAATTTTAAATACTAGCATATTCTTGATTTGTTTGAATAATAAATACTAACAAAATCTTTACGTATTATATATGGTAATATATTATTATGCTTTTTGTTATATACGAATTCAACATTAACTACCAAAAGATTTGGCAAGATTATACATACACAGAGGCACTATTGCTTCGTGATCCATATATACTATGTGATTGTTTTTAGTTTGCACACAAACGAAAACTTTTTTTTTTTAAATTATGGTCGCTTCTGTTTCTCTAGAACCATGATGTTAACATTGATGATAGGTTTATTAACGATTTTGATTTTGGTGTTTGCAATGGTCTAGACGCAGGTAACGTTGTACCAATTTCCTGAAAAGTAGGAACACTTTACAAAGCTTCATGAGAGAAGACCATGCGCCTCCACTCCGGCAATAGCAGATTTTGCTATCGCAAATTTATTCAAGATGGCACTACAAGAAAAATCTCTATTCTTAGCACACGAAAAATGCTATGGTATGTATATGGCGTTTTTGAAAATGCTATGTCTGCCCCAGCTATAATAGGTAGGCCAGATACGATAGCGTTTTTTGTTTGTGCTATAATATTGTTAAATATAATAGCGTTTTTAAAATGGCTATGTCTGCCCCAGCTATAGTAGATCAACCATATATAATAGCGTTTTTGCTCGTGCTATGATATAAAACACTTATGATAGCGATGTTGTTCTTTGCTATTGGATCTATCTGTTATAGCTTTTTTTATTTGTCATAATATTTTTTTATAATAATTAATAATTATGACTAATTTATATTTATAATATATTTTTCTATTTTGGATTTATACAAAAATAAATATAACTGAACTTTTAGAACTTTCATTAATAACACAAAAAATGTATTACACAAAACATTACAAAATCAAAACTGTTTTCAACAGTTAAGCAATCACAAATATGCTTAGATATCAGAATCTTAGGTTACATTGTTACAACACAATCACAAATATGCACCCTCAGACTAAAGACACTGTGACATGAAAAGTTGCATAAAGAAGGCAAGAACGAAACATGGCTCAGCTTATAGTGCGTTGTCCGGATATGATCCTAGAAACATGGCTCAGCTTCAGATGTTTCTCCTCCTTCCCGGAAAACCATATCAAAACAGTTTCATCCTGAAAGTTACATGCAACTAGCTCTTAATAACCTAAAAAACGAGCTACAAATAAAATTAAGTTGGGTAACTAATATACCTGTTCCATTACATGATAATTTTTATAACTGGGGGTAAATATAGTCATTTTATTGGAATTGGTTGCCAAACTAATAGCAAATATACTTGTTCCATTACATGTGCAGCTTATCAGTAAACTCTAAAGCTCAACTAAATCCTTGATAACAAATGAAAACTCTCCGAGTCTATATGTTATTTGATGATTGTTTCTAAACAAGTATCATGAGGACTTTCTAGTTCGTGAAAGCCCCTTAACCAAAGGACATACAATCAAATAAAATATAACGATCTACACATGAAAAAATTAGCTAACTCGATACATGTATTACTTGTATATATGTGTGTCTATCAAGAAACTATTAAGCTCAGTTTATTCTTGATAGCAACTGATAACTCTGAGTCTACCTCTCTTCCATAATCAGTTTCTTTATGAAGTATCAATTTCATGAAAGCTACTCAACTAAAGAAGTATGTCATCCCTAGACATAGCAATACGATTATCATGACATGAAATGTTGGCTTAGAACCAATTTAGCTAACTATATAAAGAACATCACTTTTGGGTCATGAATCATATACCTTGGTGCAAAAGCTGAAAACCGGAGGCACCACAAGCTCGATGTCTTCATCTCTATCTTTTCTCACCACAAATCCAGAAACCAGAAGCTCTTTTCCTCTGCTTCATCAAAATCTTGGAAGCGTTAGGTTCCTTCATAAACACATTTTAATTATCATCCATTGATAAACAAAAGTAGCCTGTCCACTTAACAGAAGACCAAAGCTGAACAAAAAAATCCGTACCTCCAAAACCTGGAATAACTCCAAGTGTCAGCTCAGGTAAGGCAAGTTGAGCTTTTGGAGCAGCAACTCGAGCATGACAAGCCTACAGAGTTTTGATTGATATAATAATCCCACCTTTGCCAATTCTAAACCACCACCAAGAGCTAATCGAAAAGATCCACATGAAAGACAATGAGAAACATATCAACCCTTAGAAGGAAGTTAATCTGAAACGAAAGTTAAACTAAATACCTTCTATGAGGTTACACACAAGATCAATGGATACTCCAGGCCTTAGCGACATACCCTCTACTAAGAGCGTCATTTAACTCCTTTGTAGCCATTTTCTCTTTTTTGAGCTCTATCTCCAGATCCCCTGCGTGTCTACGTTGGCTATCAATATCCATTCTTAGATCATATGTTAAAGATATCCATTCACTCTCCATTTCTGTCTACCTTTCACGTTCTTCCTCTAGGACATCAATGTTGTTCTCGGCGTTCTTGGTTAGATCAGTGCTTTTCCTCGTTTGAAAGGACCGTAATAGTAAAGATGATCTTAGATTATCTACTGATTTAGTAGGCTGCAGCTTGCTCTTAAGCTCTGCAATATCCTTTAAAAGAGTTTTCTTTTCACTGAGATCCATCCTAATCTTCCCAAAATCTTCATTAAGTTGATTTGTCTCATATTTTTCCTTCACGGTCTCCGTTTTATCTCCTCCATTATCGGATTTGGTTAGCCGCACAAACAAATAGCATAAGCATAGTTAAAGTTGTGAATACCTTACTGGTTTGCTTGTAGTTTGAAATGAAACATGATGGCTTACCTTACTAAGCTCTTGCGTAGTGTTCTTTTGCTATTGGTCTAACTGAAGAATTATTGAAACATATTGTCAGAAAACTAAAAGTTAATCTTTAACACTCAAGTAGTCTCATCAAAAGGTTATAAAAACATGTACCAGACAAGCTAGCTGCTCAATTTTGGTAGACTGCTCCGCACACATGTTCTTGAGATGCTTATCGTCTGTGCAAGCTTCTTTTGTTGCCTTATATCCCCCTGGTTATATAAGATGTAAGTTATCAATACAAATGCTCACTAACAACGGAGGTAAATGTAGGAAAATGCATCTTAGGCTTTCTACACGTACTTCAGATTCATGGTCAAGTTTCTGTCTGCAAGAAAGGCAGAGGAGAATCGATTTCAATTTTTGTTACCAATCTTCTTTGGTAGAAACATAGATAGAGCGAGACTTACATGTTTCCCTGGAGACACATCCCGAAGACGCCGTCGTTGAGCCGTCTGGGAAATCAATTCGATTGGAGTAAGAAAACGAAGAAGGCTTTCACCCTCCTAAAATTTTAGGGATTTGAAACTTGGGTTTTTAGGGATTTGGAAGATTAGGAGAAAGGAGTGAGTGAGATGCCAAAATAAGAAGCTGAGGAGGAAGAAGACAGTGGAGGGTCGGAAGAGAAACAGAGAACGAGGAAGAGAGAAAATAAGAGACCAAAGAGAGAGCGAGAGAGTCTGTGTTTGAAGAAGAAAAAAAAAACAAAGCTAAGAGAAGAACGAAAAAATGACTTCCGCCCAAAAACAAATTTTGGGGATAAAATTTTGCCAAACCCCAAAATTTACTAAATATTTGGTGGTCTAACTAAAATTTTGGCGGATTAGGTTCCCGCCTACTAATTCGCTATCTTAGCGTTCTTTAAATGCTATTACAAGTAAATAAAATCAAAAATCTAGCTTCAATAGCAGTTTGGAAAACCGTGCTATTATATTCTACTATCAATACCCATAATTTTTGTAGTGTGGGTTTCCCACAAAGAGCTGCTGAGGTTTCGATGCCCATGTGTTCGTGTCATCGGTCTTCGTCACACAAGCTAGATCCATTAGCTATAAAGGGGCTCATATTGGTGCTTTTGTTTTGTACAGGGAACAAGCCATGGCCATGCGTAACATGTCGTAAATGCATACAATATTTCGGTCTACACTGCGACATATACATCCACGAGAGCTTACACAACTGTCCTTGCTGTGAGAGCATTCACCGTCCCTAACCAGTTATCTTGATGGAAGAATGAGAGAATGTGTTACATACTCTCACAATTTTCCAACCACTAATTACTTATCTACCATGGTTTGTTATGATTGTGTTTTTCAGTATTTCTTGACAAGTATTGCAAATCTTGAATTTGATGGGTTAGGTTGACTCTCTTTCAACGATTCCTTTGTTTTTTTTCTTTTCTAGGAGGATGGGCTTGAAACAGTAGTTAGAATTGGAGTCCTTGGTGAGCACAGAGTAATTTTCAACAACCACCATGTCTTTCGAAAGATCAGACACAAATAGGTAATAATTTTTTATATTACCACGTTTTTTAGAAAATATAAATATATTAAATAATTATTTTCACATTCTCAATTTAAATATTTTGTTTGTTAGTACCCCATTTTGATTTTTAAGATAATGTAATACAAGTTTAAATTAATATATCTTAAAATCTGAATTAAATTTTCCTTTTTCCATTTTAAATTCCATTTCCTATTAATTTTTTCTTTTCATTTTTTTATTTTAGTGTATTTTCTATACTACAATTTACTAAATATTAATCTTTTTACATTTTCAAATATTTTTCAGTATTTAAATTTATTTGCTAAAATCATAAACATGTGTTCTTAAAAAAACAGATTTTCCAGATTTTATTTTAATTAGGCTAACTTCGTCAATATCTATTCAAATTATTAAAAAAATTACCATAATTAATAAAGATGATGAAAAATCCAATTTTTGGTAAGGTATAAAAATCTATGTTTTTATTTAAGTTTATAAGATTCTGAATATCAAAAAATGGGATTATACATGTAAGTTGTTTATATTTCAATTTTTTTTTAAAAGATTATATTATATACGCATATATTTTAAAAAAAATTGCAGGTATAAGTAGCAGATGTGATGAAATGTTGAAGAAATTAGCAACAGAGGATCACAAAATTCTCGGATCAATAATCTTGCATAATATATGTAAAATGTTATAAACCATTCTTTTTGAACTTTATTTTATAAAACATTCTTTATGATAAAGTTTATATATTATTCTAGACCACATATGTTATAGTTATAACACTAAAGTATTTTTTGTAGATTCGAGATATTAAACGAAATACATAGTTATTGCTTCATATTAATTCAAACTTTTTTTTTTTGCAAAAAGGGTTTATTAATTCAAACTTAAGTGGTTGTATCATATCATACCAACATTTTACCAATCTCACTTTTCAATATTATATTTATGCCATAAAATTCTGTGATTTCCCTATTTCCATAACAAAGTTTACCTATCCTAATATATAGAACTATACCAAGGGGAATATGCGTTATCAATGATTCAATATTTTTGTAATTAATTGTATTTCCCAAATTATCTCACTAGCAAAAACTTCTGATACAATATTGCTTATTTTCGGATTTAAATATCAACTAGATTGTGACCCGCGCTAAAGAAGCGCGGATTTGTTTTTCTAAGAAAATAAGTAAGTTTAAGTATTCACACCGCAAATTATATAGATAGTGGATTTGGACTTATGACATATTATGAATAGAGTTTCTATGAATCAAGGATTTATTTAAGAATGAAAGTTGAAATGAATTTATAGAACGATAGGATCGAGAATATACAAAAAGATCGAGTATTTCTGGTAGTATCGTTCTCGGACATGTTTTAGATGATCTTATTTGAATGAGCTTAATCTTTGTATACTTCGATCTTTCTGGTTTTTGCTCCACTTCTTTCTCTCCAACAACTAAGCATTTCCTTAGCTTACGTCACATAATTCCGAGATACGCGAGAATATTGCACTCTTAACCTGTTATTTATGGAGATTTTCTCATTCAGTTCGATTTTTGACCGATTACTTTTGATAGTTCATTGAACTAAAGTTGTTTGAACGGATTCCTTTTGATAGTTCATTGAAACCGTTGTCCCAATCTTCATCTTATGGGTCGGACCTTTTTCTTTATGTGCATTTTGTTGTGTGAAGTTCAAAACCAACAGTGTAAATGCATTAAATAAACTTATTTGAAAATAATTTTATAATAATTTTTTTTAATAAAATAATCATTATATAAGTTATTTGATATAAGTTTAATATGTATTATTGTGATTTTAAATATTTATTTTTTATAGAACATCATATCTTCATATATATAATTTATTTGTATTTTTAATATTTTAATATTAAATTTATAAAATATTTTATAAATTTTAATATTTTAGTTTTTCAGAATAAAAATATTTTAATATTTTAGTTTTTCAGAATAAAAATATTTTATATTTATAGTTTTATAATGAAGAATCATATTACTATATCGAATTTATATAAAGTCATAGTTAAATTATAATATATATATATATATGTAGATATAGAAAAAAATATTAACAATACATGGTTATATTTATTGTAATAGAATAAATAAAAAATAATAAATTATGTTAAATATATTGATTATCAATATTATTATTTAGTTTAAACTATTATTTAAATATTATATAATAATTTATTAATTTTAATGATTATATAATTAATAAAATAATTATGTATTAAATTATATAAGTATATGTACCAATTGATTTAGTAACTTAATTATGCTTGATTTTATTTCTATAAATCAAATTTTAGTTAATAATAATTTATAATATATATTTTAATATTAATTTCGAAATTAATTATTATTTTTACTAATTTTTGAAAAAACGTTTTTGTTAGATATGATTAAAATAGAAAAGGAAAACAAAAGATATTATAAGATATTATTTTTTATTTGAAAATAATTTTATAATAATTTTTTTAATAAAATAATCATTATATAAGTTATTTGATATAAGTTTAATATGTATTATTGTGATTTTAAATATTTATTTTTTATAGAACATCATATCTTCATATATAGAATTATTTGTATTTTTAATATTTTAATATTAAATTTATAAAATATTTTATAAATTTTAATATTTTAGTTTTTCAGAATAAAAATATTTTAATATTTTAGTTTTTCAGAATAAAAATATTTATATTTATAGTTTTATAATGAAGAATCATATTACTATATCGAATTTATATAAAGTCATAGTTAAATTATAGTATATATATATATGTAGATATAGAAAAGAATATTAACAATACATGGTTATATTTATTGTAATAGAATAAATAAAATATAATAAATTATGTTAAATATATTGATTATCAATATTATTATTTAGTTTAAACTATTATTTCAATATTATATAATAATTTATTAATTTTAATGATTATATAATTTATAAAATAATTATGTATTAAGTTATATAATTATATGTACCAATTGATTTAGTAACTTAATTATGCTTGATTTTATTTCTATAAATCAAATTTTAGTTAATAATAATTTATAATATATATTTTAATATTAATTTCGAAATTAATTATTACTTTTACTAATATTTGAAAAAGATTTTTGTTAGATATGATTAAAATAGAAAAGGAAAACAAAAGATATTATAAGATATTATGAATAAATCAAATATAAATTGTTTTACAGTTTTACCCTTAATGAATGATACAATTCCTAATAAAATTAAGGGCAAATTTCGGAAATAACATTTATGTACCATGGTCAATATCCTGTTTTAATAGGTAAGATTATTTAATATCTTAGATTCGATGAGAAATACAAAATTATGCTGACAATAATTATTACTAATTTATGAAAATAACATTTATAGTAACCATAAAATTCAGCTATTTTTTTATGTACACGACAATTAATAGTGTATGCCGTTTTCATTTAATCATAATTGTTTCTTATTTTTTAAAAATCTTGTATTTTAATAAAATACAATACGAATTATAAAATCGTGTTAACCATAGTCTTACCAATAGAGTTTTGTAGTATATATTTCACTTAAATTACAATTTTAATAAATATCTATAAAAGGCAACCGAATTTTTTTGTGAGGAACATTCACATAAATCTTTTATAACTCTTATCACTTTTATGCAAAGCACTATATAAATATTTTATTTCACTCTAAATCTTGATTAAGAAAAAACGTCATTAAACAATGGTAATTTCCTCTCTATTGCTTCCCTAAAACCCCACAAATCATCGTAGAAAGTTAACATTAAAGTTCTGAAATAATAAAAGAGTTATCTAAGCATAGTTGAAAAAAGTTAAGACATTTGCCGTTAATAATAATTTAATAACAATAGTATGTATATCCAATCACTTTTTCTAAAAAAATATATATTTTTCAAAATCATAAGATACATGTCACAATTAGAAAAATTCGATCACCAAAGACCTTTCCTACATTGTCGAAGATGCTAAAATTGCTAGAAAAAGAAGCAGAGTCGTCGACAAAAAAAGGAAGTAGAGTTGATATTACTATACTTCTTTAAACTCTTCTAAATTGTGGAGACATGTTGAAATTTTGAGACTACCAAATGCAAAGAGGTTAGTTGGTGGTGTTTGTAGTCATATTGCGTTGGAGATAAATGAATTTTCATAATCCAGTGATTGGGTCACGAGCTTATGATCGTTTCAGGGATAAAGTTTGGATTCTTTTTTTTTTCTTTTCTTTGGTAGGTTTCCGGCGACAGATTTCTCTGGACTCTGGAGATTACCCGTCATATGAAGAATGGCATGGATACATACCAAAGACACTACTTCTCAAGGTACTTTTATTCCTCTTTAATTGCAAAATTGGCTAAAGAAATTTGACTTTGAATCGAGGGAAAAACTAAGACTGGATTGATACACATACACTTTATATATTATACTAACTATTGCATAAAAATAAAAATGCTCAAATATTTAACAAACAACAATAGAATATGTATTTTAAAAATAAGATAGATTATTTTTACAAATATAAATGTACATGCTATAAAAAAAATTGTATGTCCTTAGCGTGGATTATTATCATTTACACACAAAAATAAACTATATAATATATATATATATATATATATGTTCAACATATCTCAAACATCTAAATTTAATATTAATAAAATGTTATATAAATATATTATCATTTAAAAATATAGTATTTATACACATACAAAAATATTAATAAACATCAAAACAAAATTATACCCGCCGATCGGCGGGTCAAAATCTAGTTTAAATAAAACCAGAAGCTCCCCTTTAAAGTTTTTAGCAAAGCAATCTTGTGTTTCCTTTTTTTTTTACACAAAAAATGTGTGTCACTTAAAACAAAAAGGAAAGCTGTATTTTCAGCCTTTACTTTGTGCAATTCGAATTTTTTTGGACATTATTCCATATTGTCTTTGTTTGAACCCACTGATACTCTATCGTCTTGACTTAATCTTTCAGATACTGAATCCACAACATGGAAGAAGAAGAACTCGACAATTGGAGTGAGGAAGAAGAGAGCTTAATCTGCTTAGATGAGGAGACAAATTATGAATCTCTACCATGGCCATGAGATGATGCCTCAGAGTATGGAGATGAGTCAGATGGTGAAGGCTGTGATCGTGAACTCTCACCCCAATGTTCCAACTATACAGAGCCACAATACATAAACTGCATACTACAACCTCATCTTGGAGTCAGCTTAGCATGGAACTATGTGAAGATGAGACTAGTGACGACTCAGAAGCAGAATTATATGGAGATTACCACCCACCTAGGCGCAAGAGTGCATTCAACAACCATGGAGTTACTTACATACGAGTTCATCATAAGCTTATTGGCACAAAGAAAGTTACAATCCAAGAAACCAATACAGGGCAGCCAACCAACAGAAGAAGAGTTTCCCTAGTGTTTTCAGGAAAAAACAGTAAACATGAAGCATACTTGCAATGGGAAAGCAACAGGGAGGAATGGTTACAAGCTAACAAGATTTCAGAAGAAAAGAAGCTAACACAAGCTGTCTCAGCCTTCACATAAAAGACTTATGAATGGTGGCTTAAGGAGAGCACACCAACCATCTATAAGAAGCCAGTACTAGATTGGAGAGATCTCAAGTCAAGAATGCATAAGGAATTTGTAGAGAAGCTTCAGGCTAAAGCCAAGAGAGTGAAGCATACATCCAAAACCCAGACTGCACCTAAGCACAAGTCTGTTTGCTATCCAAAGCCAAAGGATGTTTTCTCAAACACTTACACCTACCAAGCATAAGATAAGAAGGCTCTTCAAGAAAAACAGGATCAGGAATGGCATAGGATCTTGGAGATGTTGCACCCAAAGAAACCAGAGCAGAAGCAGAGCCACAAAGCTTCACCCAATGCAACCGGACCCAGCTTTGATGCCTCACTCAAGCTGTTAAACCTGCCAACACAAGGTAAGTGTTCTAACTTTGTAAATTCCAAAGAGACAACATGTTATAGATGTCATTTGAAAGGATATTTTTCTGCAACATGTCCATCCAAAAAATTGTTGAAAGAAACATCACTAGGACCTAAAACTGCATTAGCTAAAACCTGTGATAGTTTAGCTCATTCTGATTTGTTATTTCCCAATTCTAGTGTTATGTATTTGTCTTTTTCAAGAGGATTTGATACGTGGAAAGAAGAACTGAGCAGGAAAGAGCATGAGCAAACCAAAGTCAATAGGGAAGATCAAATACCAGAGAAACATGTTTTGTTGATCAGGAAAGAAGATGAACATCTAATGATCACTAGCTCACAAGAGCAGAAGGTCCAAACCCTCATCTAACCTACTGAAGCTGACAATGTAAGTACAAGTATCATACCATCTGTTTTAAGTACTCTAAGAACATATATAATGCACTTGTTCTTCTCAATGAGCATCTCTAAAGATTTAAAGCACAAGTCAGAAGATAATGTAAAGAGAAGCTCAGAATCAGTCCTTACACTAAGTGTTCAGACTGATCAAGGCATGAGAGAAAAGGAGAACATCAAGGAGAAACCTCCAGATCATATGCTTATCAAGAACATTCAGGATGTTCTTCAAGTAAGCCATAACTTAACCAGTTTTGTTTCACTTAGTCCTAAGTGTGTGCTACTGAAATTGCTAGAACTAAAAGAAAGTAAAGCTTACACAGATGTGAATCCTTGTGTAGAAACTCCCTTTGTCAAAGAAATTGTTTCATCTTATCGTAATAAACCTATAACACACTTGTTTCTTGTCCAAAGTGTCAATGTTGTTTCAGGAACAAAAGGAGAAAAACATAGAGGAGTTACATCGGAACATAACCTATTACTTGAACAAGTTCAGAACATGGATGCATCAACAATAAACTATCAGTTCCAAAAGGACCAGAGAAGAGGAGTAATACTGGATTATTTTCTCCAAGGACAACCACCTGAAATCCCTTACATCACCAGACCACAAAACAATCAAGGTAAGGTTCTAGACTCTCAACTTAGGATGAAGGCTAACTTGCTTTCTCTTGGTGCAGATTGTATAGTTTCGAGGTCAAAACTTCTTCAAGATGGAGAGTATGATGAGTACATCAAGTCATCATCAACCAAGGAGCATGGAAATGACATAAGTAAACCAACCAAGATCCTTGGAGAGAAGAAGTTTGAGCCCACCAAAGACATATGTGCATGTATTAGAGCATTTCTACCCAACCAGGAAGACTTAAGCGCTAAATCAACCTGTTCCAGAAACTTAACTCATCAAGGAATCATCACAAAGTGGAAGTGTTGCAAAAGATTTCCAGATGAAGAAGATATGCAAGTTACAACTCAGAAGATTTCCAAGGAACCCGCTGGAGACCAACTGCCACTTATTGGAGAGTTCAGATCGTACCAGGATGAATCAAGTTGTACAACAACTTGTTTTGGAAACCTTACTCAACATAAGTTCAGGGAGAATTGGATTCGATTCAAAAGGAATTATGGTTTAAAAGTTATTCAACTTCTAATCCAAGAGATGCTACATTTGCCGTATTTGGATGTGTTCATACTAAAGGGATCAAATCAGCACCAAACCTTTTCCTATCAAAGGTACAACGTTTTGAGATAATTTTCAGCAAGTCTAGACATCCTAATCTGCTCCAGACCACACCAGAACACACACAATCATTTGAGAAATCACTTGTCTTTTTTGGAGCCAAAAGAGGTACAAAGCCAACAGCTTTATTCCAAAGAAGGAATCTACGTTTTCTTTGGCTTTCAAGATGTTCCAGAGATTCTCACTTACCCCCTAAAGCCATCCAGATACAAAGAAAATCATCCAAGCATTGAAACCTTACCATATTCAGCCTAACGGCTAGTTTTTCATTAAGTTTCGATTTGTTTCTTATTTCTGGTCATTTTGACCTTTGTGTATGGCTTATTTAAGCTTACTCTAGCCCATTGTAACATTCACCCTTCAATCAATTAAGAATAATCAGAGTGTTTTGTTTCAAAGAGTGTCCTTTGAGTTTTGTGGTCTTTAGATTCAATTGAGTGATTCATTGTTTCTTTTGAGTTTTCAGAATTAGTTTCTTTTGTGTGATTCAAAGAGACTGTTTCTGCCAAATATTGAGAGAGCCAATCAGCCCATTGAACAAGTGAGTTGTTCATCCACGAATTCCATCAATCAAATTCATCAGAGAGAGCTACACAGCCAGCTGATCAATCTCCACCCCTATTTGTGCCTACATCATCTTATGTCCTCATCATTTTTTGTATCCAAAGAACTTGAAAATGAAAATGATCCAGAACCAAGGTCCGTATCGGAATGCCATAAAGGGTCTGATTGGGAGAAATGGCGAATAGCCATTAAGAATGAATTACTCTCCCTCAATAAAAGAAATGTGATTGGGCATGTGGTTATTACACCTAAAAATGTAATGTCTGTCGGGTGTAAATGGATCTTTGTGCGAAAAAGAAATGAAAATAGTAAAGTCACCTGATATAAAGCTCGACTTGTGGCACAAAGGTTTTTCTCAAAGACGGGGAATTGATTATGATGAAAAATAATCCTCGGTGATGGATGCAATCATATTCAGGTACTTAATGAGCCTAACAACATCGAAAAATTTAGAAATGTACCTTATAGATGTTGTGACTGCATATTTATATGAATCACTAGATAGTGATATATATATATATATATATATATATATATATATATATATATATATATATATATGAAAATCTCAGAAGGATTTAAGATCCAATAAGGGTCAAAGATTCCAAAAGAATCTGAGAAAATTCGTTCGGTCAAATTATATCAATCACTTTACGGATTAAAAAAATTATGACGCATGTGGTATAGTCGCTTAAGCGAATTTTTTTGAAGAAAGGATTTATCAATAATGTGGTATGCCCTTGCGTATTTATAAGAAAATCCTCATCAGGATTCGTGATCATTGCTTTTTATGTTGATGACCTGAACACCATTGGAATTCAAAAGGAAATCAATGATGCAAGAACTCATATGAAAGAAGAGTTTTGGAAAGACATAATTTTTGATTTTATTTACTTGAAATAGCATTTAAATAACGCTAAGATAGCGAATTAGTAGGCGGGAACCTAATCCGCCAAAATTTTAGTTAGACCGCCAAATATTTAGTAAATTTTGGGGTTTGGCAAAAAAATTTCCCCAAAATTTGTTTTTGGGCGGAAGTCATTTTTTCGTTCTTCTCTTAGTTTTGTTTTTTTTTTTTCTTCAAACACAGACTCTCTCGCTCTCTCTCTGGTCTCTTATTTTCTCTCTTCCTCGTTCTTTGTTTCTCTTCCGACCCTCCACTGTCTTCTTCCTCCTCAGCTTCTTATTTTGGCATCTCACTCACTCCTTTCTCCTTGAAGGAATTTCTAGCAGTTCTAATCAGGATTAGCAACCCTAGTCTGAATTCCGAGCCTAGGATCTAGGGTTCATATAATTGAATCTATGGGATCTCAGATTTACCTGGTGATTTGCAGCGGAAGTTTTAGCAGATAATCGAGATCTAGAGCGCCTCAAATGCTGCGCCTCTACTGGTATCCACACACACACAAACTGAACAGCAGGGATGCTAGTGCCTATAGAGATCCGATCTCTTCAGAGGTTTCTATTCAAGTTCTGGTGGCTGTGAATTAGGTTAGAAATCAGTTTAGGTCGACCATATATCTTATATATGTCGACTTAAACCATCACGGAATTAACCAACGATTAAATCGAATTAATCTGATTAATCCGCGAGTTGCATCGATCGATGCACTATCTGCATCGATCGATGCACTATCTGCATCGATCGACACTGCCCCAGATTATTGATATCGAATGCATATCAAATATGCATTCACTGGATCATTACATTAATGATCAACCTCGTCTTTAACGCCCAGTTTGCTTAGGTGTGTGACCCTGTAGGATCATATAACACTAGCAATGAGTTCTCAACTCATTGATCATAAGTGGCTTCTAGCAAAGCGTTATGACTACCTAGTGTCATATGATTGTCTCATCTCGACAATACGACTTTCACTTGGAGTAAGTACAATAGATTTCAGGACATTCCCAACAATCTCCCACTTGTACTGGAATCATCTATTCCTTCAATCCCTTCGTCACTATATCTCGATCTAGCATGAGGCAAGAACCGTGTCATCCTTATTGAGCCAAGATCATGTTCATCGAACTCCGATTTATACTGACAAGATAAACGACTGACAATCACCTCGTTTGAGTGTGGCCACACATTTCTCAGTATCAAATCTTCGATGGGCCCTGAGATATTTATCTCCTGTTATATAGGAGGGACAAATTCCATCTTGTTCCATCCTTGTCTCTTCACACGCTTCATGATACGCCCAATCAATGCCTTTATAGTCACCAGTTACGGCTGACGTTTGACAAGGTTAAAGCGGACCAATTCACATGTAAGAAAACATGATGAACTCAGGTCTAAGGACTATACTCTATAGTCGTAATGAAAACTCTCATGACACTTATATAACTATCCCGTAGAGTTCTCATCAGTGGGTCATGTCCGATCCTGTGTTCTCCAACACATATCTATGTGATTGACTTTAATACTCTTATTAATGACTCCATGAAACTTAGTCATCAGTCACCTCACATACTAGTCTCACGCGGTTGTTAATGTCCCACTTTAACAACCTCGACCAGGGACCAACATAATTTATGTCATTTATTATCTATAGGGTTTCATGATCAAGTCACATACTTGATGACCTATAAAATGTCATAAATTACTTTAGGACTATTATTTAATAACCATTATTAAATAATACAGATGTCAGATTTCAATAACATAATCAAATTATGTTTATACGAACATCATATCATAACTAAAATTAATAACAATAACTCCCACTAAAATTAAGATCACATCTTAAGACATCTAATGCCTTTAGCAGTAGCCTGACCCTCATTCGCCCTTGCTCAGCGTGTGTCGAAAGACACTGCGTCTTGCTAAGAGTAATACCAAGAGTCATTTGCACGAAGCCCTTCTTGGAATCCTGCACATTGGACATGTGCAAGGCCTTATCACTATAAGTATCTTGGCACAATCCAATTAGCTTATCCAATCTATCTCTATAGATTCTTATTCCAAGAATGTACACGGTTTCTCCCATAATTTTATCGAAAAACAACTTTCGAATCAAGTCTTAACAGACTGAAACAATGGAACTTCATTTCCGAGAAGTGGTATGTTATCAACATACAATACCAGAAATGCAACTGCGCTCCCACTAGTCATCTTGTAAACATTCGGTTCCTCTTCGTTCTTGAAGAAGTCAAACCTTTTGACTGCTTCATCAAAACGAAGATTCCAACTCCGAGATGCTTGCTTCAGTCCATAAATGGACCGATGAAGCTTGCATATCTTCCTAGCTTCATTAGAATCAATGAAAACTTCAGGTTGTGTCAGGTACACATCCTTTTTCAGAATTCCATTAAGGAAAACTGTTTTCACATCCATCTGCCAGATTTCATAACTATTATGAGTGGCGGTTGCTAGGAGAATCCGGATGGACATAAGCATGGTGTCTGGGATTAGGTTTCTTCACAGTCAATACCATGAATTTACATGAAACCTTTTCCACCAACCTAGCTTTGTACATTTGAATACTACTAACCATGTCAACTTTTCTTCTTGAAAATCCATTTATTCACAATGGTTTCTACACCATCGGGTAAATCAACCCAAGTCATACATGGTTCTGTGACATGGATCACATTTCGGATTCAGCGGCTTTCAGCCATTTTCGGAGTCAAGGCCCATCATTGCTTCTTCAAAATTCGCAGGCCCGTCACTTTCAATGATCAGTAGATCACGGCAATTAGTTACGAGAAATCCATATTTCTCGGGTTCGTGACGGATCCTTTCGGATCTGCGAGCTTCAGTTTTCTGTAAAAGTCGCGCACACATATCTCATATGTATACTTTTACCACGACCTAATTAACCAAGATTTAAACCGTAGTTAATTAAGTCATAAACCAAAATCAATATTTGGTTCGCGATCTGTGTCGATCGATGCAACTTTTGTGTTGATCGACACTTCTTCAGAAACTCGCCATTTAAATGTATATCGAATATACATTTACCAGATCCTTTATAAACTCTAGGCACCACAGGTGCAGGTTCTACAACTCTTTGTAGATCCAACTGCTGCTCTTCCTGTGATTTTCGAATTTCTTCGAGTTGTACTTTTACTCCCACTGTTCTTCTTGGAAAGAAAGTCTTTCTTAAGAAAACATAGTTCCGAGCAACAAACAATTTGTTCTCGAACTGGTTGTAAAAGTAACATGCCTTGGTTTTGTTAGGACAACCAATGAAGTAGCACTTATCAGATTTGGGTGTGAGCTTATCAGAGATTAAACGTTTTATATAAGTCTCGCAACTCCAAATCTCCATGATGGATAAATCAGAAACATTTACATTCCACATCTCATGTGATATCTCTGTAACTGATTTTGATGGAACTCTATTTAAAGTAAACTCAGACATTTCTAGAGCGTATTCTTAGAAGGATAATGGAAGATCTAAGTGACTCATCATTGATCGAACCATATCTAATAAAGTCCGATACAGGAGGAGTGAATTGTGAAACACTTTCACAATCTCTCAGATGATCACTAAATTCTTGACCTAAGTATTCACCTCCATGATCTCATCGTAGAGGTTTAATACCTTTGTCAAATTGATTCTGTACTTCATTTTGGAACTCTTTGAACTTTTCAAAGATTCTGACTTACGCCTTATAAATAAGGCATAACCGTACATTCTGAAAATATCAGTAAAAGGTAATGAAGTACTGAAATTTTCCTCTAGCACTAGTGCTCATCGGTCCATATACATCCGTATGTATAAAGCCCAATAAGCTTCTGGCCCTTTCATTTTGATCGTTCACAACCTGTATCGACCGACGCACCGTTTGTGTCGATCGATACTACCTTTGTCGAAAAGGGGCCTTTGTCACTTTGTCCAATAAACTAGATTCACTTTACTCATTATGATTCATAATCAGATGAGCCCAAAAGCCCATCACTATAGAGCTTCTGAATCTGTTTCTCATTTATGTGGCTCAAAACGAAAATGCGAGAGAAAGATTTTGATTCGTATCATTTGACTTGAATCTCTTGGTATTAATGTTATAGTTAGGCACATTCTGGTTTAGAACATAAAGTCCATTCTCTAATGGATTGCTACTATAAAATATATCATTGTAATCAAATGAATAACACCTATTCTTAATTTGAAAACTGATATCCTTCCATATCCAAACAAGGAATAGTAATAATATTTCTGCTCATAGCAGATACATAGTAGCAGTTCTTAAGTTCTAGAATCATGCCATAAAGAAACCAAATGAAATACTCCTACGGCTAATGCAGCAACTCTTGCTCCATTTCTCACGCGTAGATCCACTTTTCCTTTCTCCATAGTCCTACTTCTGCTCAGGCCCTGCACATTTTCACAAAATATGAGTACCACAGCTGGTATCAAATACCCAATAAGTAGGACTATAAGAAGTAACATTTACTTCTATAACATAATACCTGAAGAAGAAGTCTCGTACGTCTTCTTCAGCTTCTCATAATCTTCCAAGAACTTATTGCAGTTTCTTTTCAAATGCCCATAACCATTACAATAACGGCACTTAACATCTTCAGAAGGACTGGTTTTAACCTTAGGAACATGGCCAGACTCGCTTGGATTCACAATCGAGCTCGTCTTGCCATCACCTTTGTTCTTACCAAGTTTCTTAAACTTTTTACCCTTTTGTACCATAAGGACATTTGGAGTGTTCTTCTTGATGTTAGGTTCAGCAGTCTTAAGCATCCCATGCAATTCAGTCAACGTCTTCGTCAAGTAGTTCATGTTATAGTTCATAACAAATTGATCATAGCTTGACGGCAGTGACTGCAGAATGATGTCAGTAGCCAACTCTTGGCTAATGGGACAGTCCAGTTTCCCCAAGTTATCAATATAACCAATCATCTTAATGACATGAGGACTAACTGGTTCGCCCTTTTGTAGCTTGCACTCAATCAGAGACCTTACCGTCTGGTATCTCTGAGTTCGTGCCTGCTCTTGAAACATACTTTTCAGGCCAGTGATCATCTCTTTTGGCGACTCCACGTACTCATATTGCTTCTGCAATTCCGAGTTCATGGTAGCCAACATGAGACAACTCACATCCACCGCATCATTAGAATGCTTATCCCAAGCATCCTTATCTGACTGCCAGGCATTGGCTCGGTACTTCTTGGGGAGAATTTTCTCAAGGACATAGTCCTTTTTCTCCTGTTTGAGAACAATTCTCAAGTTTCGATACCATTCAAGAAAGTTGGATCCATTTAACTTGTCCTTCTCAAGGACGGATCGCAGGGAGAAATTGTTACGATGGTTTGTGCTAGACATAGCTGAAAAATGAGGTAGGTTTTAGTTATGATGTTCAAGAAATGAGAAGTCTTAACTATTAAGAAAACTCGCATTATATTCAAACAATGTTTCCTCAGATGAATATAATGATCCAAGACCCATACTTCACTAAACTTGAGTGAGCCACTGGCTATCACCCAAATTTTAGCTATCTAGGTAAGCAACAACCTTGCTAGTTGATAGGTGTCAGGTTTTATCCTATATCTAACTGCAAGTGCACAGTTCAGTAGTTGTAGTATATAGGTATCGAATCCACAGGGACTCCGGTATTCAATAGCTCAAGAACAGGAAATTAAACTAGAAAGAACGCAATGTGATTGAATTAAAAGCAGTGCGAGAAAGTAAACAGAAAGCAGAGATTGTTGGTTGTGAAAACAAGTTATTAAGAGCGCTAAGTCTAGGGCGTTCTCAGGAAATCAGACAAGCAGACAGTTCATTCAGCAAGGATCTAATTAAGCACAGTTCTAGAACTCAAAACACAGATATAGAATTAACCAAATTCCTTTGCGATAATTCTCTAAGTCTAAGTGCAGCCAACCAAACTTTCGTTTGCGAGAACTAACAGATTAAACTAGCATTAATCCCAAGTTTGATATGTTCACAATTATCCTAAACCAAACTTTCGTTTGCGAGAAGTTTAATTGCTCAACCTAATTAGTTCAGATTCCTAAACCCCACTTCCGTGACGTATTTAGCAACCTAAGATCTAGATTCTAATTGATCAGGTTAGAACTAGCTTTAAGCACAATTATATTGAAAAACAGATATAGTTATGAATCCTTAACTGAAATAAACAAGTCTAGCAAGTCATGAAATCCTATGTGAGAAACCCTAAACCTAACAAGTAATCTACTCAGACATAGATAATGAAAACATAATCATATGATGAATAAATTGCATAGAAGATAAAGAATAAAAGGGGTTCGAAATCTTCTCCAAATACAGATGAAGTAAAGGTTCAGATCAGCCCCAAAAGCTCTAAAAATCCTCTGCTCTTAATTATGAAAGCGTAAGTATATAAAACACCAAAAACTTAATTATATAGGTTTAATCTCGGCCAGGGGCTTCTTTGTAAATATCAGGAACTTCTGGATCAGAGTGCAATATCTTGACTCTTCATAAACCGCCGAGTTTCGGCCCATCTCGCTGGTGCAACGATCGATGCTAGAGTGCAACGATCGACGCATTTCTCTGTTTCGGACAGTGAACTCTATCTCTCGGCCAAACACTCCAAAAATCTCCAAAAAGTGTCATAATCACCAAATATGCCCCACACCTGATTATACCTGTAAAAGACTCTAAAAGAACACAAAAAGACACTAAAACACACTTATATCATGGTCTAAAACTAGTAAAAACCATGATATATCAACTCCCCCACACTTAGCCTTTGCTTGCCCTCAAGCAAAACAGAGAACTAAAGCTTGGTGAAGAGGTTTGAAAACTCTTCAGAAACTCATTTCATCTTAGAAGCTACAATACTCAGATTCCCCTTAGTAAACCACTGAAAGAATCAATCACAGGATATCAAGACCGACATGTACTTCCCCCCACACTTAGCAACTGTCCTAGGTAAACTCCACAATCACATTCAAGCATTCAAATTCTCCCTACTGACTTCTGCAAGTATTTAAGTGCGGTCTCACCTAAGTAGTATCGATCAAAGGGCACATGGATTCTTACCTTATCATCTCTAGACCACCATAGTATCTTTCTCTAGTCCCTTTCTTCTCTTTTCCCTTCTTTAACAACTGATTTTTCCCACATTGGGTATCATTTTATTTTATTTTATCAGTGTTCTTCCCGTTATGGGGTGTACTTTGGACACATTCCATGGATCGCACAGGAGATAATAGGGGTCTCTACCACTCCTGTGACCACTTCGGAGTTACTAACTCATCCTCAGTTTATTATCTTTTTTTTTTACTTTATAGAAGGGGAGAAGGGAACTAAATAGGATAGGTTGACAGGCTGTGTCAGAACTAACAGGGAATCCGACACAGAGTATACCAAGCCCTTAGGTGAGAAATCTAAGTCAGTATTAAATTGAAGTCAGTAAAAGGATCCTCTGATACCTGAAGTGATGTGGGTGTTCCCAGTAGGTTGATCTGTGTCTGGGTTTTCTAATGGTCAGAGATAGATCCTGCAACTTCATCCCAATGGTTACTTAAGTTCCTGCGAGTCTTGTAAATCTTCTCCGAAAATCATAGTTTCTTACTTAAACAATTTTGACTCAATAAAACAAAAAAAATTTGAAAATGGACTGACTCTTAAGAAAACAGAAAGATAAACGTCAGTAGCACCTCCCCCACACTTAAGACACAATGTCCCCAGTAGTGTCAAGCGAAGGATCGGTAAAAAGAAAATAAAAATTGTTAAAGTTCTGTTGAGTTCTGTCGGGTTTACCTCTGTCGCTCAAGCATCAATCGTTGCACTAAGTGCATCGACCGTTACTTGGCGATTTTCGTGTATGGTCGATCGTTGCTCAGAACTGCAACGATCGCTGCAATGCGATTCCGATCGTGTTGTGACGATCGACACAGAAGTGCGTCGATCGACGCACTGCGAATCTGTCCAAGACCTGCAACAAACGTAAAATCCTAACAAAAACACCAAAAATTAAGTAGAAAAACACCAGTACCTAATGGTGGGTTGCCTCCCACCCAGCGCTTGTTTAAGGTCAATAGCTTGACCGGATGGACAAGATTTTTCAGGCACCAGGAGATCCCAACAGAGACTTTTCGGTCTCTGTCCAAGTCTCCTCATCCAAGGTGGCGAGTAGGCTGTTGCAGAATGCTCATGTCCAAGAAAAGATGGAGTAAAATGCGCTCCAGGATCAATAATCTCAGTGTCATCAGGCTGCTCATCATCTGCATTCCTTATGGTGAATGTCTGCCCATCTATCAGTGGTCTACGCAGCTTATCCATCTCATAACGCAGCGGCTCATCTCCCAGATGGAGGTCTATCAGGTTGTTCCTAACATCTATCACCGCTCCTGCTGTAGCCAAAAATGGTCTTCCAAGCAGCAATGCTTCATCCGGATCACAGTCGTATTTCAGCACTAAGAAGTCTGTTGGAACTAAGTAGTTTCCAACTCTCACCAGGATGTCCATCAGGAGTCCTTCAGGAACTCGTATGGATTGATCAGCTAGGACAAGAGAGGTCCTAGTAGGAGTAAAATCTAGCATACCCAGCTTCTCTGCCACGGAGTATGGCATCAAACTTCCAGCAGCTCCTAAATCACACAGAGAACGCCTGAAACTATCCTCAAAGATAGAACAATCAAGCACAAAGACTCCAGGATCAGGCAGCTTCTTCGGGATCTTGGTTAACAGAACATCACTAATATGCTGAGGAACTATAACCACCCAGTCTCTCAGCTCTTCATCTAGAGGCAGCATCTTGTTCAAATACCTCTGCACACATGGATGATAAGGTGGATCATCAGAAGTTGGAATTTCTTCCAATTCTTCACCAATCTCCTCTAGCTTCTTAAGCTCTTCAATTTCCTGCCTAATCACTTCAGACACTGAGGAGTGTTGTCTAACAATCTGCGCATAAATCTCCTGTTGAGAGATCTCAGAGACTCCAGAGAATAAGCCATTAAGCTCTAAGTCTGCATCAATACCATCATCACTCAGCGAATCTGTCTGTTCACGACGTGCATCGATCGACACTAAGTGTGTGTCGATCGTTGCAATGCTGCAATTTCCACCCGAGAGTTTTTCACCAAAATCCGGGATTTCTTCTTCCTTCACCAATTCAGCTGTACTTAGCTCAAATTTTTCACCTAGGTGAGATCCATCATTAACGTACACAGACCAGGCATTAATATGAGTGTCTGCTACCCCTTTTCCCTTTATTGAGCTGGAAATCTGGTTTACCTGAGTATCCAACTGCTTCATGTGAGTGTTCAGGGACTCAAACTTCCCATTGAGGTCTTCATAGACAGCATTTAACTTCTTGTTGCAGTCCACAGAAATCTTGGTCTGACTCTCCATTAGTTGTTCCATCATAGCTTCCATTCTACTCTCATGAGTTGTAGGTGCAGGAGGAGTCTGATAAGATGAAGACCCATAGGTTCTCTGAGTACCTTGTCCAAAGGTCTTCTGAAAACCACCAGTCTGTCCAGAATTAGATGAGTTGATGTTGAAAGCACTTTTCTGTCCTCCATTGAAGAATCTGTTTCCTTGTTGATTACCAAATCTATTACCTTGGAATCCAGAACCTCCTATGTAATTCACATCTTCCTCCTGTGTGTCCTCCGCAGTTTGAATTACTTCTACATCTTGGGCAAAGTGGACAGCTTTCTTACCTGCTAAGAGATTGCAAACTGTGTCCAGCCTAGATCTAATATCAGCTATATCAGAATTCTCTACACTTCCACCAGATTTCTTCCTCCTCTCATCCATAGTCTTGCAGTTGTTGCTGCCTATTAGGTTCTCAATCAACTGCTTAGCTTGTATAGGGGTCCTGGTGTTTAAGTTAGCATTACTGGAATTATCCAATGCAGACTGATATGGAAGATTTATGCCTCTGAAGAAGATACCAATCAACTGAACTTCAGTGAATCCATGGTGTGGGCAGTCACGCTGATACTGCTTAAATCTCATCCAGGCAGTCTTTAAAGGCTCCACAGCTCCTTGGGAAAAGGTGAGTATGTCCTGTCTGGACTGGTCTGAGCGTGCATCATCATAGAAGTGACGCAGGAACTCGCTCTTTAAAGCTGCCCAAGTAGTATACTGAGCAGGTGCCAGCTGCTTTAGCCATGCACTAGCGTCTCCAGCAAGACTGTGCGGAAAGAGCTTAAGGAACAGATAGTCCGGGTAGACTCCATCATACTTCATGCCAGTGACTACGTCCTCAAACGAATCAATGTGATCCATAGGCTGCTCCGTTGGGTAACCGTGGAATGCATTATGTCTCATCAGCGAGTAGTAGATGGTTTTGATCTCAAAGTCGTTCCTCTCAAAAGCAGGAAGCACTAAAGCTGACCGGTTTGCGTGAAACTCATCCGGTCTGTTGTAGTCAGCTAAAGTCCTCTCACGTACAACCATCTCTCTACCTTGGGCCTGTCCTTGACCCTGGTTCTGCTCCTGTTGTTGTTGCTCAGGAGGATCAGGGATGACATTCCCTTCAGCATCAACCCTTTGCCAAGCAGCATTGTATGGGTTGTTATCTCGGTCCCTCAGGGTACCTTCAGCATCACGTACCAGAATCAAACGCTCTCGCACCATCCTTTCTCTTCTTTCTCTTCTGTTAGCTCTCTCTAAACGTCCAAGTTCTTCAAGATCGAGATTAACTAAGTCCAAGTTCGGATTACTTCTAGTTTTCTGCGTCTGCATAAACTGTCTGTAATCGTCCGGCAACGATCGATGCTATCAGTGCAACGATCGCTTCAATCTCTGAATCGCCTAGTGACGATCGATGCTAGAATGCAACGATCGACGCAGTGCGATATTGGTACCTACGACAGAGAGAAAAACAGACAAAAATCAGTAACTAAAAAAAAACAAAAACAAAAACGAAAAGAAAACGAAAAATCCTAGTAAAACCCTAGGTTCTAAGCTATCGAAGACTCAAAGAGCCCGGCAACGGCGCCAAAAACTTGATAGGTGTCAGGTTTTATCCTATATCTAACTGCAAGTGCACAGTTCAGTAGTTGTATTATATAGGTATCGAATCCACAGGGACTCCGGTATTCAATAGCTCAAGAACAGGAAATTAAACTTGAAAGAACGCAATGTGATTGAATTAAAAGCAGTGCGAGAAAGTAAACAGAAAGCAGAGATTGTTGGTTGTGAAAACAAGTTATTAAGAGCGCTAAGTCTAGGGCGTTCTCAGGAAATCAGACAAGCAGACAGTTCATTCAGCAAGGATCTAATTAAGCACAGTTCTAGAACTCAAAACACAGATATAGAATTAACCAAATTCCTTTGCGATAATTCTCTAAGTCTAAGTGCAGCCAACCAAACTTTCGTTTGCGAGAACTAACAGATTAAACTAGCATTAATCCCAAGTTTGATATGTTCACAATTATCCTAAACCAAACTTTCGTTTGCGAGAAGTTTAATTGCTCAACCTAATTAGTTCAGATTCCTAAACCCCACTTCCGTGACGTATTTAGCAACCTAAGATCTAGATTCTAATTGATAAGGTTAGAACTAGCTTTAAGAACAATCAGATTGAAGAACAGATATAGTTATGAATCCTTAACTGAAATAAACAAGTCTAGCAAGTCATGAAATCCTATGTGAGAAACCCTAAACCTAACAAGTAATCTACTCAGACATAGATAATGAAAACATAATCATATGATGAATAAATTGCATAGAAGATAAAGAATAAAAGGGGTTCGAAATCTTCTCCAAATACAGATGAAGTAAAGGTTCAGATCAGCCCCAAAAGCTCTAAAAATCCTCTGCTCTTAATTATGAAAGCGTAAGTAAATAAAACACCAAAAACTTAATTATATAGGTTTAATCTCGGCCAGGGGCTTCTTTGTAAATATCAGGAACTTCTGGATCAGAGTGCAATATCTTGACTCTTCATAAACCGCCGAGTTTCGGCCCATCTCGCTGGTGCAACGATCGATGCTAGAGTGCAACGATCGACGCATTTCTCTGTTTCGGACAGTGAACTCTATCTCTCGGCCAAACACTCCAAAAATCTCCAAAAAGTGCCATAATCACCAAATATGCTCCACACCTGATTATACCTGTAAAAGACTCTAAAAGAACACAAAAAGACACTAAAACACACTTATATCATGGTATAAAACTAGTAAAAACCAAGATATATCACTAGTTATATTCAATATAACTCTTGGTTGTGGATTGATATCTCATGTCAAATCCACCTGATGTCTCTGAGCCCAAAACGATTTTGATGGCCCAGCCAAGTAAACCAATCTCTTCAGTCATATAATTGTTGATGTCTTGCACTGCAAGTCCATCAACACGATTACCTCCTGTCTTACTCATGAAATTGTGGACATCTTGCACTGCAAGTCTATCGCACAATTAAATGGGTCTTGACAGTTGACAAGATTGGAAAGACATCAAGCATCACTTGATATTTGGTTGAGGAACGGAACCATTTAAAACGTTCGGTTTTATTATGTTTTAATTATTCTAATTAATTGATTTATCTTGCTTTGTTTCTGTGATTTCAGGTTCAACATCGAATCTGATGTCGACCGACACTACTTTAGTGTCGATCGATGCAGAATAACCAAAAGCAATCCGCGATAACTGATCAATCCAATTGATCCGGTTTTGAATACCGGTCAGTGTCGATCGATGCTACATTGGCATCGGTCGATACCAACTTAATCAAACCAATCGCAATTAAACCATTCTTAGCTTTTAACCATTATTAACCAAGCTCGATAACCGGTCCAATCCAATTGAACCGATTCATCAATCTCGCGAGGTTTGTGTCGACCGACACAACGCTTGTGTCGATCGACACTAGGCGAAACCTAAGTTTTATTCGGGTTTTCGCCCTGTGTCGATCGACGCCGGATTGGCATCAATCGACACCATGCGAAAAAACCCTAAATTTTATTCGGGTTTTCGCCCTGTGTCGATCGATGCCGGATTGGCATCGATCGACACCATGCGAAAAACCCTAAAACGTTTTCGAACAGAACCCTAAACTGGGTTTTCATGAAAACGAATTTTAGCAAGTTTGTATCAACCATACACAGATTCAGATTCAACGATTCTAATCAACATGCTACAGATTCAATGGAACCCTAAAGCTCTGATACCACTGAAGGAATTTCTAGCAGTTCTAATCAGGATTAGCAACCCTAGTCTGAATTCCGAGCCTAGGATCTAGGGTTCATATAATTGAATCTATGGGATCTCAGATTTACCTGGTGATTTGCAGCGGAAGTTTTAGCAGATAATCGAGATCTAGAGCGCCTCAAATGCTGCGCCTCTACTGGTATCCACACGCACACAAACTGAACAGCATGGATGCTAGTGCCTATAGAGATCCGATCTCTTCATAGGTTTCTATTCAAGTTATGGTGCCTGTGAATTAGGTTAGAAATCAGTTTAGGTCGACCATATATCTTATATATGTCGACTTAAACCATCACGGAATTAACCAACGATTAAATCGAATTAATCTGATTAATCCGCGAGTTGCATCGATCGATTCACTATCTGCATCGATCGACACCGCCCCAGATTATTGATATCGAATGCATATCAAATATGCATTCACTGGATCATTACATTAATGATCAACCTCGTCTTTAACGCCCAGTTTGCTTAGGTGTGTGACCCTGTAGGATCATATAACACTAGCAATGAGTTCTCAACTCATTGATCATAAGTGGCTTCTAGCAAAGCGTTATGACTACCTAGTGTCATATGATTGTCTCATCTCGACAATACGACTTTCACTTGGAGTAAGTACAATAGATTTCAGGACATTCCCAACACTCCTAATCTTCCAAATCCCTAAAAACCCAAGTTTCAAATCCCTAAAATTTTAGGAGGGTGAAATCCTTCTTCGTTTTCTTACTCCAATCGCATTGATTTCCCAGACGGCTCAACGACGGCGTGTTCGGGATGTGTCTCCAGGGAAACCTGTAAGTCTCGCTCTCTCTATGTTTCTCCCAAAAAAGATTGGTAACAAAAATTGAAATCGATTCTTCTCTGCCTTTCTTGCAGACAGAAACTTGACCATGAAGCTGAAGTACGTGTAGAAAGCCTAAGATGCATTTTCCTACATTTACCTCCGTTGTTAGTGAGCATTTTTATTGATAACTTACATCTTATATAACCAGGGGGATATAAGGCAACAGAAGAAGCTTGCACAGACGATAAGCATCTCAAGAACATGTGTGCGGAGCAGTCTACCAAAATTGAGCAGCTAGCTTGTCTGGTACATGTTTTTATAACCTTTTGATGAGACTACTTGAGTGTTAAAGATTAACTTTTAGTTTTCTGACAATATGTTTCAATAATTCTTCAGTTAGACCCACTACAAAAAAAGTCCTCATTCATAGCAGATTAAGATAGCACGGTTTTCATAAGTGTTATAATAGATGATTTTGGGATTTTCGTTACAATATAATAGCATTTAAAAAATGCTAATACGAAATTTTATTGAGCGGGAACGAAATTTGAGGTTGGAGCCTAATTTTTGGTATGGAGCGCCAAACCCTTAAAATTATTTTTGGTTTTGGTGAAAATTTATCCAAATTTTTCTTTTATCCTTGGAAACAAAATACAATCCCTAAGAAAAAAAAACAAAAACGATTCACTTTTCTCTTATCTCTCTCTATCTAGATTCTTTCTTCCTCCTTCTCTCATCGAGAAATCCAGATATCATATGCCATTCGTTTAGAAATCCAGGGATTTCATATGCCTTCTTCTCTAATCTCTGATTTTTAGGAACCCAGAAATCTTCCTTTTCGCAGACCCAAACAATGACTCAAAATCTGGATCCGGAGTGTGATAGATCGAAGGAACAGTGGATGCAGCGAGCTTGGGGGTCTCCAAATTGGATTTCAAGCATCTACAGTGGTGACGGAGCCGGCCAGCCAGCGAGAAGAAGCCTGCTGTCAAGGAAGTGAAGGAGAAGAAGAAGCCTGCTTCTGGTGTTTCGAATAAGAAACCCTCTTCTGCTCATCCTACTTACGAAGAGGTACAAAACGATCCCGATTCAATAACTACAAGGAGCATACAAAAACTTAGGATCAATTTGCTAACATCTATTTCAACGGCCCGATTCAATAATCGTGATAGCCAATCCTTCTTCTCGTATTTAGCTTTTAGATCTCTCCGTTGACTTCTAAAAACTCCACCATTCTTTTCTTGATATGATGGCAGTTGCAAATTCACAAGATGCAAGCAAAGGTGTCAACATTGTAGCGACTGTTGAAGACGGGCAACAGTTTCTGGTTCCTTCAGCGAAGGAGGAGCAAACACTGCAAAAGATTGACAGGGATGATGCTAGCGCGGCAGTCGGGAATCACTCGCCAGAGAAAGGACGTCTCTCCCCGATTCAACCATCTCGTGACATGAACGTATCAAACATTGTGACTAGTGGACCCGATGGAGTAAGAGTAGAAACTATAATTCACGCAGAAGGTATCTCTCATCTGTTTGAAGGAACAGAGATTAGAAAGCCAGATTTTGGTGTGACCACAGTAACAGGTATTCTTAATCTTCGTGGCTTCAATGTCAAATACATAAAATAAAACCATCTTGTGTCTTCTTTGTTTGGAGATTAAATTGTTAACGTACTTTGTAGTCGTTCTCATTCATACCTTGCTAACTTTCCGCTTCTATTTAGGTGTGGTGGACACAGGTGATAGAGGAGCAAGTACTGGAATTGATATTCCACCACTCCCAGTGAGTTCGTGGGAAGATGGGACTCTAAACGAACCGTTAGTGAGACCAGTTGTTGCAAGACCAGTTGTTGAAGGACGTAAAGTGGAAATCTTGAAAAGCATTGTATATGGAGGTCTAATAGAAGCTATCACAAGCCTCGGTGTTATCTCATCTGCCGCTGGTTCTGGTGCTTCAACATGTAAGTACACCTCAGCCTTAGCATTCCATTTCCATTGTAAAACACAACAAACGAAGTCCCTTGCCGGAAAATCTCAAAACATGTATGTACCGTTGTGGTTGCAGTGAACATTTTGGTGCTGGGGCTTGCAAACTTGTTTGGCGGGCTTATTCTCATTATTCATAACGTGAGTGATCACTTTATGAATTCAGCAAAACACACAACAGAGACTACAAAGTCGCATCAGTATTTGTGGATCAGTTTCTTGAGAAGTACGGATGGTCTGATGGATCTGAAACTCCAGCGGGAGAGATGATGCTTTCACTTATGGGGAGAAAGGCTGGTAGCTTTGGATACTCATCATCGTACTGAAACTGAATGTTGTCTCTTAGAAAGATCCAGCCTTGTGCTAGTTCTCTTTTACTCTGTTTTGTGAGCTCTCGTTAGACTTTTTGTGTTAACGTTTTGATGTTGCAGCAGTTGAAATAGATGTTAGCAAACTTAGATGCAATAAGATTTTTTCTCAATGTTTCTCAGGATTATTGCTAACATCTATTTCAACGGCTGGATCCCAGTTCTTTAAAGGGCATCAATTTGGTGTAAGTTCTTCTCAATTCACACACATTTCCTCTTTTTGTTTTTCTTTTAGACCTTTGATCTCACTTTTCTTTCTCTCTTGCAAACAGAAAAGATGGTAACTCATTCAGTACGGACCTGCACCTCCACCACCACCTGATACACCTCCAACCCGTGGCTTCATATGTTCAAAACAAGTAGAAATTTAGTAGATATTCTTGCTGTGTTTGGTGCTGCATTTTTTTCTCTGAGTTTGATTTGATTAACTTGTATATTTGATTAACTTGTATAGGGTCAAGGAGCAGTGGAAAGACAAAGGTCGGGATCAATGCTGATTCTGATCCATAAGTTCATCTCTCATGTTCTACATCACACAATAATTGATAGTTGCTCTAACTTAAGAACTGATTGATCGACATGTTTCCTCCAACTTCACTTGTTGAGCAGGTAACTAAACCTAGATGCTTTTACTAGAAAAATGTAATGTGCTCCTCTTTTCCTACTGATATGCCAGCCTCGTGTTTCATCTCATTCCTACCTGTATGCACATATCCTCTTATCGTTTTTTGCTTAGGATCTGATTTATGCTTTGTGCTATGTGTGTGTATATATGTGTATATGGAGGTGAACTTAATCTCTCTTTCGTCTCTTAAACTATGATATGCTCAAGTGAAAGTTTTTATTTGGGTAGAAGGACACTTTGAAATCAGTCACAGTGTTTGTTTATTTGGCAGAAAGGGAAAATGGTCGAAGACTTAAGAAAAGAAAAGAAGGAAAGAGCAAAAAGAGTGGAGAAAGCAAGGAAGGGAGGATCCATAGCTTGATTTCTTGGATGAGTTTTGGTAGACTTAATTTGATGTTAATTAGATAGTTTTGTTAATATTTTTTATGTACATTTTTTATTCATTAATAAAATCATTTTTAATATAATTTTTTATATATATAAATCTAATTGATACACAAAAGATATATATATATATATAATATATAATACGGCTCGGCTCGGCTCGATTACAAAAGCTATGATAGATAGATCCAATTATAGCAAGTGAAATTATCGCTATCATAGATAAAAGATATTATAGCACGTACAAAAACGCTATTGTATCTGGCCTACCTATTATAGCTGGGGCAGACATAGCATTATCACAAACGCCATCATATACATACGATGGCGTTTTTCGTGTGCTAAGAATAGAGCTTTTTCTTGTAGTGACCAATACCAAAAGAACACTACGCAAGAGCTTAGTAAGGTAAGCCATCATGTTTCATTTCAAACTACAAGCAAACCAGTAAGGTATTCACAACTTTAACTATGCTTATGCTATTTGTTTGTGCAGCTAACAAAATCCGGTAATGGAGGAGATAAAACGGAGATCGTGAAGGAAACATATGAGACAAATCAACTTAATGAAGATTTTGGGAAGATTAGGATGGATCTCAGTGAAAAGAAAACTTATTTAAAGGATATTGCAGAGCTTAAGAGCAAGCTGCAGCCTACTAAATCAGTAGATAATCTAAGATCATCTTTACTATTACGGTCCTTTCAAACGAGGAAAAGCACTGATCTAACCAAGAACGCCGAGTGATGTTCTTTATCTAGTTAGCTAAATTGGTTCTATGCCAACATTTCATGTCATGATAATCGTATTGCTATGTCTAGGGATGACATACTTCTTTAGTTGAGTAGCTTTCATGAAATTGATACTTCATAAAGAAACTGATTATGGAAGAGAGGTAAACTCAGAGTTATCAGTTGCTATCAAGAATAAACTGAGCTTAATAGTTTCTTGATAGACACACATATATACAAGTAATACATGTATCGAGTTAGCTAATTTTTTCATGTGTAGATCGTTATATTTTATTTGATTGTATGTCCTTTGGATAAGGGGCTTTCACGAACTAGAAAGTCCTCATGATACTTGTTTAGAAACAATCATCAAATAACATATAGACTCGGAGAGTTTTCATTTGTTATCAAGGATTTAGTTGAGCTTTAGAGTTTACTGATAAGCTGCACATGTAATGGAACAAGTATATTTGCTATTAGTTTGGCAACCAATTCCAATAAAATGACTATATTTATCCCCAGTTATAAAAATTATTATGTAATGGAACATGTATATTAGTTACCCAACTTAATTTTATTTGTAGCTCGTTTTTTAGGTTATTAAGAGCTAGTTGCTTGTAACTTTCAGGATGAAACTGTTTTGATATGGTTTTCCGGGAAGGAGGAGAAACATCTGAAGCTGAGCCATGTTTCTAGGATCATATTCGGACAACGCACTGTAAGCTGAGCCACGTTTCGTTCTTGCCTTCTTTATGCAATTTTTCATGTCACAGTGTCTTTAGTCTGAGGGTGCATATTTGTGATTGTGTTGTAACAATGTAACCTAAGATTCTGATATCTAAGCATATTTGTGATTGCTTAACTGTTGAAAGCAGTTTTGATTTTGTAATGTTTTGTGTAATACATTTTTTGTGTTATTAATGAAAGTTTTAAAAGTTCAATTATATTTATTTTTGTATAAATCCAAAATAGAAAAAAAATATTATAAATATAAATTAGCCATAATTATTAATTATTATAAAAAAATATTATGACAAATAAAAAAAAGCTATAACAGATAGATCCAATAGCAAAGAACAACATCGCTATCATAAGTGTTTTATATCATAGCACGAGCAAAAACGCTATTATATATGGTTGATCTATTATAGCTGGGGCAGACATAGCCATTTCAAAAACGCTATTATATTTAAGAATATTATAGCACAAACAAAAAACGCTATCGTATCTGGCCTACCTATTATAGCTGGGGCAGACATAGCATTTTCAAAAACGCCATCATATACATACCATGGCGTTTTTCGTGTGCTAAGAATAGAGATTTTTCTTGTAGTGATGGACAAAGAAAATACTTTTGAATACTCCAATGGTTAATAGATCACTTAATATTGACAAGGATTCATTTCGACCTCGTGAAGATAATGAAGAAATATTAGGTCTAGAAATGTCTTATATGAGTGCTATAGGTGCACTCATGTATCTTGCAAACTGTACCATAACAGATATAGCATTTGCTACTAATCTGCTTGCAAGATACAGTTCATCTCCTATGCAGAGATATTGGACCGGGATAAAACATATCCTTCGATATCTCTGAGGTACGATTGACTTAGGATTATATTATCCTCGAAATTCTTCTCTTGGTCTTGTTGGTTTTGCAGATGCATGATATTTATTTGATCCACATAAAGCTCGATCGCAAACTGGATACATTTTCACAATGGAAGGAACTACGATCTCGTGGCATTCTCAAAAACAAACTCTAGTCGCCACTTCTTCAAATTATGCGGAGACAATTGCGCTTCATGAGACATGTCGAGAATGTATATAATTGAGATCTATGACTCATCATATACAAGAAAGCAGAGGGATCATCACGAACAAGGAACCAACGAAAATATTTGAAGACAATTATGCATGTCTTGCTCAACTCAAAGAAGGCATCAAGAGCGACATGATAAATCATATTTCCCCAGGATTTTTCTCTTATGTTCAAGAACCCGAGGAAAATCAAGAAATAGACATCCAGTATTAGGTCTGGGCATAAAAACCGGAACCGAAGAACCGGAACCGAAGAACCGGTAACCGGAACCGAAATTTTGTATTTGGTTCTACCTAAAATACCCATTGGATCCTAAGTTGAGGAACTGTGGGTATCAGGTAGGAACCGGAACCGAACCGAGAACCGAAACACGGAACCGAAGAACCGAACTTATATAAGGCTTAGTAAAATATTACCCATAGTTTCAACATCCACATAAAGAATGATATGAAAATATTGTTAGATCTATGAAATTTATGTTTATGTTATGTAATTCACATTAAATCACAGAGCTTATTATTTTTTTGGTAATGATTAGTTGAATTAACCTAAATTTTGGAGTTTTTTTTGTTAATTTCGGATATTTTTTGTTGATTACAGGTAATTTTTTGTTGATTTCGGGTAAAAAATGTTATTTCGGTTCTAAAATACCCGGAATCGTTTGAGAACCTAAAATTTCGGGTATTTTATGGTTTCTAAAATGATGGAACCGAACCGAACCAGAACCGAACCGAAAATTGTAAAGTACCCATTGGATCCTAAATCTATAGAACCGAAATACCCGGAACCGAATGGTTCCTATCCGGAATCGAACCGAATACCCGAATGCCCAAGGCTATCCCGGATATTTGTTTAAGTGAACGCCGCAAATCTATTCACAAAAACGCTCCCCACTATAACATTCAGGAAACATATTTAAAGTATAGGAATGCGCCATTTGCGAAATTTGTGAAGAAAAATCAACTTTATCTATCAAAAAAAATTTTACATCACCCTACTTTTCTTGGGAAAACGGCCAATTAATACCCAGACATTTGTAGATGGTACCGATTAGAGCCTACACAATTTTGGTGTGCAAATTCGTACCTAAACACTTAATTACTTGAATATTCATACACAGACTTTTTTTTCTTGGCCGAAACATGCATTGACTAAATTCCGTTAGTCAACTCCGTCAAGTTATTAACAGAAAATCTAACCTGGCATTATAAATCTGAGTTGGCACTACTAAATCAAAACGGCGTCGTTTTGATAAGTTAAAATAAATTACATTGTCAAGGCTTGAACCCCAAACCTCTAGCTTTCTATCACTTACGTCGAACCAACCAAGCTAACCAATCTTTGTTGATAGGTTATCAAATATAGTGTATATATGTTACGAATTTTATATCATCTTCCCCATTTAGGTAAGTCTACAGAGCATCTGCGATTGATAGCACAGGCTACAGAGCATCTGCGATTCGAGTTTCGTAAAGATTTTTCCTTTTATTTTGTTTATAGAGCCTAATTTATCATTTTCAATTTTAGATTCCAATGGCTCCTTTTGTTGAAGTATGTAAGTAAGTCTGTACAAAAACAATCGTCTCCTTTCAGATTATTTCATTTCTTCTGGGTATATGTTGATTGTTTGAAGAGTTTGCATTTCTGGTTTGAGGTCGATTGAGATGGATTCTAAGAAGGGTAGATCCTCCGTGATTTCCAGATCGATGCGTTTCAATGAATTATTCCAACCTCTGCATCAAAACGAACCAAAACGGTTTATCCAAAAGTCCAATTCTGGTTTCACGGTGATTCCAACAATTGAACTTCGTCTTGATTATCTTCAGAAACCAGAATTGTTAGCTTTCAAGGGTATAATCGATGCACGAGCTAAACAATCTCCAGTGTGTGTCTGTATATAGGTGAACTGCTGAGACACTTTTGGTTAGTGATTGTTGTTTGATTTCGTGAGCTCTCACTGACATTATTATGGGGAAGATGATATAAAATTCGTAAGATATATATACTATATTTGATAACTATAACAATAAAGATTGCTTAGCTAGTTTGGTAATATGAAAGGGATTGAAAGCTAGAGGTTGTGGGTTCGAGCCTTGACAATGCCTTTTTTTTAACTTATCAAAACGGCGCTGTTTTAATTTAGTAGTGCCAACTCGGATTTATAATGCCAGCTTGGATTTTCTATTAATAATTTAACGGAGTTGACTAACGAAATTTAGTCAATGCATGTTTCGGCCAAGAAAAAAAAGTTTGTGTATGAATATTCAAATAATTAAGTGTTTAGGTACAAATTTACACACCAAAATTATGTAGGTTCTAATCGGTACCATCTAAAAATGTCCGGGTATTAATTGGCCGTTTTCCCTACTTTTCTTCCCTCATCATTATTTTTATTTCACAAAATTTTTTATGATAAAATTTTTAATAAAATATTACATAATATAAAATAGATATTTAAAGAAAAATGTTAAAATAATATAATATATAAATATCTATCATAACTAAATATATTTTGTTAAACCGACATCAATGTATGAAAATGAAACAATCAATAAAAAGTTGCTTATTACAAGCCTTTCATCTTTCTCTCTCTCGCTTGTTCTTTTTTCTTGCTTCACCAAAATCCATTTTTCTAAAACAATTTCATAACAATATCTATTTTCCTTTCTATTTTTTTCTCTGGTCAAATCCATTTTCCTTAACAATGTAAATTTGTTCCTTAATCAAACCCTAATTCAGGTTTTTCAGTAGGCCTGGGCATTCGGGTATTCAGTTCGGTTTTGGGTAGGAACCATTCGGTTCCGGGTATTTCGGTTCTATAGATTTAGGATCCAATGGGTACTTTACAATTTTCGGTTCCGGTTCGGTTCCTGTCGGTTCCGGTTCGGTTCGGTTCCATCATTTTAGGAACCATAAAATACCCGAAAGTTTCTGTTCTTAAACGGTTCCGAGTATTTTGGAACTGAAATAACATTTTTTACCCGAAATCAGCAAAAATACCCGTAATCAACAAAAAAATATCTGAAATCAACAAACCCCCCCCCCCAAATTTTATGTTAATTCAACAAATCATTAACCGAAAAAATAAAATGTCTACGATTCAATGTGAATTACATAACATAAACATAAATTTCATGGATCTAGCAATATTTACATATGATTCTTTATATGGATGTTGAAACCATGTGTAATATTTTACTAAGCCTTATATAAGTTCGGTTATTCGGTTCCGTGTTTCGGTTCTCGGTTCGGTTCCGGTTCCTACCCGATACCCACGGTTCCTCAACTCAGGATCCAATGGATATTTTAGGAGGAACCAAATAAACAATTTCGGTTCCGGTTATCGGTTCTTCGGTTCCGGTTCTTCGGTTCCGGTTTTTATGCCCAGGCCTATTTTTCAGTAAATAAGAAAGGGTTCTGTTTCTGTAACGGAGGCTATGTTATGATACAAAAAGGGTATCTTTGTGACATAAATGAAATATTCTGAAATTTTTTAATAATTACCCTTCCCCGGAAACATTCCCTCCATGAATTCGTCCAAGTTTTCATCATCCTGGTCTTCTCTATCACCACTCTCCAGCTTGGACTTGCTCTTTTTTCCTGCCATTATCAAACACACAAGTTTATTCTGCAATTTTATAATCCATAAACTATGAAAAATCTAAACCTTAGCCTCCTTTCACTAAAATAGACAGACGATTTTGTATTATGCTTAAGTAAATTCCACACCTTTTCTCATTTCCTCTTCGTCTGTGTCATCTTCACTGCATGATCGATTCCTGAATTTCGAATGAATGTATTTAGTTTAATATAATAAGAAAACAGAGACCATAACCCTTAGCTATACCATGACGCTAATTATTTTTTTATCCATACCGTTTACGTTTCTGCTTTTTCTTATCTTTACTGTCTGATCTTTCACCCTCCTTTCTTTTTTTGTAGTAAAGCTTCTCCACACATCTAGTGCCAAAAATGTTCGATATGGAAAGAGAAGAAAAAGAGGGTTGTCAAATGTCAAGCATTACTAAGACCAAGCAAGTGTTATACAAAAGCATACCCAAACAAAAAAATAGTCCTAATTACAAGTATGATCATTCATGGCCATAACTAGGTCTTTAATTTCCAATTTTTTCCATCTATAATGCATAAAAGAAACAAAGATACACAGGCTGTGCGTACCTCTCACAAACTACGAGTTTTACAAGGGCTTGTTTGTGTTCACCAGCTTCATGATAAGAAAAATTCACCTGCAAATTCAACAATCTCAGTGAGATTATCAGACACAAACATCAGAACAGTAATCCAGATGCTTCCTAAAGATACATGCCTCATAGCTTGCCAACCCTTCCTTTTCATCACACTCTTTGCTCCCACACATAAACTGCCCTGACAGAAACAAGTTGCATTTAAACTCAAAACTCTACTTCAAAAGAAATCAACCAAGTTTGAAATAATGTTAACCTTTGCCTGACATTACTTCCTTTTCCGTTCTCCATCTTAAACCCATCTACAGACATTCAAAATCAGTCAACTGAACAAAAAGTAATACAGGAACACAACATGAGATGTAGTATCCATGTACAAGATTTTACCTTGCCAGTCTTGTATCTTGACATGTCAGCTATACAGTATCTTCAATCAGTCAAGGAGATAGACATGCAGCCACTCTTTTTTTTTGGTCGAAACATAAAACAGATGTTGTAAAGGATACTCTTTGAAAAGCTTATCATAGTATCGCTTCACTAGTCTTTGCTCCCAAGAAGGGTTTGAATCATCTTCTTCAGAACGTATAAACCTTTGCAGGACAAACCCAAAATTAAGAGTAAACACACAACCGAGAGCGTTCAAGAGATGATCAAAAATACAAGAACAAAAAAACAAGTAATTTTTTAGGATTCATAAACAAATCTATGCTAACATTGGCGAATATAAAGTAAGACTCATCAAAGTATGCATCTTTAAATTAAACTTGCAAACACAAAAACACATTAAAAATTGCAGCATACCGGTATCCTTCTCTTAGTGTGTCGTGATCGGTTTTAACAGGCAACTTGACTTGGGCTGGCTTGTCCTTGCCATAAAAACGAACTGCAAAGTGAAGAAGCAAGAGATGAAACTACAAAAGCTGCAACCAACAGCAACAAATGATAAAGCTTCTCTACTAAACAAAAACAAAATATGTTTGGCTGACTGTAGCCTCCTTCCTAGCTCAGAGGAGAAGACTGTTCATCAACCAGTTTTGATTTGGGACAATATGGATTTGGATAAATAGAAAAGCTCACTTATTTACCCCAATTCCCACTTTTTGTCCCTAAAGCAATTTAATCGAAAATCGAAATACAAGCGCATAGGGAAAGAAGTGTACCGTAATCTTTCAAGAACTTGTTATGCCGTTCATAAGCATTCAGGCCACGGATATGCGCTTGGTATTGCCTGCAGAGACGATTGAGCAATGAAATTAACAAAAGAGGAAGGAAGACCACAGAATCAGACGGATTCGAATGAAAATTAACTGCTTCCGTTCTTCTCTGTCGTAAATTTCAGCTCTGATTGTTGCCGAAGAAGTCATCTTGCCGATGTCCGATGACTAGCGGTTACCTTCTCTCTCCGATTTGCTCCAATCGTTTTTACCCAATTCTTTTATTTTGCTAAATTTTGTTTACAGTTTTTTTGTAAAGGTGATTTGCACCTATATTACTTTTTGCCCAAAAACTTAAAACTCAATTCTCTTCAATAAATGACTAACCATTTTCCATTTTTCACAAGAAAATGCCTATTTAATTCCTGAATTATTTGTAATTAACGAATTTATTTATCCAATTGTCGTGTATATAGGGTCTTAGTCGCAAGAGGTATGCGGCTGCGACAACGTCTAAAATGTGTTCGTTTGACAAATACAGTTTTCTGCGGCCAAACGTCACGTCTAAACGTTGTGGCTAAACGCTGGAATTTTTTACCGCAAAAAAACAACGTTCAGTTAAAATTGTTGCAGCTAAAATTGCGAAAGATAAATATACTCTTATATTTTTTGTGAATTACAAAAAATATCAAACCCTAAATTTTTAACACGCGATCTTCTTCTCTGCGCCGTTTTGGGTTCTTCAACCACACGAAAATCATGTTCTTCAATCGTCTCATCTCTGATTCGAGAAGCTATAATAGATTGGAGAAGGAAATTATGGGTATTCTTCTTCTCTTTTGTCTAGGTTCTGTTCTTTGATTCTCTTTGTGGAGCATTCGTAAGCGTCGTGTTGTTTAGCTCATACTTCTACTTCTTTTGATTCTTACTTCTACTGCTTTTGATGCTTTTTCCGGTGATTTGAATTGGCCAGATATAGTGTCGTGTTGTTTAGCTCATACACGCGTGAAGAGTAGTTCCTCTCTCTCTCTCTCTCTCTCTCTCTCTCTCTCTCTCTCTCTCTCTCTCTCTCTCTCTCTCTCTCTCTCTCTCTCTCTCTCTCTCTCTCTCTCTCTCTCTCTCTCTCTCTCTCTCTCTCTCTCTCTCTCTCTCTCCCCACCTATATAATCTGGAGAGTAGTTCCACAACCGAAATCCCTCAACTTGCTTCATGTGGGTATCTTCATCTCTCTATCTCTCTCTATATTGGATTTTGAATGTTGGATTAGAACAATTTAAGGTCATTGTGAATTGGGTTTTCTTTTCTCTTTAGATCTCTTTCTCTAGGTTCTTTGGTGATGAACTGATGATCATGATTGTTCATATAATCTCCTCTCTGTTTCTTTTCTTGAAATAATATGCCCACTTATTATATTGGGTGAATGTTCAAAGAGTAATGGCTTATATTGTCGTCTTTTACTTGGTAGTTATAGCTTTTATTCATTGTCCCACTCTATCTAATTTATATATAATCTGCTTGTTTATATCTATGATATTATACTTATGTAAACGGGGATAGAAAGGTGAAACTGTGTATCATGAGTTTGAAATCTTGTATTTTTTGTTGGCATTACTCAAGTTTGTATGGAATGAGATCGAGGACATATGTTGAAAACGATTAGGAGAAAAATAGAAAGACCATCAATCATTGTTGCTTTACTTATTCAATCATACTGAAGTTATCATGGTATAGCATTTTAAAGTCCTCTTAGTTTATATTTACAAGAAACTAGAACATGTGGTAGGAATGAAATGAAATATTACCTTGAAACTAGAAAAGTCTGATTAATTATTTTTACTAAATAGTAGTGTGGAACAATGTTGTTACTTTATGATTTCTAATACTGAATGAAATGAAATATTAGTATGGCTATGGTAAAAATGAAATATGCATACTTGAGAACTATAATTGTTCTAAAAGGTTATAAATCTTATAGTAATGGTAAAACTTAAGATGGACATAAATCAGGTTGGTTGCAATTGCATGTGTGGTAGTATATATCTCAAGAGAAGTTCTCACTTAAAAATATGGTTGGTTCTCTATGTCTATGTGTGTGTTCCGAGTTTCTGTTTATGATGCGCGTAGTTTTGCATATGCATTAATGCATGTTGATATTTGATTTGTATATTTCCTTTGCTTACTAATTTGATATATGATTGTTTCATGGATTTCGCTTATGTTGTGTGTTTGCAGAACTTATTTGTACAAGGAACACAAGACCATCTACAGGATGCATAAAGCGTCTCTTGATGTAAGTAATTGTGTTGATCTGGTTCTGATTGTTGTTGTGCTTTAGGATTGATTGGAAGAACTTAGATTGCTTGATCTGATTGTTTGTGTGCGTTAGAATTGGAGGGATGAAGAGCGTAGGTATTTTCATCTTTATGTGGAAGAGAGAACAAAAAAAAGGAAACAGAACAACAACTGGAATGAATCAAAGAGTTCATCATAAAGAAGTTTGAAGAGAAATTTAAAAAAAGATATACTACTTGGGAGAAATTCAGAAACAAGTATGATTGGGGCAGAAAACAGTACACCAAAATCAAGAAGTTAACTCATAATAGAACTGGAATTGAATATGACGATATGGAAAGATTGGAAATGGTTGATTATTGGTGGGATGAACGCATACGGATAAATACTTCTGAACTTTATTTTTATTTGGTAATAGTGATTTCTAATTTTAGCCTTTGGAGTAGTGAATGTGTTCAGCTGCATTGTGACCATAGTACTCCCTATAAGTCTCACTAAACGTAAATTCTTTAGAAAATATGATGAATTGCTTTAAGATGCTCCCTTTTTATTCTGAGCGACATTTTCAGTCTGCATAATTTTGTGACTCTTTGTTTGGCAATATATGCTTTTTGATTCTATATTCAATTCAGTGACTAATTATTAGTCCAAGTTTTTCTCTATGGCTAATTGTTACGGTTTTGGTATCTTCTTGTTCTAGTTTTTGATTATCTTGTTATGTGATAATATTATATCAAAGCTTATGATTATCAATCTGGAGATGGAGCATGGTATTTCAAGTAGAATCAATATTTCTATATCTAGAGTCATGGTGGAAATATTTTACAGAGTGTATTATTGCTCATACAACTCATTGAAATATTGTGATAATATTATATCAATCTTATGATTATCAAACTGTTGGTTGCTTTAGAATTGTGGATTCTACTTCTTGTTTGTTTGTTATTCTTTATTAGAGATCTTTGTTAGCATGTTGTTGTTACCTTAAAACATCCAAAGAATGCACATACTTGATTATTACAAAGGTACTGACTCATTGTGCGAGGAATAAACTTTTCCACATCTGCCTCCTGGAAAGTATTTTCTAGTTGACTCCGGCTATCCCATAAGGACATGGTATCTTGGTCCGCATCATATCATGCGATATCATCTTGGTCAATTTGCTAGAGGACCACCAGTAAATACACGAGAGTTATTCAACCGAAGCATTCAGGTTTGCGATCAGTGATTGAGAGAACATTTGGAGTATGGAAATCAAAATGGAGAATTTTGGATCATAAGCCTCCAAAATATGGTCTAACTAAATGGATTAAGCGTGTAACAACGAAGATGGCACTCCATAAGTTCATACATGATTCACATTGGGAGGATTATGACTTTGTATGTCTGCAAAGTAGAGAAGTATATCACACTCATGGTGATGAAGAAGGATGATTATGATGATGATGATGATGATGATGGTGATGATGATGGTGGTGGTGGTGGTGGTGGTGGACATATTTAATATGAGCCGATCGGTGATAGAGCTATGGAAGCTTTGCGTGAAAGTATCACAAATAAATATGGTGATCGACATGGACATCGATTACCGTATTAAATATCTTGGATTTTTTTCTGCTTAAGATTTGGTTATTATTTTTACTTTAAGACTTGGTTTGTTATAATTTGTGACTTGGTGTATTACTTATGTTTTATTTTTTGTTTATGACTTAGTTTGTTAAATTCTTTTTAATTAAATTCATGGTTAGACCCGAACCGACCCGGGCCCGAGAGGACCCGACCCGACCCGAAAATATACAGGTTCTTAAATGGGTCATATATTTCTATATCCGTTAGACCCGGAACATGCGAGGACCCGGCCCGGACCCGACCCGAATAACAAAATTCCCATGCCTAACTACATCCATCACTTATTATTAATTTTCAGGTAATATGATGACTAGATAACATATTACATAACACAAAAACCGTAAAACTGTTGAATAGCACATGTAGGTAACACAAAGTCGCCAATATGCTAAAAATGGCGTGTAGTGATTGTTCAACTATTTTATGTTTTCATAATACTTTGTTTAAGTTTCTACAATTATTTTTCTCGATCTAATTAACGGTTTTATGGATTTGTGTGTTATGTAATATGTTATTTAATCATCCTATTAAAATAATAATAATAATAATAATAATAATAATAATAATAATAATAATAATAATAATAATAATAATAATAATAATAATAATAATAATAATAATAATAATAATAATAATAATAAGTGATGTATGTAGAAACTTACACGATTTTGTAATTACATATACAACATTTATTTTTGGAAATGACTATTTAATTCTCCAAGTTTTACAATTTCACAGATTAATTCTCAATCTTTTTAATTTATGAATTAATCCATCAACTCAGCGCTGATTTCACAAAATTGGACTCATAAAAAGTCAATGATAACGTCTCCATTTTCTTTGCCAACTTCTCCATTTTGTTTGATAACGTTGACTTTTCTCATACTTATATTGATGAAGTCAACAATAACTAGAAGATTTAATTTGTGCACATGATAGTTGAGGAATAAATTTGTTAACTTCAAATACTTGAGGAATTAAATGAACATTTTCCTCTTTTTTTTCACCCACGATTTTTCCATTTTGGTCCCTCGGCTTAGATATGACAGATTTTCAGATACTGACACAATATCTACTGCTTTTTAGTTGTTTTAAAGGTTGTTTATGTTAGTTGGATATGTATACGGTAGGATCCTAAATTTTTACTATCGAGAGATTCCACAAACTTTTTGAAATTTGTGCACAACTAAATTTAAGGAAGTAAAGGATGTTTACAACATCTCACCCGCTATATAGTTATTGTATTGGAAAGTCATCTGATAACTTCCAAAGACAAAGTATGTCTACAATCTCGAGTTAATTTATTGGTTGTTTTGATTTTATAAAAAAAAAGTATTTTATTTTGAAACTAATGCACGATTACTTTTTATAAATGGTTGAAAGATAAACATTGTATTGTTAGAGGGAAATGGCGTGAATGAGAGTATGATGTATAAAATTTTGAGATGGATAAGGAGGAAAACATCAATGAGTGTGGTTGAGTTCAAGGCTAATGTATGAAGAGCTCGAGAGATTTATGGTAAAGGCGTTATGGCTGTTTCAATACAAAATTGTCGAGGAAGTGTCATTGTTTGTGGAGATGCATGGAGAAATAGATCACTTGTTACGTTTAGCCGAGATGTTCCTCATATAGGGGATGAAATAACTGATGATGATAAGTAGTTATGTATTTTGAATATTTATATATTTATGAATCATAAAAGTTAAAATATTTATAGTTGGTTATGTTTTAACATATGTATGTTTGTTGATTCATGAATAGATAGAGGCTTTAAATGATGTCCCTTATGAGGATGACATCATATTTCTAGAGAGAAATTTTAGGAACAATGTGAAGTGCAAAATCAAGATGGCAATCCACGCTAGAAACTGAAGTTCCACTTCAACACCTCAAGGTCGACACCAAGGCACATGGAGTTATTTTTGCGTTAACACTAAGAGAGGTAATACCAGCAAACAAACATCAAATCTTGTAAAGCTTGTTAGCTATAAGCTTCCTAGAAATCGTGAAGTGAAAGAATCTCACGGAAGATGATATCTTGTTATCAGTTTCAATCAGCTTTCTGAATTTTGAGTTCATAAGCTTGGCCATGTGATGTTATTCAAGGGCGAGGGTTGCATCAATAAATTTTAGTTGAAAGTAGGTGTCGGCTTTCTTGTCAACGGGTTCTTTGCCTAACTTGAAGATACGTTGAAGCAACCTATTTTCTCTATATGTCAATAATAAACATAAACATAGTTTTTTATTTCTAGGTAACAACCTGCAAGTTAGTTGGCTATTATAGGTAAATATAGGTAATTATATAGAACGAATGATGCAAATTTAGTGTATAAACATTGAATATTCTGATTTGGAAAAAAATATAAGATTATTTATATCATGAAAAACATGTAAGATAGTTGACTATTACCGTTGAATATATATATGCATGGGCGGAGGTAGTACAAGTGGTTGGGGGTTAGCTGACCCCACCATTTTAAAAAAATATATATGTTTTTTTACAAATAAAAATTTGTTGACCCCATTAAAAATATTTTTTTGACACCCTTAAAAATCAAAAAACATTAAATCTAAAATTTAACTATTTACTTAATGGATTTACGTTTAAAATTTGTTAAAACTTAGGTTTAATGGGCTTACTTTTAAGTTTAGACCCAATTGATATAATAATAAATTAGTCCATAACTTTGGAAGCTCTATTTAATATTAGTTAATGAGTTAATTAAGACATAAGAAAATACTAACTCTTGAAAAAATATGTGTTCCTTTTACCTTTTGTCGACGGTAATTTCTTCCAATGCATCACCAAACAATTTTATATATTTTAATTTATTGATTCATACTTTACGTTTTTATTGAACTAAAGATGATTATCACTCATGATTCAAATCCATAGAAATATTAAAGTTTATGTTTATGATCTAGATATCTTTAAATTTAGTTTGTATTTGAAAATATAATAATTTTTTATTTAACAGATAACTAATGAATTGATTTCCAAATCTGAAAAATATATCGCAATCAATAGATGTTATTGATTTAGGTAATATAGTTTATGATACCAATGAAAAATATTAATTCTGGTATATCATTATAATTATAGAGATGAAGTAAAGTAAAAATATTTAGCTAGATGATTTTGTTAATCTCGATCTTGTTATCATAGTTTAAAACGACGAGTTATAGAAAATATTCAAAATACATTAAATCGGTAATTTTTGATGGTTTAATCATTGTTGGCTTGATCATTATACACTTTTGAAGTTGTTTTTTTATTTCTACCATAACTATTGAAAGATGTTTTTTTAAATAAAGATTGTCAAGATAATATTATGGAATAGATCTATGTGATTATCTTATATATTTTATTGAAAAATATTATATTTTATGATGTAACAAATAAAACCGTGATAAAAATCCGTAGAATATATTTTTATTTTTTAAATAGTTTATAAACTATAGTTTTCAAAAAAAAATTGACCCCGGTATAAAAGAATTATGGCTCTGCCACTGTATATATGCAACTATTTAAAACAAATACTATAATATTTAAAGTATAAACCATTGATTCTCTTCCGATTTGAGCAGATATGCGATTCTCTAGTTCAAAAGCAACATGCAAAAATAACTAGCTACTAAATCTGAATCTATATTTTTACATATGAAACTAGTTAGAGTGAATATTGTAATGATTTAGTATAAACGTTTGACAGTATTTTGATTCATAAACAGTAAGCAGTTATTTAGATTGGATATATAAATGAAAACTGCTAATCAAAATCAGGAATTTAAAGCTACTAAGTAAAGAAAATCTATGTAAACAATAAAAATTGTAAAAAAATGTAATATACTACTTTAATGAATAGGGTTTAAAAACATTAGAGGTAACGGAAGCTGGAATATAGGAAGAATGTAAACGTTCAAATTGAGATAGGCAGTTGTACAACTAAAAGCTTATCGGGAAATAAGATCCGGCGAACTTGGCAGAGGGGTTTTCTTCTCCGATGTCAGAAAATCGATGAGAGGTTTGGTGGAGTTAGATTCCCACATGTGCGAAGGCGAAAAACGATTGAGTTGAAGACAAACAGGGAAGAGAAAAATGATTTGACAAAGACAAAAGAGTTAGAAAGGAATTTGAATAAAAAGGTGAATAATTTGAGCGGGTAACGAAGAAAATGGGCAATAATCAAAGAAATGGAAAAATGTAATGTTAGTGGAACTTTGAAAACGGTATAGAGAGTAAGTTAATTATGACTTTGTAATAGCTTAGAGGTGTCGTGGTCCACTGGGTTTTTTAATTATTAATTGCTCAAAATAGAATATCCATTTTAGCAATTGGCTAATATATAATTAAACGAAGATTTAAAAAGAGATTATGAAGTCAAATTTTCACTGGAAATTATGACATAACAACTTTGTTTTAAGAGGCCCTTGTGAACAAACACTGAACTAAAATAAATAATTGCATTTCAAATATAAAATGAGTTTAAACTTTAAACAAATGATTGTTATGCGGTGATACTTCAAATCCATATAATAATTTTTTGAGCTAGAGACTCTTGAGTAGTTGAAAATGAGTGAATATATAATATTTTTTACATCCAATTTCATTGCGCTTTAAACTACGTCTTGGAAAATCAGATAGCATATTAGGCAGCTTAACACGAATGTCAGGTATCCGCAAGTTTGTTATGGTGTCAAATATATGATCTCCTAGCTACTGCATGTAGAGCATACGTGATCACCAAGACGTGATGCAGTCCATTATCTCACACCCTTGGGTTATTGACCAAATGTGATGACAAGCATATTGACCATAACCGTGTCTTCATCCAAAACTAATTTTGATGCTATGTTCAGAAAGGGTGGAGAAAGGGTAAGATCGGTCGTGTGAATCTTGCTACGGTCGTAGATGTATATAACCTTTGTGTTGCCCGCTTCAAATTTAAAGTTAAAAAGGCTCAAAATCGATCTATAAGGGTTGGATCAAAAATGAATGCAACAAGATCAAGACTCCAAAGAAAAATCGGGTCACAAAACGATCGATTTAGTAGCTTGGAAACACATCCTAAGCGACAAGCGTCTTTAGAAGAATGGACACCAACCTTGAGTAGAATGTTTATTATAACGTCTCTTATTTGATGTAAACCAGTGTATGTCATATCCTTGTACAATAAATAGATGACGTATAAGCATGCATACAAAATGTTAAAGAACATGTTTAAGAATTCTAAATGTAGATGACTATTCTATAACGTAGTTGGATATTATTAAGCAGATTGAAGATAATGTAAGTGAGAGTATTATGTATCCTTGTACAGGGCCGACCCAACAAATATAGTGGCCCCAAGCAAAAAAATCTATGGTCTTTTTAATATTTGTTATCCATAATCTCAAGTTAAATTAACTTTAAAATATGTGTCAAAATTACATGTAACATTTTTAAACTTCATCTATATGTGAAAAACAACAAATTTTGTGGCCCTAAATATATAATTATTATCATAAAAAATACAAATTGGTGGCCTTTAAAATTGAAAAAAATTTGGTGATCCTAAGCGGCCGCTTTGCTGGCTTGTCCTCTGGGCCGGGCCTGTCCTTGTATAATAAATAGATGAATTGTAATCATACGTACAAAATTGAAAAGAGACATAGTCAGTAACCATATTATGTAGTTGACTATATTATATAATGTATTGGATTTTATCAATCTTATTTAAAATGTATTGCGACTTAGTTATCAACAAATCCATGTGAATCAGAGTAAAATATACAGGTTGATAAGAGTTGTAGAAAGACTTACACATATAAAGTAGAACTAAAATAGTTTTTGCCGGTAAAAGGACATCTATTCTCGAGTCCGCAAGTAAACATACATGTCGTAAGGGGATGGTCGCTAAAGACTTAAAGATTGTTTGGTCGTCGTTTATAGTTTATTGTACGTAGCTACGAAGAGAAAAATGAGAATGAAAAGGTTTGTGGTGCTTTCAAAAACGAAACAAATAGAAGATGAATTATATCGAAAGAGAGAAATTATAAATTGTGGAAATGCCACATTTTTTATAAACATTGAAAGCCAGTATGGATTTGTCAAAATTTGGGAAAGTTGAGGACGTTAGTGTTGTAGTTAGAAGATGGGTAAATGAGTCTTTTAGCTTGTTCAAAAATCATTTTTTCATGGACTTTAGAAAGTGTTATTTGATAGGTTTGAGCATTTCGAATTGATATTCCGACCCGAACTTTATCCAACCCGAATTACCCGATCTTTAATGGTGAAAATAATTGAAATTGCCAGTTTGAATAGTGTAATTTTTAAATTTTTCTATAAAATTATATAAATATAAATGAAATTGTATAATAAGTAAACTTTTATTTAGTGAAAAATATAATAATTATATTGTTAGATATACAAGTTTTTATTTATTATAGTTATTTTATTAGTTTATTTGATTATAAATTTCTATAAAAAGTTCAATATCTAAACCCTAAACTACCCGAATATTATCCGTAATATTTAAAGTTCTGGTAATAAATAAGTAGTAATTTTAACTACCCTGTTCGACCTTTACCCGTTACCTATTTTTAAGGGAATATTTTGGGTACAACAAATTAAATATTTGAGACTTGTATCTCTAAAGGGCTCGAGTACTAGAAGTATCGCCCTTTTAGGATTCTACTCAGAAGTGAGTCTGGAAATTTGAGAATTCTCCAAAGTTGTTTCGCAAGAAGAGCAAGATTCTATTAGTGGAGCTCCAATGCTAATAGTAAGGGTATCCATTGGGTGGCATGGGATAAACTCTGTTGTCAAACCTCTGAAGGAGGACTAGGTTTCCGAGCATTGGAAGAACATAACCTTGCTCTTCTTGCGAAACAACTTTGGAGAATTCTCAAATTTCCAGACTCACTTCTGAGTAGAATCCTAAAAGGGCGATACTTCAAGTACTCAAGCCTTTTACAGATACAAGTCTCAAATAGACCCTCTTACGGTTGGAGAAGTTTGATGACAGCAAATTAACTTCTCTAAGTCATCTATCATGTTCGGTAATGATGTCCCTCACGAGAGGAAAGGTGAAATCAAAAGAATCATCGGTATTTCTGAAGAAGGAGGGATGGGTTCATATCTCGGTCTACCAGAGCAGATCAATGGCTCGAAGGCGCAAACCTTTGCCTTTGTCAGAGATAGAGTGCAGAATCGGGCTAGCACTTGGTCTTCAAAATTCTTATCTCGGGGAGGCAAAGAAGTGCTTATTAAATCACAAGCCCAAGCGGTCCCGAATTATGTGATGTCGTGTTATCTTCTACCAAAGACGGTATGTTCCAAATTAAGAAGTGTAATCTCCAATTATTGGTGGAGCTCAAATGCTAATAGTAAGGGTATCCATTGGGTGGCATGAGATAAACTCTGTTGTCAAACCTCTGAAGGAGGACTAGGTTTCCGAGCATTGGAAGAACAGAACCTTGCTCTTCTTGCGAAACAACTTTGGAGAATTCTCAAATTTCCAGACTCACTTCTGAGTAGAATCCTAAAAGGGCGATACTTCAAGTACTCGATCCCTTTAGAGATACAAGTCTCTAATAGACCCTCTTATGGTTGGAGAAGTTTGATGGTAGCTAAACCACTATTGATATCAGGTCTAAGGAAGACTATAGGATCGGGATTCGGCACTATAGTTTGGAGCGAACCTTGGATTCCCGATTGTCCGGCTCGTGCACCGAGAAGTATCAATAATGAGATTGATCCACATTTATATGTGAATTCACTTATTAATTTTGAAACAAAGCAATGGAAAGTAGACCGTCTCCGAGAGCTCTTCCCACCAGAAGATATTTCCCTCATTTTACATATGAGCAAGTTAGTTTCGAGAGATAATTATTGTTGGATCTATACCAAATCCGGAAACTACACCGTAAAATCGGGTTATTGGGCCGCGAGAGCTCTCTCTCGCCCGGCTTGCAAACCCCCTTTTCAGGGCCAAGTACTATGGTACTTACAGAGCAAGTTTGGAAGTTACAAACCACTCCAAAAATTAAACATTTTGTGTGGCAATGCTTGTCGGGTTTCTTACCCACTTGTGACTCTCTTGCATATCGCCATATCGACAGAGATTTCACTTGCCCCAGATGTGGTGCATATAAAGAGACTATTAACCATGCTATCTTTGAATGCCCCCCAGCTCGTCAAGCGTGGGCACTTTCGCCCATCCCATATGCCCCTCATATCTTTCCATCCTCATCGGTGTTTACTTATTTGGACTTCCTCTTTTGGAAAGCGAAAGAGGTGATGGGTTATGAGGATTCCGTAAGCTTCTATTCATGGCTTATGTGGTCTATTTGGAAGGATCGTAATAGGAAAGTATTTGATAATTTTAATGAAAATCCTAGATTGACTCTAGAGAAAGCTAGACTTGAAGAAGAAGCATGGAGGAAGGCTAATACGGAGGACGATGAGAATATCCTCACAATTTCCCCGCAAAGGACTTCTCCATCTATTACCCTATCGCGAGTATGTCTCTCATGCTTCATTGATGGTTCTTGGGTTGATTCAGATTCGGTAAACGGACAAGGGTGGATCGTCCAGCAAGGACTCGAGATTGTGCACTTGGGTCTTAAGGGATCCAGAAGAAGACTCTCTTCCCTTTATGCCGAGCTCGACGCCCTGCTTTGGGCTATGCAGTGTCTTCAGAAACTTCAGATGACTAGCGCTTGCTTCTTATCGGATTGTGTTGAACTCATTAGTATGCTCGAGGATCCAATGGAGTGACCCTCCTTCTCGTCGGAATTGGAAGACTTCTGAGGTCTTAAGATTTTCTTTCATAGTTTTGTATTAAGTATGTTAGTAGAAAGTTTAATACCCGTGTTGATAATCTTGCTAAGAAAGCTAGAGCACGTAGCCTCTTATTTTTTCATGTAAGTTCATCGGTTCCCGACTGACTCTCTCTTGAAGAGAGTTATACCCGAAATACATTTTGGGTAATGGGCAAACGCTCAGACCCTACATTACCAAACGTTGTCGTTTGCATTTAGGGTGTTTTCTTTCAAACGACGCTGTTTTGTCTTCTTCGATGAGGGGCCTCGTCTTCGTTGTCTGTCAGGCTCTGATCTGGTCACTTCTTCAACCTAGAACAGCACTGAGTTCGAAATTCGTTTACTTAAAATGTCCAATAAATTTTCAGTGAGATAATCGTCTTATTGACTGAAACGGCATCGAAGGTATGATATACTAGTATTTGCTATCGCTGAGGCATTTCGTCGAACAGTTAGACGACGACGACGACTTCCATATTAAATTATCTCCTTCTTTTGTCTCCAGGGTCGTCTGTGTGATTCTCAACTGTTACCACATCGAACGCCTTGAGATGGATAAGCTTCTTGAGAATCATCAGTTTGCAACGCATGCTATCGCCGCCTCGGCCTCTGTCTCGATAGGAACTGCTCTCGCTTATCCTCTAGATACCATCAAAACCATTATCCAGGTTTCTTTCTTCTTCGTCAAATTCTTCTTTCGCTTTGATTTTCTCTGGGGGGGATTGATTTATACAACTGAACTGCAGGTTGGTTCAGGACCCAGTAAGAAATTAAGCCCCTCTCAAGTCGTCAACAGAGTTTTCCGCTTCTCTGGCTATTCAGGTTTCGCAAATTACTCTTTCGATTTCAATCAGTTTTCGAACGTTGTTTAAGGCAAAATGATATGTTGTTGACCCTTGTTTGTGTCTTTTTGAACACAAATGCAGGTCTGTACACTGGTCTTGGATGGTTAACCTTAGGAAGAATATCAGGTGTTGGTGCAAGGTTCGGTGTCTATGAGATTCTTACAGCTTTCTACAAAGGTATTACGCAGATCCATGTCTCCTTTCTGCCTAATGCATACGATTCGCCATTAGGTTTTGGCATCTAGCTCTTCTGTCAAGAACGCAGTCCATTGAAGAATATTGCCATTCTTCATAGATTATGTTAGAGTAAGTAGCGGTATTCAAATCCATTCATGGATTTTACACTTAAAGTTGGTTGCTTTCATTACACTATGAGATTCTTACAGCTTTCTACAAAGGTATTACGCAGACCCGTGTCTCCTTTCTTCCTAATGTGTTAGATTCAAGATTAGGTTTTGCATCTAGGTCTTCTCATTTAACCCAAGAACATCAGTTGATTGTAGTATGAATTTGGATACCTGAATTTTCCCGTTTTTGCTCGAGTGAAACTTTTGTCTTGAAAGAGTAGTTCTTATATGAACTTTTTTTTTGGTTCCAGATGGTCGACATGATAACTATGTGCAAGTCAGTGAAGCTGTTCTGGCTGGGATGGTGGGAGGTGCAGCAGAAACAGTGATGACATCTCCGTTTGAGCTAATCAAAGTCCGACAACAAGTAACTGCTGCTTCACGGGCTCCAAATGCTACCACTGTTGCAGAAACCGCACCCATGATCACGAAACTGCTAAGAAGATACACTCTTGATGTAAAGGCATTGACGCAAACCGTCAGTCTTTTATCCGTCTTGAACCATAAACACCCAAACATGACAGCGGCTTTGCAAGAGTACCCATGGATGATGACTGGAACAGGGAATCCACCATCAGCCATGGATGTTAAGAGACCACTCGATGTTGCATCACTTGAAGGATGGAGAGCGTTATGGAGAAATCTTCGTTCAGGTCTTATCAGAGATGGTCTTTACGGAGGAGTGTTCTTCGGGACATGGCAGTTTCTTCACGAGGCAATGATCGGTTGGAAAGCAGTCGGAATGAATCCTCTGCCCAGGTACTACAATCTCTCAATTAATACACTAAAATTTGATCATAGTGTTTAATGATTCTGCAAAACTTGTTGAATTTCAGTTGTGAAGAAGAAGTTGGACCTTTATCTCCGGTAGCAATTAGTATTGCCGCTGGGTTTTCAGGTGCCATTGCAGCTGCAGCATCTCATAGCTTTGACACAGCAAGAACACGCGCACAGTGTGTAATATTGCCAAAGGTAAAAAAAGAATCCACATTATCGTGCAAAAGCTCTGTTTCTCATTTTCGTTTGGTTTTTTGACAGTATACAGCAAAAGAGAGGAAGTTTCTGAAATGGAATAAACCAGGTAAGAGATTAGAGAGATGGACAGGAATCCATCCTACTGACAGAAATCTCTTGTTCAGAGGGATTGGGATCAGAATGGCTCGAAGCTCTGTTGCATCGACCGTTATTGTCGGAACCTATTACTTGGCTGTCGATTTATTAGTTCATTAACAAACATCACACAATATACGAATCTGTCTTGGATCGATAAGACAACGAATACCTTGTTTTGGAGTTTTTTTCGTAGTCTAGCCGTCGTTATGTTCTGCAATTAAAAGAGAAACATTTGTGTTTGTGCCTCAATTATACTCTTTTGAGCTATGTATGTGTAACATTAACAATCAAATAATTACAGAAAGAATACGTTTGCAGGGCCTATTACAAAACAATCTCAAAAGAACAAGAATATTTTATTTTGGGCAAACATTTAATCTGTATTGAAATAGCTTGCTTCGCCACAGAGTTGTAACATCCCCCCCCCCCTCCCTCCTTTGCTAGAAATAAATATGATGAGTGATTTACAATCGGAGAACAAGCTCAACGATTGAAAACCTAAAGTGACTGCATCGTGAAGTGCAGACTTTACCGCAAATGTTTCAGCCATAAGAGCGGATGAAACAAAATGGCGGTTTGAAGTATTGTCTTTAACATGAGTTTGAGACTGATTCTTGAAAGACCACCAAAAACCTCCTGCTCTAGTCACACCATTCCAAGCAGCATCTACAAAACAAGATAAGAAGCGAGTGCGAATGCGAAGGTAAAGGCGGATGGTGAAGAACCTTCATTTTAGTTTATGGGACTGTCGAGAGAGTTGAGCTTCTTGCCAGGCTCTAGCTTTCAACAATGCGTTGCTTATAATTTCATCTTCAATATAAGACATGTTATCAAACAGCAGTGAGTTCTTATTTTTCCAGAGAAGCCAAAAGATCCAGGGGTGAAGAGAAGCTGCGGACAGCCCTGTTGGCGGGAGCAGAATCATAATACGGCTTGAAGAAGGTTCTGGATGAGGCTTTGTCCGATGGAGGTTTATTGGTCGCCGGCACCATGTTCCAGACAGAGCACCAAAGGGGCACCGAAACAGAATAGATCTCTGATTCTGGTTCTCTACACTTCTTACACCCATTATCCACTTGAATACCTCTAGCCAGGTTTGCTCCGACTGGAAGAGCTCTCTATTCACCGTCTTCCAAAGGAAATGCTTGACCTTTGGTATAGTTTTTAGATTCCAAACCGCTTGACGCCATGGAAAGTCTGAGCTTCTCCCTGAAGCGAGTTTATCTTAGTCAAGGCATAGCCTGATTTTGTGGAGTAATGACCCGCTTTGTCCGGTAGCCATAGCAATTGACCATGATAATACCTAAAATGTAAAGGTTTTGATTTTGACAAGAGAATTATCGAAAATTTGTTCGGTTTTACCAAAAATTGAATGACTTATTCAAGAAAACTCATCAATTTCTAACTGAGAGATTTTGATCAAAGCTATAACTCATCGAAAAACCTAAGCTGATGATTCAATAGAAGCAAAGAGGTAATCCAAATGCATTAGAAAAACAAAACAGAGACAATCCAGAACAAAAATCTCAACAAAAGGTCCTTCACCATCCAAAACAGGATCCACATTGTTCAACATATGAACCCTAGAAACTAAAATTACGCTGTAAAATTCCATAAGAAATGCAACAACAATACAAATCTCAAATGTCCTCAGAACCTGAGCTTGGTAAAGAACCACCTGTTCTTCCCAGTCTTGAAACGTTCCTCGAGCTTAGCCTTAGCCTCCTTTAGAGCTGCCACCTTCTTGTCCTTGGACTGAAGAGCGTCGAGGGTCGCCACTTCCTTGAGATCCACATCGAGGGTGTAACGAGTAGGCATCAGATGTTGGTAGTTAACGAGCTTGATGAAACACTTAACCCTAGATTTCTTCGCAGTCTTCTTCGCTGAATCCTTGCGGATGACCTTGCTCGGGTATTTCTTGAGTCCGGCGACGAGGCAGTGTCCGTAAGGACGCTCACGGTTTCCGTCGTCGAAGGAACGGATGATCACGGCCTTCTTTCCGGCGTATCGGCCTTGAAGGAGGATGACGGCCTTGTTCTGCTTCAAGAACTTCACCATTGTTTCTTCACTTCTCTAGATCCCTCTCCTTCGTTTTCGTCTCTCTATCGCCGCACCCTAAGTGGCGGATTCTATGAGAATTAGGTTTAATAGTGAGGTTAAAGAAACTCAATGGAGGAGGGGAGAACTAAAAACAAACCTAGCCCAGTACAAACGCCTCATATTGGGCCGATAAGTTACAACCATTTTAATTTTGAGCTTTTACATTTCCGGCCTAGAAAATGCCAACTCCTATTTCTGAACTTGCCTTTTTTCAATTTTCAGTGGTAGTACTTTTTTTTTTTTTGGCTCAAACATCACATTCATTCATTAATCCAAATGTGTTACAACTCTGAATTCCGACTCAACCAAAGGTTTAATCCAACTAGGCAAGATAGAATACAACTTAGGATCAATAGACTCAAATGAGAGAGATTCCTTTGTTATTCTATCTGCGACTGCATTGCTTCCTCTGTGGGAGAAGACTACCTCATATTGATGACCTTGGCTTAACATATGCATGATATCCTGCACAATTCCTTGGAGGGCTGGCCAGTTTTCCTTCTCCTTAATAATCTGGGCAAGTGATCTTGAATCAGTTTCAAAGATCACATCCTTATATCCAAAGCCTCTAATAAATCTCATTGCCCATCTCAGTGCCTCTGCCTCGGTTTCAATAACAGATTTCAGTTTGGGTAGCTTCCTTGCTCCTATCCACAGCGCCTTGCCAGAGCTGTCTCTCAGGATCCATCCAATACCACTCCATTGACCGTTCACCATCCATGAGCCATCCACGTTACACTTTAGCTTATTATCCGGTGGAGGGGTCCAATGCTCCGCCCTGGCTAAAGGCCTAGATCTCACTCTTGTTTGTTCCTCCTTGTCCAACCTACTACTCCATTCTTCTTTATCTTGTTTAGCTTTAGAGACCACTTCCATCGCATCATATTCTATGGCCTTAATGATAAGATCATTCCTATTTCTCCATAAGCGCCATAGAATCCATGGACTAAGCTTGCCAGTTTCCTTCTCATCCGGATATTTTGGAGTCAACGTCATTACTTTGTATAAGTTATCCATCAGAGAGTTTGACCACTGACCATTCGGAGGGGCTGGAATCGGGGACAAGGCCCATACTTGGCGTGCGAAGGAGCATTGAAATAGTAGGTGATTCACTGTTTCATCTCCATTGTGGCATCTCTCACATTCTGCATCCTTTAAGATGTGTCACTTGTGAAGGTTTCCAGCAGTTGGCAGGCAGTTTGAGACACACTTCCACAAGAAATGCTGGAGTTTGGGGCTAGCATCAGCTCTCCAGACAAGATTATAGATAGGCTCCAGACTGGGTTGGTTAACTGCTTCCAGGTTCTTTTCTTTATTTAGCACATTCATATACACCCAATATCCAGATTTAGCAGTGTAGAGGCCGTTCCTGTTATAATCCCAACTGAAACAATCTAGGCTGAGAGCTCCTCCTGGTCTTATTGCCTGAATTTTCTCTCGGTCTCCTCTTAATACAAACTCATTTACTACCTCCAAGTTCCACTCATAGCCACCGAATCCAAGTAGATCACTAACCTTCTTCCTCTCTGCAGTTGTATCACAGTTCTGACTTTGTATCCATTGTGTAGCTAGGAGTGGCCGAGCCGGTTTGCTGTCCAGCCACGGATCTTCCCACATATTGGTGTCTTGTCCGTTTCCTATCACTGCCCTGGCTCCTTCTCTGATCAGCTTTTGGGCCGCGTGGATGCTTCGCCATGCATATGATGGCCTAGAACCGAGATATGCATTCAAAGGCGAGGAGTTTTGATAATATCGGGCTTTGTATACTCTTGCCAGCAGTGAAGTCTTGTTAGTCATTAAGCGCCATAGTTGCTTCCCAAGCAGAGATATGTTGAAAGCCTCAATATCCTTAAAGCCAATACCTCCTTCCATCTTTGGCTTGCTCAGGGAATCCCAACTTTTCCAGTGCATTCCTTTCTTCTCTTTATTATTCTTCCACCAAAAATCAGCCAATACTGATGCTATCTGTTTGCAAACTGTCTTTGGGAGCAGAAAGCATGTCATAGTGTAGGTTGGGAGAGCCATTACTATGGCTTTAAGCAGTACCTCCTTCCCTCCTTGTGATAAAAATCTGTTCTGCCATCCTCCAATTCTGGTCTCCATTTTGTCCTTCAGATAGCTGAGAACTGAGACCTTTGCTCCTCCAAATTCTTCAGGCAGACCGAGATAAATCCCTTCACCACCAACTTCTTCAATTCCCATCTTCCTTTTGACCTCTTCTCTTGTCTCAATTGGCATCAGTTTCCCATAATAGATACTTGACTTTAGATAGTTTATTCTCTGTCCTGATGCCAGGCAGTATTTCTCAAGGATTCCCGATAGGTGTTCAATCTCGTTCCCGGTTCCTTTGCAGTAGAACATACTGTCATCCGCGAACAAGAGGTTAGAAACTGGAGGGGCCTTCCTTGCTACCTTTAAGCCTGTGATCTTCTTGTCCTTCTCAGCTTTCAACATCATCCTCACTAGGATCTCAGTACTGATCACAAACAGATAAGGGGATAGGGGATCCCCTTGTCTGATGCCTCTGGTGGGTCTAATGTCTCCATAAGTTTCCCCATTTATGATCACCGAGTATGATACCGATGATACACAGGCCATGATCAGCTCAATCCACTTACTTGCAAATCCCATCTCCTCAAGCGCATCCTTTAAAAAAGGCCACTCCACCCTATCAAATGCTTTCGATAAGTCTGTCTTGATTGCTACAAACTCCTCTGCGCATTTGTTTTTGGACTTCAGAGCATGTAGCAGTTCATGAGCTAGTAGGATGTTATCTGAGATGAGTCTTCCCTTGACAAAAGCAGCTTGAGTTTCCGAGATGATTTGAGGCAGCACCTTCCTTAGTCTGGCAGATAGGATCTTTGCAATAACTTTATAGGCGACATTACTTAAGCTTATCGGCCTAAAATCCGCCATTCTCTTTGCACCTTGCTTCTTTGGTATGAGGCATATTGCTGTACGGTTCATATCTGCATCCATTTGTCCCGTTCCCATGAATCTTTCAACAGTTCTGAAGACATCTTCACCAATCTCATCCCAAAACTGTTGAAAGAAGAAAGCATTCATACCATCTGGCCCCGGGCATTTGTGGGGGTTGATGTCAAATACAGCTCTTTTCACTTCTTCCCTGGTTATTGGCTTAAGCAGCATTTCATTTTGCTCTCTTGTGACTTTCATATGCTCGTCCTGGAGGAGGTCAGACTTCTCAATGTGAATTCCCACATCTTCAGAGGCAAACAAACATTTGAAGTATTCCTCAGCCACTTTGCCCAAATCTTCTTCTCGGCTCCATTCCACATTATGGTCGTCAATCAGCGTGTGAATATGGTTTTGAGCCCGTCTGCTTTTTGTTGCAGCGTAGTAAAACTTCGTACTCCTATCACCAAAATTCATCCAAGAGACTCTGCTCTTCATTTTCCAGAAGGTTTCTTCATTCAAATATTCATTATTCAGCTCTCTTCTTAATCTCTGAATCTCTTGAGGTTGGCGGTTTTGGTCCCTTGTGAGTGAATCAATCTGGTACTGAAGATCCTGTATTCTTAGAGCTGAGTTTGATTGATTTCTCTTCTTCCATCCAGAGATAGCCTTCCTACATTCTCGGATTTTGTCACACAATCTGGAGTTCTTATCCTGATTCTTCCAAGCTAACCCAATCTCATGTTTGAAACCTTCCTTTTCCATGAGCCGGTGATCATATTTAAAACCTGCTCTCCTTCTTCTCTGTCCATCTATGAGACACGTTAGGATTGGACTATGATCCGAGTTGATCTTTGGCAGGTAGATGGCCTTTGCTTGAGAGAAGATCTCGAGCCAAGCTTGATTTGCTACTGATCTGTCCAACCTACACTGCACCAGCTCCTCTCCTCTCTGCCCTGACCATGAGTATTGATAGCCTTTATGCTTCATCTCCCACATTCCACAGACATTTAGCATTTGTCTGAATTCATGACCATCATCTTCTTTTCTGATTATGCCTCCTATCTTCTCACTCGGATCTACCATTTCATTAAAGTCTCCAGTCATTAGCCAAGGTTCTGATCTTTCCACACCGATACGAGAAAGAGCTTCCCAAACCAATTTTCTCTTCTTCTTGACCGGATCTCCATATACACCAGTAAGGTAGAATACCTTATCTTCTCATGACCATCATCTTCTTTTCCGAAATATAGTCGGATCCTAAATAGGTATAAATTCTCATACTCGAATAAATCCAAACTCGAATAGACCTAACCCCGAACACGACCAGAATAAGTACTACCACTATGAGAATTTATACCTATTTAGGATCCGACTATATTTCGGTTAGGGTTCGGTTCGGATCCTTTCGAGTTCGAATCGGTTCGGATCCTAAATTATTATACATGTAAAATATTCATAAAAACAGATATCTTTCGGTTTTGGTTCGAATTTTCGGGTATTTGGTTCTTTTCAGCTATTTATACCTGAAATTTCCGAAATCTTTAAAAACAAAAAATTATCCAAATTTTTTTTTAACAAAACACAAGGTTCTTGTAGTTAAAGTAATCACACACAAAATTAGTAAAGCAAGTAAAAATTCTATTTCAAACAAAAAGACGTATCTCATTCGCTGAAAACTCAGTATTCAAAAAAAAAAAAAATATTCCAAAAGTTCATATGCAATGAACACAAGCGACGAGGAATGGTAGAACAGTGAGCTTGAAAGTCTCGTAGTTGAACTTCTCAGTCAACCCCTACAATTTTTCGAAGTGTAACTGAATAAGCAAAAATGTATAACTTAACAAACATAGATTAAACAACTATGAACCTCTAAGTATTTTATAACAGAGGATTTATCAAAGAGACAAGGACAAGTGAATGAGTACACAAATTTTATTATAAAGCCAAACAAATTTATTCATTTACAATTAACATACTAAAAAGATTGGATTAAGTCATAAACCACTTGATAAATAAGAAAAAGCAGCAAAATCAATGTTGAATAAAATCATAGAAAACGTGAAATGTTGGTCTCATTTGGATGTTGATAAAAACAAAACACTTATGGGGACATGGACAAAGACATAATCAAGTGATTGACTATACTACTGATTCTCTACATCTGACTTGATTATCAATTTATTTCATCAAACATCAAACTCACGAAACAAACGCGCACACACACACATACCCTACTCTACAAAATTACAAAATGTCTAAGAATCTGATTCCAACAATGAAATAGCATACATTTAGTCTTTTCCATTGCATTACCTCCTCACTCTCTAGTCTTTTTGAAATGCAGGTTCAAACTCTAAAGACAAATGAAATAAAATTAGATTAGAAACTAGTAGTATATTAATAATTATAATTGTAATGTCAAAAAGAATTCTCAAGTTAAAAATTATTTTTCATAAGCTCATCTTGATCCTCAACCTCATCAAGAAGTTATTCTTTTCTAGTCACTCCTATGTCATTGATTTTAACTTCACATTTCAATTATTGTTCGATACACATCAACACTTTATTTATATAGCAAACATCTCTTAGATGGCTTAAAATTCTACCACTGGCGCTAAACGCAGATTCAGAGGCTACTGAAAACACTTGTGTTGCAAGTATATTCTTAGTTATTAGTGACAGAACTGGGAACTTTGGATTGTTTATCCTCCACCATTTAAGAACATTATATTCTGAACCTTCCATTAACTTTTCATCCACAAGACCTTTTAAATACAGCTCCAACTCAGTACCTTTGTCTTGACTTGTTTCTTCACGCAGCTCTTCGTAGATATCATCCATGCTTTGTCCTTTACTGTGAACTGATCTCTCAGAAACTTCATCACGAAATAGTTCATGGGACTGAGAAGACCCTCCATGCGACTGACAATTTGATCCACTACTACCAGTTTAGTTCACTACATAAATGTACTCATCAAACAATTTTTTCAAAATATCCATAACTGAATCATAAAGATGAGTAACCTCGACAATTTCTTCAAAATATCCATAACCGAATCATAAAGATGAGTAACCTCGACATTGTCTTTACCACACATTTTCTTAAAAAGATCCGAGCACACTTCATTTTCTTCCTTGGGTCAAAATTTATTGCTACTATCACTAGCCGGTTAAACTCAACCTCTCCCCCAAAAGGATCCTAATAATTCTCTACTTTACCTAACATAGTTACTGCCTTTGACTGTAATATTTCATCAGGACCAGAATTTGTGGTCAAAGCTTTAATGCTTCTGATGATATAAACTATTTTATGGTACGGTTTGTGAGAGCAACCATAAGTTGACGCAAAGAGGATTAAAGTTTATATGTTAAGAATGACTACTAACATGTCAAGTGCTTCCCAATCACTTCTAACTGGTGGTTTGATCCTCTTCTTCCCATTCACTTTCTCATTGAAGTAATTTGTCGTGATGAAGCATCTTCCCAAAAGCAGCTCTGAACTTCATTGCTTGTTTTAGCATAAGGTGAGTGGAAGTCCATCTGGTCATCACATATAAAGGCAAGCTTCCTTTCTAAACCCTTCATGATTCCACATGATTCTCAAATGAGTTGAGCATGGGTGTTGAAGACCTCACAAGGTAAATGCCATTACAAATAGCATTCACATTATCATCTACCTCATGCAATCCTTTCTTCACAACCAAGTTAATGATGTGAGTAACATACCTTAAATACATAAACTATCCCTTTAGCACCAATGCATCATCTCCTACTATGTTTAATTCTTCCTTGAAACTCCTCATTGCTTAATTATTTTATGTGGCATTGTCTACGATTATGCAAAAAGACCATCTTTATGTCCCATTCAGCTAAACAATCAAGTAGTACCTTAGAGATTGTTTTTCTTTTATGATCATAAACGTTCTTGAACCTTATGATAAGCTTTTATAGCTCCCACGAAGCATAAACAAAGTGAGTTCTTATTACCATATAACTAGATCCAGTATAAGGAGCTACCCATATATTTGTTGTCAATGAAATTAAATGCTTGTTCTGTCCAATAATCTTCTTCATGCCTATTTTCTTTTGGACATACATCTCCACAATATCTCTTGTGGTAGTTCTCCTAGAAATAAGCTTGTACAACTTAGTTTTCGATGTGAAATGTTTTCAAGCTAAGCTCTCTATGAATGATAAAGGTAGCTCTCCAAATAGTAGCATCTCATTTGTAGTTTCTCTAACCACATATTCAAATATCTTACACATCTCCAACCTACCACCCTCTCCATCAGTTCCCAACACAGTATGATCATTGTACTTATGAGCAACTTCTCATACATTGAAATCCTTGCATCTTAACCTTAGATACTTCTTCATGTTAGATGTCCTTAACTTAGTTGAAGTTTTCATTTCTTTTCCACAATAATACAGTTAGCCTTGTCCTCATTGTCTTTTTGTTTGGTGAAGTGCTCCCAAACCCCCAAAACCTTATGTCTTGCTTGCCTTAGACACACTGGTTCCTTCTGATGCTTTTAGTTCTCTTTATTTCCAATATCCAGAGATCCAACATCTTCATTTATTCTTCCGTCAGAGTCCACATCACCACAATGCATAGGGATATCATTTTTATTCGATGTCATATGCAAGAGATTAAACAACAACCAGTCTCAAACTATTTAAGAACAAAAATTTATCCGGTCAAAAGAGAAACAACTACTAGCAATCACGATCCCACCATTTTCATAATTATTCCAATCCACAAAGAAACAAATAAATGTACTAAAACTACCAAGCAAAACTACCGTAGTACTTGGGTTTTTTGTCAACCATAATTACAGTTTTGATCCACACTTAGTGCTTATAATTTTATTAAATTTAAAACTTTCTATTTTTCTGAAATAAAATTTTACAATTTTAATCAATTTATTATATTCAAAAATTATTATTTTTGGTTTGGTTTTGATTTTAAAATTTTAAATATTATGGTTTAGATATTTGGTTTGATTTTAATTTAGAATTTTAAATGTTATGGTTAGTATTTGGTTTGGTTTTATTAGTTTCTACTTTAGATTTTATTTTTTTGTTTTGAGTATATTTGAAATATTCAGAGTTTCAATTTAGTCAACTGAGTTTTATTTACGATTTTTAATTAAGATTATAAACTTTATAACCGAATAAAAATTATTAAATATATAATTGTTATTATATAATTAATCTTTCTATTTGAGCTCTTCTTTGGGATTGTATCAAATTATCTCATTTAATTGAAAATAAACAATAAAACTAAGCATTTTTATTTTTTGTTTCTATTTAAAATTTATATATTTTAAAATAAAATTATTTACACAATTATAATATAGAATTTTATTTATTTATTGTATAATTAATTTTTCTAAGGACAAGATTTTTCTATGGGCTTGAATGAGAAGTGTGTTTTGTCATCCCACACATTGCGTCTTGCTAAAGAGGTACCATTCAAGTTAAAATACTGACTGCATAAATTTAATTATTAAATAAACATTAAAATAAAATTAATTTATAAGCGGATCGGATTTGAGGCCGAAGAAATATTTTCGAGAAGAAACTATTAAATATATAAATAAAAGGAGAGATACTTCTCTTGAACATTTGTGGAATAAACAACACATTTCATTACTAGAATAACCTGAAACGAATCAAAATATTGATCGAAGACATATTATAGATCCATATTCATGTATTTTAACAAAAAAATACTCCATAAATATCCAGTTTTCATTTATGTAATAAGCATAGACGGAAATTTTCATAATTGAGATTGGAGGAATGCATATTCTACAATTGGGAGTACTAATATTTGTGAAGTAAAATACAAATGATTATAAAATGATATTGATATAATAATTTGAAGAAGAACGGATTTGTAAACGTTATGTAGTGTGACAGTTGCATGGTGTTCTGAATCCCAAGATACAACTGCATGTTTTTTATGATTTACATCACCTAAATTCATAAGCTTATGAACTGTTGCTTTGTGTTGTACTCTCATAATAAAAATAAAAGAATGAAAGAAATAAAATTGTAGGAAATTGTACACGAAAAAGTCATAATTAATTAATATGATGAATGAGATGAAAAGACACAATATTTTTATTATATAGCATTTGTTTTCCAACGTAAATAACCTCCCAAATAGAATTAGTGGAAACTTTACTATAGTCATAAAGTTAGACACTAATTTTATAAATTAATCGTCTAATTATATAATCAAATTGACTTCTTTACCAAGTTTAGATATTTGTAATGATCAATTACAAAATCAAAATTTAATCCAAAATAGGTTATTAGACCAAAAGCCCATCTACCACAAAACCACATCTGAACCTAATCCCCGAGCTCAAGCCAGTCATGACTCGTCTCGGTGCGCACGCATAATTATTTAGCATGAGTTTCTCTTTTTGACCATAATTATCTCAAAGTTTTAAACTATGTTACAAACTATGGACACACATTCTCATTCATATAAACTCAAATTTTGACATATGAGTTCACTCTAATATAGTGCTGATGAGGATGCATCAATCGCTCTCATAATCTGGTTACTCCATCAAAGGAATTTATCAGAAAGTTACCCAAAAATACATCGGCGCAACATGTCATAAAATTGAGTTCCAAAATTGTTCACTGGTTTCCTATGTTTGAATCTTATAATGCTTTACTAAGCTTGAATCTCATTGTCTATATGTTCAGATCTACTGTTGCTCCATTGTTCACTACTTCTCTATGTTTGAATCTTTTAATGCTTCTCTATGTTTAAATATCACTGTCTCCATGCTCAGATCTTACGTTGCTCCATTGTTCACTGGTTCACTTTTTTTTTTAGCAACAAAAATTCATTAATTAAAAAACATGTTTGTTTAGGGTCCAAGCTCATTACAAATTGCAGAAAATAAAGATTGTTTTGAAAGATTGTCCGCTGGCCCATATGCTTCACGGGGGATAAAGAAAAAAAAGAGAGATAAGAAATTGGATGATAACAACTCGATGTCGGAGACAACTCCGAAGAGCTCCGCCTGCGTAGGGGACGAGTTGAGATCTTTGACAAGATCGAGGGCGTCTGACATAATCTAAAATTTGGTGAAACCTTATGATCGTGCGTCGAAGAGGGCAGACCTAACCGCCAAAGCTTACGCCATCAAAGATAAGGAGAAATGGGCTTGACTTTGAGTACCATGGTCAATTTCTTGGGGCAGGCAGTTGTTGTAGACCCAAGCCAATCCGGCGATTTTTGTTTCTTTCCTCCAAGCTGTGTTGGTGTGGCATATCACAATATTAGTTGGGAATTGTGAAGGTGGGCTTCTCGGGTTTGGTCTTGGCGCTGTCGAGGGAATTGTTGATTTCCTCTAAGCCAGTTGCCATTCCCGGGCAGAATTGATCGCTTTGAGGATTGTGGCCTCTGTGGTGATATGTCGGTTGTCGAAGACTATGGTGTTTCTGGAGGTCCATAGAGACCAGAGGAGCCATGGGTTAAGATCACCCGTTATTCCCCAAGGTGGAAGGCAAACAAATTTCGGGGAGATCTTCAAGGCTGCAAGAACCGAAGGTATGGTATCCATCTCTAGATCTCTGCGGAATGGGGATTTTTCCTAGAATTGTCTAGCATATGGACAATGTAGAAACATATGTGCTAGTATCTTTTTTACCGCATCTCAGGCAGTTTGTGTTCGTAATCAAACCTCTGCCTTGTAGATTTGCACCCGTTTGGAAGAGCTTCCTGCAGAATTTTCCATAGAAACATTTTGAGTATTGGAGAGAAGGAGCCTAACCATACGATTTTGTGCCAGTCCATGTTTTGAGATGGGGGGGGTTGTTTGTGGTATCTTGCGCTTCATCTACTGCAGAAATGTGGTAGCCATACCTTGTAATATAGATACCGGATTTCTCATGGAACCAGAAGAAGGAGTCCTCACAGCCCAATTGACTCGGTTGTAGGCAGAGAATCTCTAGTAAGAGATCAGGTAAAACCTCCCCAATCCTTTGGATATTCCAAGTTACTTCTCCTCTAGTAAGTAAGTCAGATACCATTAAGTTCCTTTCTTCATCAAGTAGAGGGCCAACTGGTTGAATAGGATGAGAGGTAGATACCCATAGATCGTTCCATACTTTGGTAGTATTTCCATTGCCAATTGTTTTTCCAATATTCCATTGGTTCTCTATGATTGAATTACAGCCTGTAAACTTGCTTTATTTGTGCGTTTCTGGATCATTCAAGAATGGTTGGTGGTGATGTAAGTAAAACCCTTTTCTCTTTGTTCCTAATTTGATTTGTATGCTCTTGAAATTGGTGTAGATTATTGTGGTTTCTGAAATTAGTGTAGATTACTGTGGAGTTTTGTTTCAGTGCAGATTATTTTTGTGCATGATTTCTTGAATTTTCGTTTAGAATTGGACCGATGCGGAATGTAGGTTTTTCTTTCACCTCTATTTTGATGACAAAAAGAAAAGAAACATGCTAAAGAAGTTAATGAATCAAACTGCGAAAGAGTTTCTTATCAATAAATTTGAAGAGAGATTTACAAGGGGATACTTCTGATGGAAACCCTTTCAAAAACAAGTTAGATACTAGTAATAAAACATACACTAAATTCATGTCGTTAACTCATAGAGCTGGAATTAGTTATGATGTTATGGGAAGAGTGAACATGTTGGATGATTGGTGAAAGCAACATATTGAAATAACTCCTTTTGGTTCTATGTCTCTTTACTGCTTTAAAATGATTTAATACTATGTGCGCTGATCTAATCTATGCGATGATATGTTGCTTGAGACGCTTCATGTTAATCCTTTGTTTGCTTTGTGATACTTGAGCTAAAGCTCTTAATTGTTGAATATGAAGAAAGGTTATATTTTCTTATGTGATTCCAATCACTGTCCATGTTTTAAAGCACTGCTATTGCATGAGACACTTCATGTCCGTTTTTCTTACTATGTAAAACTTGAATGTAATGTCTTGCTTGTGCAATGAGAAGTAGTTTTCTTGTGTATTTTATTAGTGAGGTTGACTTGTTTCTATAAGGAATGTGTTGTACTTCTCACAGCCTTTGGCCTTTCTAACCTTATAATTGATTATTTGTTCCTTTGTATTGTTGTGCCCACTTAGTTTAGGTGTTGGTGGTGTTTAAAACTCAATTATTTGTAAAGAATATATTAACACATATATTATTTAGATGAATGTAGCTTATTTAGTTATTTATTCATGCTTTATTGCGAAAGTGTGTAGAAATGTACGTAGTTAGAACAGTGTTTTCGTTTTTACTTAGAAATTATATGCATGTTCATGTGACTTTCTCTCTTGAAGTTAGAAATTTTTGATTAACCTTGGCGAGAATCATATTTTGTGTGTGCTCATATATCATTAGAATTTGATTACTTCTTCCTTCCAAATGAAAGCCTAACCTTTTTTGGTTTCTTTTGGAGCTACGTGCTTAGTTTCTTAGCTTAAATCTTTTGTTTTTATTATTTAGGAATACGACGGTGTTAGAAAATACATAATCAAGTTGCCCGCTAATATGAACGTCTTAGCAGAGGAATATGGTTCTATTAATGTGACTGCAGGAGAAGGGTGGACTGCTAAAAAAAATAAAAGATAGTTTGAATTTTAAAGTGTGTGGAGATGATGAAGATGTAGTTGATTAGACTGATACATATATAGTACCAGATGACAAACCCAAGCTGCAGACACACAACCAAAAGTGGAAGTTCATAAAAAAAGCATAAAGGGAAAGATGTAGTTGTAGAGACTGCTGCTGCACAAAATTAAATTCTTGAGAAGAAAAATAAAATAGCGAAACAAATGTTGGAGCGAGAGTATGATTTCAATGTATACCATGTTATAAAGATCATGAATGAATTTTCCAGAGTGACGTTGTGGTCACCATTTCACAAAGCAACAATGGAGAATCTACTAGTTGATGAAGCAAACCGCATGGTTTTTATGGTGTTTCCTAAGGCTGAAGATAAAATCAAGTTTCTAGAGTTTAAGACTGGAACAAAAGTTGATGATTACTAGTAGTGAATTGTGTTTTTTATTCATGACTTTAGCATTGTACTTACATTATCCAACCGTTTTGCAGGAATGGTCGTTTATCTTTTGTGTAGTTTCCTAGTTTACCATGACATTGGTTGTTTTCCTTCTATAGTCCTTGTGTTTTGGAATATGGTTTAATCATAGCACTGGATTATGGTCGTTAGTTTAATCATCTATTTTTGTATTTTCCAATATGCATTTAGTCTTATATAAGTTCTTGCGTTTTCCAATATGGTTTTATAGATGACTAAAATATAGATACTGGAAGATGAGGATAAATATTATTATGATGTTGTTTATTTGATGCGTTTACTACTAAGAGATTGAGTCATAGAATATATCAAGGAGCAGAATGGTGTCATGTTCAACAATTTATGCATGAATCAGATAAATAATGTAATGTCATTGTTTGAGTGAACCAGAAAATATTTGAAGCTTCATGTCAAATGCTATCTAGGCGATATGGATTACAAGATTCTGAGAATGTTTACCTTGAGAAATTTTTTGTCAGGATAAGACTATACGGGATATAACTAAAAGATATCAACCATCATTGGATACAATGAAAAAGAAGGTTGGTGATGTCTTAAAGGCTCTTCTCAGGTTTGCAACGGATACACTAAAACCATAAGAAAGTGAGTTTACATGAGTAAACACTGTTTGAGGGATGATGATCGATATTGGTCTTATTTTAGAGATTTTTTTGAAGCACTAGATGGAACTCATGTCCAGGTTCCCCTTCCTAGACAGACTGCACAAACATATATAGGTAGAAAGGGAGAATCTATGATGAATATCCTTGCTAATGAAGTTCATATATACATATGTCGGTGTATTAGGTCTAGGCGTATAGCACATGATACAAATGTATTGATTCGTTGTGCAAGGAATGAAATTTTTTTTTTCCATATCCACCTCCTACTGAAAACGAAATAATCGACCAGTTCGATTCGGCTAACCCGAATTCCCATACCTAGTAGATTAATTTATTAAATATTTTAGTTAATGACTTGCTTTATTATTTTTGTTTATGATTTTATTTATTATTTTTGCTTTATTTATATATTTATGACTTGGTGTAGTATTTTTATTTTTTTTTAGAAAAATGTTTTTGTTTTAATCTAATTTATGATTTATCACAATTGTTATAGTTATATATTTAACTAAAAAAAATATTATTAACTAATATAAAATTTCCTATGATGTAAATAAATTTAAATTATCATATTTTTGATAAAAATATAATTATACAAATTTACAAAAATAAAATTTGAATTAAATGACAGAATTGTTGTCACTGCCGCTGATGTTTGAAACGAACATGTTTATTCTGCGGTAACAACAACCTTAAGCATCCGACAATGGCGTTTTCTAAACGACAGAATTCGGCAGCTGCGAACAGTGGTAATGTGGTTTTGAAACGAACAATAATCTGCGAAAAACAATTGTTGCCGCTGACATCTTTAAAACGAACACGATTAATGTATAAGCAATCAAAAGTAGTGAACGCATATCTCTCGATTCTAGCCAAACAATGCTAAAATGTTCCGTAAGAAAACATGATTAACAAATGTCTATTTAAGTGGTCAAGGAATCTGGTATGGACGGTGCAATAAGCCATGTAATAAAACTTTAGCTCTCCGTCCATTTAAGTTGTGAAATGTGAATAATGAAATGACCAAATGAGATTAAAAAAAAAAAAAGAACCGAACCGACCGGATGAAATCCGTTCACATGGACCATATAACTTGTCACTGCAATTATTTATTTTAATACTACTACTCGTTTATATGCATTTAATTTTTTTTGTTAATCTCAATGCATCTGACTTTTTCTTAATTAACTTTTTGATTGAGTTTCAAACAAGTCATGACATAAAGTTAAGTGGGAAAAAAAATCATTGGAATCAAATTATAAAAAGGTCTTTTGGGTTAGTACTCTAGAGTTAGTGGATGTGTTATGGAACTATAAATTACCAAAACAAAATATTCAAAGTTATCCAAAACAGTTGCATAAATAAACAACACACAACGTTAAAATATAGAGAGGACATATGTATATCCACTTGGCTTGTGAACATACATCCCAGGTGACAAGTAGATAGATAAATATGATATCAACATATATATATATATATATATATATATATTTCATCTAAAGGGGTACTCCATTAAAAAATTAGAGTTCTTACAATCAAAACATATACCAGAAGGGAAAACCATCCCCAACTTGAATCAAACCAAAACCTATACACCAAAAGGATCAAAGTCTTTACTCTACCTCTAAAACTCTTTCAAGAGAGACCTGAGCAGCCTAAACAGAGGCCATCTCACTTTCAGAGACAAAGAGGGCATTAAGCCACAATAGATTACCTATGGCTACATAAGACTGCCAGTAATTACCACTCAAAATACTTTGTGCAATCAAAGCAACATCTCTGTTAGCTACTGGTACTTCCACCTGAAGACGCCATTCTGCCATACACCGAAGAGCTTCATTAACCACTGATATTTGAAAACGGAAAGAGGACCAAGCTGCCGGCCTGAACACCGCTGAAACAAGCTCCAAAAAATCTCCAGCAAAGATCACCTTCTCGAAATGGTGACTAACCATACAACCAATCGACCAAATCAACACCTCTATCCTGGCTTCATCCAAAGACATAACATTAACAAACGATCTCCTGCTATGCATCAAAGCCACTCCCAAGTCGTTTCTGACCACCCACGCAGCCCCTAAACACTTCAAACGTTTGTTGCAAGCCAGCCCTATGTTACACTTGAGCCAGAGCTTTGGTGGAGGTTTCCACACCCTTGGAACCACCTCATCAACTGAGCTCTCCACAATATCCATCTCTGACTGCACCTGTTGAGCTAAAAACCATGCATTCTTCTCTTCTAAAATGTTGGACCAGACTTCATTCGCCCCAAAATCCATGCTCTCAAATATCAAGCCATTACGGTTTTTCCACAGAGCCCAAAGGATCCAAGGCCATACTCTTCTTGTTTCCATACCAATCCTCGCATTCCGTGATAAACAGTACAAGTACTGGAAATTAACTAAGATAGAGGAATCATGAAAACCTGCTTCCGGGTATGGAATGTCAGAGATCGCCCATAAGAGTCTCGCCACCGGACATTGAAACATGATATGATTAATCGATTCTCCATCTGCACCACATCTTTGACATCGTGAATCCACCTTTATACCCCGAGCTAAAATGAGATCACTCACAGGCAGTGCAGAGGAAAGTGCTTTCCACAGAAAAGTTTTAATTTTAGGCTCTGTTTGCAAATCCCAACATTGCTCCTTAAGAGAGTTGATTGATGGTAAAGTTTCAGCTTGGATGAATGCTTGAGACTTATGGAGGTGATAATACATCCAATATCCTGACTTCACACTATACTGCCCACTCTTCGTCAGGTTCCACGACCAGAAATATGTACTATCACATACCGGCTGATTCTTCAATAAAATCTGAACATCCCCAGGAAAGAAATTCTCTTCCAAGGCTTTTAAGTTCCAACGTTTGCTGTCCATATCAATGAGTTGAGATACCATCAAATTTGCATCAAAGAAGTAATTCTTTTTCCACGGGATTCTAAGGCCATCCTCATCTGCTAACCATTTATCAATCCACACTCTGGTCCTCTCTCCATTTCCAACCCGCTTTCTTAGCCCTGCCACCAGCAACTCCCTTCCATGTAACACACTTCGCCATCCATAGGATGGTCTAGTACCAAGAGAAGCATCCAGAAATTCAGAATTAGGAAAATACCGGCTCTTGAGAAAAAGAGCTAACAAGCTGTCCGGTTCTTGAAGGAGTTTCCACGCTTGTTTGGCTAGGAGCGACTGATTGAACCCTTCCACACTTCTAAAACCCATGCCTCCTAGCTTCTTAGGAATACACATCTTTTCCCAAGAGATCCAGTGAATTTTCTTTTGGAAATCATTAGAATTCCACCAATAATCCGCCATTGCGCTAGAGAGATTACCACAAACCATTTTGGGCAACTGGAAGCATGACATCGCGAATACCGGCATGGAAGATGCCACTGATTTTAACAAAACTTCCTTTCCTCCTTGGGAAACATATCTCAAGTGCCAGCCTTCCATGTTCATTTTGACATTATCCTTAATGAAACCGAAAAGCTCCACCTTAGAACCACTTAGACATTCCGGCAGTCCAAGGTATTTGCTAACCCCTCCTTCCGCTACTATCCCGAGGACTTCTTTGATACTGGATTTCACCTCATCCTCCACCTTGCTGCCAAAAGTTATAGCCGACTTCAACACATTGATAGTTTGACCCGTTGCATCACCATACACTTTTAAAACCTTGCGCAAATTTAAACTCTGATCAACTGATGCATTGCATAGGAACAAGCTATCATCCGCGAATAAAAGGTGATGGAGAGCCGGACCATCTTCATGGAATTTCACTCCTTGGATAAGCCCATTTTCTTCACTTTTATTCATTAAATGAGTCAAACCTTCTGTGCAAAGAGCGAAGAGAAATGGAGACAAGGGATCACCTTGCCGTAATCCCCTTTGCGGCTTGATGAGTCCATGAGGTTTGTCACTAATAAGAACAGAAAATGTGACCGTTGTTACACACCACATGACCAGATCAATCCACCGTGCATGGAACCCGAGACCCTCTAAAAGCCCTCTGAGATAACACCACTCCAGCTTATCATAAGCTTTTGCCATATCCGTTTTGACGGCCATACAAGATTTGGAAATCAGCGGATGCGTCCTGAGGCCGTGCACAACTTCATGAGCCATCAGAATGTTATCGGAAATAAGTCTCTCCGAGACAAACGCTGATTGATTCACCGACACCACTTGAGGCAGCCAACTCTGTATCCTTTTAACCAGAATCTTGGACACTATTTTATACATCACCGAACAGAGACTTATGGGATGGAGATTGCCCATTTCATCTGGCTCTGAAGCTTTAGGAAGCAGACAAATATGAGTATAATTCAACTCCACCGGAAATTGACCACTAGCAAAGACCTGCTTCACTTCTAAGGTAATCTGCTCTCTAACCGTTGACCAAAACTGTTGATAAAACAGAGCCGTCATACCATCTGGGCCAGGGGCGCTAGCTGCCTTAACAGAGAACACCGCATCTCGCACTTCATCATCAGAGACTGGAGCTATCAATGCCTCATTCATGATATTTGGGACTTTAGCAGGAAAACCAGAAAACCAATCTGAAAAATTGGTCGGATTGGAAGACTTGAACAAAGTAGAGAAATACTGCACCGCGATATCCCCTTTAGCTGCTTCAGTCCATTGATAGTTCCCATCAACATCTTTTAGCTTATCCACTCTCTTCTTTGCTCTGTCCGACTTAACAGATTGATGAAAAAACTTGGTACTACAGTCACCTTCTTTAAGACTCTTCTCCTTACTTTTCTGTCGCCAGTACATATCCTCCTCCCTGTAAGCTTTACACAAATCTTTCTTCAAAACAGTGACCTTATGAACACAAGAGAAGTTTCTAGACTGGCACCATTCTAACTCCTTTTCAATCCAAGAGATTTTATCTTTCGCATTGAAAACTCTTGTCTTCTTCCAATCACTAAGAGCTTTTCTACACGAGCGAATCCTGTCAGACACTGTAGACATATTTCCAAAAGAGGCAGAATTCCAGGCCCTGGCTATTTCATTTTTGACACCATCTTGAAACAGAAATTTCTTATCAAACCGAAACTGCCCCCGATATGAGTCTTGAGCTGCCAGAAGATGTACGAGAACAGGCCGATGATCAGATCCTCGTTTCTCTAACATACATTGATTTGATGCAGGAAATTCCTTTCTCCATGCTCTATTTCCAAAGCATCGATCAAGGCAACTCTGAATCCACAGCTTTCCACGCATACCTCCCCATGAAAAAGCATTACCATGCTTTACTAGCTCCACCATAGTACACAACTCAAGCATGGAATTGAAAGGCACAAATGATATATCAGATCTTCTCGGCCCACCACTTTTCTCCGCATTATTTCTGATCTCATTGAAATCTCCCAATAAACACCAACTTGATTTCCTATTACAGCCGATTCTATTTAATCTTTCCCATATATTATTTCTACCAAAATGAGAAGGTTCTCCATAAATACACGACATAAAAAAGGAAAGCTCTCCTTGTTGAACTTGAAAATCAAGGAGATTTTTGTCTGCAAACTTAATGTCTAGCTTGATACTCTTTTTCCAAAACAAAGCTAGACCACCGCTGAAACCTCTCGGCTCCACTGTATATACACGGTCATATCCTAAAACTTCTTGCAAATCTACTACTATATTACGACTACTCTTTGTCTCCATTAAGAACAGTACCTCCGGAAAATGGTTGCCACGCATTTCCTTAAGGCGTTGAATCGTCAAGCCTTGAGGCCGCCCCAAGCCCTCACAATTCCAGCTCATAAGTCGCATTACGGATTGGGCGATCCCTCCATTGGGACCACCTTGGGGAACTTGGTCTTATGACACCACTGAATATCCTCTGTATCAGCAGTACCTTTTCTTTTTACGACTGTCTCAACGTCTTTCCTTGAGCTTTGAAAACTCACTAGCTCTTCAGGACAACCACTAAACGGCCTTGGAGTTCTTTTGTTCTTGGAAGGTCTTTGTCTGACTTTAGACATCCTCAGACCAGTCCCGGACGAGCTAGGTTGCGATAACCCTGCCTTAAAAACCATTGGACCAGGCTGAAGAGACTGAGGAGTTCTTGACTGCATATCCATCTCAGTATCGTAATTCTGATTATGCTCCCCAAGAAACTGAAACTCGTGATTCCCGGAACGAATAGCTGATGCCATCAGTTTATCTCTTAAATCACCCACTCCATCACCCATGAGACTGGAACTCTCCGTACCATACTCAAACAAAAGGCCTTTCCCTCGATTAAGATCTTTGGTAATAATTGGAGGAGGTTGAAGACGAAGAATCGATCTCTGAGCTAAAAAATCATTCTCCACTTCCTTCACTGAACTTTTAACACGTTCAATGCGAATCTGCAAATCCTCTCCATTAGCAGCACGAAGATAGTTTCGCATCTCTTCTAGAACTTCAGCCGCAATTTTTGGTCTCCCTGAATTAGGCTCCACCCGGACTTGATCTTCTTCTAAAACACCAAACAAAGGTCATCCACTTTCAGAATCGGGCTTGGAATGGCTAACCTTTGCTCCGCCACCTGCATATTTCTTGCTGAAGCTTCATCCTGTTTTATCTTGACCAAACGAGGACAAATACCCTGCTCATGATTTAGGCGCTGACAGGTGTAACACCGCTTTTGAACTTTCTCATAGTGGTAACGTATCACTGTCGAGGAACCATCAGGAAGGTCAATAGACCTGAACTTTGTAAGCGGTTTTGCCACATTAAACCTGATCTTTACCCGAACGAAATCTTGACTTTGTGGTTTGGTTTCATCGAAAGCCACTTCCTGAACATCTCCCACCAAGTCACCAAGAGCTGTAATCGCTGCAGCAGACATATGATTAACCGGGATTTGACTAATCTGAACCCAAAGCATCACAAATTGCAGATAATCTTCAGGAGGCTTCTCCACCCAACGTTCAATTGCCAATCCCAGTCGTTGAAGGTTTGAAACTCTCGGTCGAGCACTTCCTGCAAATCGTGCTCATGCTGAAATATAAACTGGAATCGCTCCTTAGATAAGGCGATACCTCTAATTCTTCCAATCTTTTGCCACTTCCGAGGCATATTCAAGATCAAAGTCGACATCTTCTGACACTCAAGATTGAGAGTCCTGCCAATAATACTTAGACCATTCTTTTCAATCGACGAGAACTCCGGCGTATTCGGCATCACAAAGCGTTCCTCTTCCTCATCATCCAAAGATAACGCCATCAGAGCACGATCTATGGCCGCCGACATTAAAATTACTCTGTACAAACCGTTCGCACACACCACCAAAAACCCTTACCCCAACCAAACTTTAATTCGCCTTCAAAACTCCACTCACCCTCTGAAACTCACCGAAAGATTAAAGATTCACTCACTTTCAACCCAGGAAAACTTAAGAACCCTACTTTTTCTTTAATCAGAACTGAAAAAACACGTGTAAACACACTAAACCGCCTTAAACTTCACTACAAGGAAAGGTTTATCCCAACTTAATTCTACTTTTGTTAAGACAAGAGACTCTTATCAAAAGAGAAGGTCCTGAGCCAAAAAAGGCATTCTTCCATTTCACCGAATCTTTACCGGTGATATATATATATATATATATAAATATATATATATATATATATTATAATATTGACGGAAGTTTAAGAAATAAAATCGGAAAGTATAATGTTTTTTATAAAAAGAAAGTACTTTTGATTATTTTTTCCAACAGGAGTATTTTCATTTGACGACAAAATGTTTTTTTCCTTTCTTTTTTGTTGTAATTTGGGTATATTTTTTTATTTAACATAATAATTATATATATAATAGCAAAATGTCTCTCCAGAAACATGACACCTCAGCATGTAGAGAGATTCTGGAGGCGACACCTGTCTTAATGAAAAAAATCCAGCACCAATCAGAACTAAACAATTTGTCACCTCATATCTGTCCAAAAAAAAGCCATTACTGGCGTAAGATCAAGCGTCCATTAGCAACATCAGTTTGGTCAAATCCCCAGCGAAACCCCAATCTCTTGACGTCTGCAAATTCCCAAGGAAGAGCTTCCTTTGCAAACCCACCTTGATCCGTCCCAGGGCTCTTCTTATCTTCCTCGTCACGAAGTTCTCTCCACGACGAGGTCACTCATGGTTGAACAGGATTCCGTTACAGGCGAACATACCGTATGCCTCTTGGTAATTGACTGTGTACTAATGAGCTGTGCATTTTGATGCAGCATAGGGAGATCTGGGATGAAACGGCGTTGTCTCCGATTGTGGAGGAGTAGCTCCGAACATCTCAGAAGATCCGGCCTGGTAATACTTGATGGTCCGGCCACTGTCGGTGGTGTGAGATCTAACGGCTTCCAAGAGACGGAGAGAACCAGTTGCAACCACATCGGCCGTTTAATCAGGGGACGGCGACGTGAGACTCAGCGGCGAGGTTGTAGACTTCGTCAGGCTTGATCACGCCGAGCCAACGGCGGAGCGAGGATGCGTCGGAGAGATCGGCGTAGTGGAGCTTAATCAGAGCCTTGTTGACGTTGTGTGGATCGACAGCCGTCCATCTTTCTCTTTCTCAAACAAATTCCAGGCGATTTCCTCGCCGTCCCTCCTACGGTCGAAAGCCGTCAATTCCCCGCCGATAATCACAGTCACCTAGGGTATGCAAACCTTCGACCAAGACCCTATTCTTTGGAGGTTTTACGCATTGTCGATTGATGGGGAGATGATAAAACCATCAAGGATATATACGTATGCTTGAATCATCTGTGAACATGTAGTCAGGTACATAATCTTGACATGGGTTTTACATTTTTGTTGTTTTTAAAAATCAGAAAATGAACGCAGTGAGATGGAGACAATTACCCAAACTGGTTTTGTATCTGGGGCTCGTACTGAGGTACCACTCTTCTTATCATTACTGTTCTTATGGAATCTCTTTCTCACTGATATGGCCGTTCATTTTCATATCATATTGTTGATTTCGCTAGGAAGAACTGAAGAAACTTACGAAGAGGAGAGGCTTGCAGTTCACATCTTAAACGCAGCATACCTTGTGTTTTTGGGTAATTGTTTATGCTTCCGTGGAGAGTAAATCTATGGCTGTGATTGATTCAACTTTGGACTTGCTCTTGGATCTCTTCTCTGGATTTATTCTACTGCAAATTACATGAGAAAACCAAACCATTTTCAGTATCCAATTGGGAAACGAAGGATGCAACCTGTGGTATAGTCTCTCTGTTCTCCCTAACTCCCTTAAAATAAGTTGTATAGAAGATCTGCTTTTCGTCAAATTAAGCCAAGTCCGGTTAAGCCAGAGATATGTAGTTTCGGAAATGATGGTGCAGCATCAGATGTAAATGATACAAACCTTGCGGTTATTTTTCGGAAGGTACTGCTTCTTCTTGTTTTTTTCTTTCTTTCCGACAGTTCAGTGTATGTTTGAAGAAACATACTCAAATCTATTGTCATTTCAGATATTCAAAGGGGACCCTCCAATACCTAGATGGATATCACCGGGTGCTAAAACCATGATCAAGAGAATGCTTGATCCGAAACCAATCACGAGGATGACAATTGCAGGTATTAGGCCAATGATTGGTTCAAACACGACTACACTCCTTCCAGTTGCGAAGATGAAGATGATGCATGCTCAAGCCAAGAAGATGTAAGAAATTGTTGCCTCTCATCATATTGGTTCTTATGTATCTGGATCAAGTCGCCTTTCTCAAAAGTCTTGTCTTTTTTTTTGGTTTATATGATGAAGGTATCCGAAGAAGAGAAAAGCCCTGATTGTCCAACCGTCATCAACGCTTTTGAGCTGATCGGAATGACATCGTTTCTCGACCTCTCCGATTTGTTTGAGACAGAGGTAACGGTACATTCTTTTCCTTGTTTACTCCGTATGTAACAAGATTGTTCTTTTGCGTAACAATAAACGTGTTTGTGCACTTATTCAGAAAGTATCAAAGAGGCAAATAAGATTCACCTCAAATAGGTCAGCTGTAGATGTGTTGGAGAAACTCAAAACAATCCTTATGGAGATGGGTTTCTGTGTACAGAAGAAACACACAATGGTGAGATCTCTTTTTGCTCTCTTCTGCTACTTGAGAAGTAATTTAAGGCTCATAAATGACGTTGCTTCAGTTAAAAGCAATTCAACTAGAGAGTATTCGCAAAGGGCAAGGCGGGTTATCAGTAACGGCAGAGGTTTTCGAGATAATCCCGTTGCTCAATGTGGTTGAACTAAGAAAATCACATGGCGATTCATCTCTATATAGACAGGTATTAAAAACTTATCTAAAAATTATTTGGTCCTTTGTATCCTTTTCTTGAGTCTTGACTTAAAACAGCTTAGCTTATTATTGCTTTTGGGGTTGGTGCAGTTGTGCGAGAGATTATCAAACAAATTGGACACATCATCGCAAATACAAAAGCTTTTAAGGTAGCCAGTAGCAGAATCAAATGTCGACTATTCAAAATTATCCGGGACGATAGAGAATTTACGGGAAAAAAAAATATTCGTATAAAATCAGTACATTTCATCAAAAAAAGCCCAAAAGTTTATTATTTTGTTAAGATTACATTTTGTCTCTCAGTTTATACATAAACAACAATTATATAGATAATTAAGCATATGCTCTTTGCTGTATAGCTGATTAATCTGTACAAAATATCATCAATCTATTGATTAGTGGTTTGTATATTACCGTCATTCTTTTAACCTTATGACCGTTTTGTATAAGTTTTATACCAAGTTCAGTTATTTATAGTCATGTGATTCCTCTTCAGTTCCTGACAGAATTCAAACTGATATAAAAGCGAGAAAGAGAAAATACAAACCATACCAAAACCAGTGATACAGTCGAAAGTCAGAACTGCTTGTATCATAAAGACCAAGCGGGGGTCCCGAGGTCATGTGTCAGGCAGTACCAGTTATTCCTCAAGGAAACATGCAGGACATAGTTCTAGCATCAGTCAATAGATCTTATGTATGAGAGAACTGCAATGTAAGCATCCTTTCCAAAAATATGCGAGTGAACGAAGATGAAAAGGAGTTTGCTAAATAGATATTGCCGGTTGGCAATGGTGAAGCAAAAAGAATTCCGTCAGAAGAAGAAAATGAAATGGATTATGAAAACATAGAAATCGATCATTCATTGCTCCTCCCGGGAAAAGATGACCCAATGGAAGAAATCTAAAAAGCTACATTTCCAAATCTGAGGGCTTCATATCAAGACCGAGAGTGCTTAAAAGAACGTGCCATCTTGACCCCAAGAAATGAAACTGTGGATGAGATCAACGAGTATTTCCTCAAACAAATCAAAGGTGAGATGCGAGAATATTTGAGTGCTAGCACAATTGAAAACAAGGATGACGATGTAGACGGAGTCAATCTCCTATACACAATCGAGTATTTGAACGAACTCAAGTGTTCAAGATTACCGAATCACAAGCTTCGTTTGAAACAACATGTTCCTGTGCTACTTCTGCGAAACATAAACCAAAAAGCAGGAATGTGCAACGGTACTAGACTGTTGATTATTCATTTTGCCAGAGCTTGCAAAATGTGGCAATCTATCTGCCAAAACCAGTTTTCCAATCATGGCTAACTCTATGTTGCTCTATCCCGTGTGACATCGAAAAAGGGTTGCATATCTGGAATGAAACAAAGAGAAAGCATGCGACACCGACAATAAAAAATGTTGTCTACAAAGAAATTTTTTAACAATTTACGAGTTACAAAACCAGATATTCCTTAAAAACCTTTAAATTATAAAACACATATTTTATGTTCCTTAAAATCTCATATACAAATTTTAAATATATAGATCAAGCAAGACAGTTATTACAAGACATATGAACTTAGAAGGGAAATGAGAGCCAAAAAGGATGTAGTAGCAGAAGAAAAAATTATTTATGTACTACATTAGTATCATTTTAGCTTTATCAAATATGTCTTCTACAAAACATCAAATTTAATGAATATTTGTTTTACAAATAATTTACAAAAAATAAAATAAAAAAACAATCCCGCGGCGTAGCGCGGGTAATTTCCTAGTAATAATAATAAAAGGATTTGTTCGGGCAAGGTCATGTGTCAATGTTACGCACAGAACAAATAAAATACTCTTCTTTTTCTCTCTCTCTTCTCTAATAATCTCTTTCTTTCTTCTTCAGGGAGAGATGTTTCATCCGACTTTCCGATGAAACTTTTTTTTTTCCTCAGTTTCCCCGGAAAATCAGGAACCCTAGAAATTTGAGCTGATTTTTTACTCCTTTCCTTTTTTTGGTTTAGCTGTCATCTTGTTTGACAAGCAGCCCCAACTCTAGAGCTAGAGAAGATTCGATTAAAGATTCGCTGGTTTTGTTAAGCGGTCTTTCACTTTGATTTGTGAAACTTTTGTTAACATCTTTTGCTTTCTTGTGTTGATCATGGAGAGATCTGATTCTAGAGATTTCTACAACTTAGCTCGTGCTTCATCAGGTTTAATTCCTTTTCTTTCTCGCTCTCTTTGTGTCTCAAATCGAGTAGGTGTTGTGTTTCTGATTCAGTTGTTGACTGGATTTGATTTGCTTATGAGTTGGGGATGTTTAACAATTTTGTTGTTGTGTCAATTCAAAGAGCAGAGGATTTATGCTTCATATGCTCTGTTTTAATTTGAATCATGGAAGATTTAATAGTTTTATCTAGCGTCCTTCTTGTACTCCAAAGCACGAAATGCTTGAGATTTTGGTTACAGAGCTTTAGACTTGTACTTAATCACCGGATCTTATTGTCTTGTGCAGATAACAATAGTAATACACTCTTTGACGCATCTCAATATGAGTTCTTTGGTCAAAGTCTTGAAGAAGTTGAATTGGGAGGTCTTGATGATGATGATGGCTATCACTTGTTTGATAAAAGAGAGGTAACTGTGTATATTCAAGTTTTTGACTGAGTTCTCGGATATTATATAAGAGAATGATGATAGAAAACAACATCATATGTCTTGTTTCAGGGTGCACGTTTAGGATCATTATCTGAAATGGATGATCTTGCCACAACTTTTGCAAAGGTTTGCATTTTGATGCTATTTCGATCCTTTTATTACCATTTCATCTTCTCTCTTGAGACACATTAGGTCTTTCCATTACAAGATATCATATGGCTTTTTCATCTTCTTGTCCATATTTGTTGGTTTGATCTTGTGCAGCTGAACAGAGTTGTAACCGGGCCCAAACACCCTGGAGTAATTGGTGACAGAGGATCGGGGTCCTTTTCGAGGGAAAGTGAGTTTAATATCTAACTCGGTTTACTCTATGCTTTCAAGATTATTTGTAGCTCGATTTACTTCTTGTTCTTCTGTGTGTTTAAGATATTACTTCCATTACCATCTTTTTCTAACATTAATTTCATCTCCAGGTTCGTCTGCTACAGATTGGACACAGGATAATGAGTTCACAAGCTGGGTGGACCAGCACATGCTAGAAGAACAAGCTCAGGAAGCTAGCTGGTCTTCGCAGCCACAATCATCAGCTAACTCAAACTCTTTGTACAGGACATCCTCATATCCTCAGCAGCAAACACAGCTTCAGCATTACAGTAGCGAACCAATTATTGTACCGGAATCAACCTTTCCGTCTTTTCCTTCCCCTGGCAACAGAACTCGACAATCTTCACCGAGCCATATTCATCGTGCTCCTTCTCTTCCTGGTGGTAGTCAGCTTAACTTTTCTGCTCCAAATGGCTCAAACTCTACTTTCCATCTGTCAGGATTGTCACACGGACCACCGCATTATGGTAGTAATTTGGCTAGATATGCCTCATGTGGTCCTACTCTTGGTAACATTGTGCAACCTCCTCACTGGGTTACTGACCCTGGCCTTCTGCACGGGGATCATTCCGGCTTGTTACACAGTCTCGTGCAACAGCAACAGCAGCAACTGCAACTACCTCCTCGGAATGGTTTTACTTCACAACAGTTGATCTCCCTTCAGCAGAGACAATCTCTAGCACAACTTGCTGCATTACAGTCTCAGCTGTATAGCTCACATCCTTCCCCATCGCATAAATCTCCTTTCGGGGTTGGTGAAGTAAGAGAACATAAACATAAGCCATCTCACAGAAGTCGGAAGAACAGAGGGGGAGGCCTCTCCCAACAGGCCTCGGATTTGTCTAGCCAGAAAAGTGAAACCGGGTTGCAGTTTAGATCAAAGTACATGACTTCAGAAGAGATTGAGAGTATTCTCAAGATGCAGCATTCCAATTCACACAGCAGCGACCCTTACGTCAATGATTATTACCACCAAGCTCGGCTTGCCAAAAAGTCTGCCGGATCTAGAGCAAAGACGCAGTTCTATCCTTCTCATCTGAAGGACCACCAATCTCGGTCCCGTAATAGTAGCTCAGATCAGCAACCGGATGCTCTTGGAAAGATTACTCTTCCTTCTGTTTGCAAGCCACGAGCCTTACTCGAGGTTGACTCTCCTCCTAGTCATAAGGGATCTGAAAAGCATCTGGAGCAAGAACCACTCGTTGCAGCTAGGGTTACCATTGAAGATGCTTTTGGAGTTCTTATTGATATAGTTGACGTTGATAGGACTCTCCAATTCAATAGACCACAAGACGGTGGTTCTCAGCTCAGGAGAAAACGGCAGATCCTCATAGAAGGATTAGCAACGTCGCTTCAACTTGTTGATCCATTCAGCACAACCGGCCAGAGAACCGGATTGACAGCCAAGGATGATATTGTCTTCCTACGCATAGCGACACTTCCCAAGGGTCGGAAACTGCTCACAATGTATCTGCAGCTTCTGGTTCCGGGTAGTGAGATCGCTCGGGTTGTCTGTATGGCTGTATTTCGCCACCTCAGGTTTCTATTCGGTGGCCTACCGTCAGATACCGTTGCAGCAGAGACGATAGCTAATCTTGCTAAAGCTGTTATGGTATGTGTTCAAGCAATGGATCTCCGAGCACTCAGTGCTTGTCTTGCGGCTGTTGTTTGTTCTTCAGAGCAGCCACCTCTCCGTCCAATAGGAAGCCCTGCTGGCGATGGAGCATCGGTTGTCTTGGTATCTCTTCTTGAGAGAGCTGCTGAAGTAGTAGTAGTTGCGGTGGTTCCACGTGTCAGCAACTCGAATGATGGACTCTGGAGAGCCTCGTTTGATGAGTTCTTCTCGCTTCTTACCAAATATTGCAGGAGCAAGTATGAGACGATCCATGGTCAGAACCAGGACAATGCAGCTGATGTGTTGGAGCTAGCTATAAAGAGGGAAATGCCTGCTGAGCTTTTACGTGCGAGTCTACGTCATACTAATGAAGACCAGCGGAACTTTTTACTAAACTTTGGTCGTAAAGCATCGCCGGTTAGCGAGTCAACAACCCGTGCAAGGGGTGGTCAGATTAACTCCGAGTCTGTCAGGGGTTAAGTTAAACCATATAGGAAACGAAACTGTGAGAACATGGGCGGTGTCCAGGGGCTGTGGATAAAAGGAGAACTTGTGAGTAGCTTGTTTAGGAATCTTTCCCAGGGTTCAGGTGATAAATGTTTTTTCTTTTCTTATTAGATTATGCATTTTATATGTCTTTAAACTTCTTATGGTTGAAAGTGGGGAGTTGGTAAAACCGGGAAAAAAAGAAAGAAAGAGTGAATTCCGGGAGAGCTGTATTTTTAGTGCTCTGTGATGGAGAACTCCTATTTGTAGGACTCGATAGGGTTTTAGGAGTTTGGAAGGGGACTAGTGTTTGTGACTCTGTACAGACTGATATCTTGGTGATGACGGAAGATGGTGATGGTTTGATGTGTGCGGGAGCTAAGAAGCTTTTTTTGTTGTCTTAGCATCTTGTGGGTCTGTTTGAAATATGTGCATTGTAATAGTAAGGAACGCAGTCTTTTTTAAAGTGTTGTTTCTATTGGAGCATGCCTCGAAACTCCGGTGTGTTCGTCATATAGAGGCTAGTTGGATTGAATGATTCGAATATTTACTTCTGTTATTGTAAGAAGTTGGAAACTTTGAAATGTATTACGGTTACGCAATCCTTTATCTTACAAAAGTATAAGCTCCTATATTGTTTTTTGAAGCACAAAAACTACCGACGGAGGTATAAGCTTTTGTTACTGTTTTTACGCAATCCTTATCAGCGATGGAGGTTTGTTTGGGTCATGTTCGTTGCTAGTGATCTACTTCATTTTAGAGTCGTTGTGACTATAGTTAAATATCTCTTTTTCTTTAAAAAGAATCGCAGTAATCGTTGTTAAAATCAGCGATCGAATTTTGAGTCATTAAATTTTAAGTCACTAATCGTTAATTTTGAATTGCTGCAACAGTCGTTGTCGTTGTTACCAACGACGATTGTCAAACGAACAAGGCCATTTGTTTTAGAGTCGCTAGAGACTTGATGGTGTAGCGTCCGACCTTGTCTTAAGGCTTCTTTGTTTTGTGCGTTTGTATCTTCGCTCTGTTGGTTTTGCGGTTCGTCGACGGCGGCACTTAAAATTCAGTTTTGCTTTTGTTTTTATCGTCGGTATGATTCTGGAAATCCTGAGGACATGTTTTCGGTTCCGGCGATATTGTACAGTGATTCGTCTTCAAACTTTGTTTACCTCGTGGTGTGGCTTGTTTTAGTTGGGTTTTTGCCAGATTTGACGATATAAACGAGTGGTCAATTTCCCTTTTTTGATGGCTAGTTCGCGGTGGATCTTCGCTTGTCAGGTCGGTAGTTTCCTCTGATCAGTTTTGGTATACAAATCCTTGGATTCGGTTCATGTGGGCAAGTTTCCTTTGGTATGTTCTGTTTTGGTTAGTGCTAGTTTTGTCATGTTTCTGGTTTGTGATTTTCGTATTTGGCTTCAGTTATCCTCTTGTCGTAGTTTATGTGTCTCGACATTCCTGACAAGATTCATCTGGTTCATGTTCGATTTTAGTTTCTAGTTTAGATTGGTTTTGTATTTGGTTTGGTGTGTTGTAGATATTTGCCGACAACAAATAGAAACAATGGTTTCGTTTGGTCGGTTATTTTGTTTCTGTGAGAGATGGTTTTTGAAGTTACTTTGCGATCATATAAATGGTGGTTGGAGACAACTTTTTCGATTGTCTATAAAGGTTGTTGTGCCGCCAAGAACGAAGTTCATACTATCATTTCTGAAAATCATGATAGTTCTCAAAAAAGTTATAGATTTTACTATTTTGAAATTTGAAAATTGTCCTTGTAAAATGTTCATGGCAATAATAATGAGAATTCTAGTAGTTTTTAATTGTGGTAAAACGAGGTAGATGACATTTCAATGTTGATTGTTACTTTCTTGTTTTGTGTTAGATTTGTCGCTTCATCTCTATGCTTTTTTTTTTTAATTTTTTTTTTGATAATCGTGGGAGATTTTAAAGACTTTATAAGCCCAAAGATTAATGGGAAAATGTAGAGCATGTGGATCGAACCTTGAGTGTGGTGCATACAAGTCCCGTCTCCTTACCACTATACTAAGACCACTTGGTTTGGTTTCTCTAAGCTTTCTTTATGTAGTTTTAGTTTGTTGGCTATGTTTATGTGCTCTTTTGTTGATGTTTAGTCGTTGTTGTAATTTTTGGTTTTTGTTTTTTTTTCTTTTATACTTCTTCCGTTTTAAATTTTTTTTTTTTTGTCGGCCATCTGATTAAAAGATTAAACGTTTGTTACAAAACATAAACAAACTAAAACTAAGTACATAGCCATGATATGACATAAGGGTGATGAGAGATCTGTGCATCTTTAGCCAATGCATCTGCCAAAGGATTTGCTTGCCTACTAATCGCTTGAAAGGAGTGAGTGTTGCGAGCTAAGGTCCGGATATCATCCACATATCCAAACAGACTCTGATGTTTACAAGATGGAAGAGAACGAAGGGGAGAGCTGCACTCGAGGTCGTGATAGAGGATATCCAAATCTCCACAAAACTTAACTCCATCAAAGCCCAATTTGGTAGTTTGGATGAGCGCTTCTCGCAATGCCAAAGCTTCAGCCTCAATAGGAGATTCAATGGGGTCAACTGAAGCAGAACCTTTAAGCACCAGGTGTCCTGTGGTATCATGAAGTGTCCATCCGATCCCAGCATGAGTATGAGCATCAACCCATGAAGCATCAACAAAGCAATAGAATGGTGACGGTTCAGAAAACACCTCTGTAACAGTTACTGGTTTCGTCCTCTGTGCATTGAAGTGTGGGGGAGAAATGTGATCCGAAGGCGAGTTCGCTTCATGCCACATCCGAAAGTCAACGATGGCCTGATTAATAATGTCAACGATATGCCATTGTTTATTGTTAAAGAACAGATCATTCCGAGCTTTCCAGATTCTCCAGCCAAGAAACGGAAAGAGCTGATCTTCCGTTTTAAATTACTTGGCGTTTTAGACATTTTGTTTTGTTTTAAATTAGATGACGTTTTCCGATTTTCAATGTAAAATTTATTAATTTTTATGACTATTTGTATTTTGCAGTTTGTTTTATCATTGGTTGAATTGTGTTTAAGTGAATAATTAATGATGTTTTTGTTTAGAAAAAAATAAAAAATTAAATGTTTTCTTAATTTGTGTGCTTGAAGCTAAAATAATAAAAAACGGATGAAGTATTTTGTATGTATTGTTACAATTTAAAAATTATTATAAAATTTAATATTTTATAAAAATTATATTTTATAAAAAAATATATTAGAAATATCTGTAATTTTTTTTAGAAAGTGGTAGGAATTAAGACACGTGAAGCATGATGTCTTTTTCAAGTTTTGCAACTGCTCACATGCCACGTGCACTTTGGCTGTCTCTTTTTCCTTTTTTTTTAATCTTCTTTTAGTTTAAGAAAAAGACAATGAACCAACCCGGGATCTGAGATCTGCCATGATAGTCTCTGCCATGATCTGCCATGAATTTACTTACTGCTATAAATGTACTTTTACCTAATACGACTCTTTGTACTTTTTTTTGGTCGTACCACTGCTCTCATCTCATCAATCATTACAATTTACCAAATCTACTCTTTTCTTTTTCCTTGTCGGCTACCAAGTGTACTCTCTTCTTGTCCTCCTTGATAGTCTTAATTTGATCATTGGTCAAAGACTAGACTAATTGCTATGTAAATTTTGTTGTGATTAAAGTTTGTGCAGAAAACTATGGCTTCACGATTTCAAGTTAAGCAAGAAAAAAAGTTTTCAACTTTCAAATAATGGGACAGGACCAGTACACTTGAAAAATAAAATTTGATTTTTGATATTTTGTAATTTTAACAAAAGCTAACTAAAAGAAATTAAAGCTCCAACTAAATTACCATTTTTGGAATAAAACTGTGAAATAATTTATTCTATAAACGACTAATGCAATGGAATGGTTTTTTTTTGTTAACAGGATAAAGCATGAAATCTATTTTTCACTAATCTATCTTGGTGGCTCCGGTCCAACGTTGATTGAATATGGCGATCTTAGGCGTGCACTGCGTGCTACTCTATCTGCCATCAAATTTGTTGTGCGCAGTACATGGATAAGATCAAAAGTTGTTAAGTGCTCCCTTCTTGTTTGAAACTTCTCTAACTGAATCGAGAAAACTGGTTTCTGGTTCCGACACTACCTTCACCAATTCTGAACAGTCTCTGAATGCAATAAAATGGTTATTCTATCAATTCTACACAAACAATTATTATTATTTTTTTTTTTTAAATTTTGAGGTGGAATAAATATGATGAATTTATTCCATTTTTCTTTATATTACATTTATTTTATCTCATTCATTATTATTTCAGTCGGTCATTTCATATGATGCTTAACATTTACGACCTATATATTAATTGTGGTATGAGAAACAAACACAATTCCTCTAATAATTAAATCAACCTCACCGACCTATTGAAAGACAAATATTTAAGAACTAAAAGATTGATTAACGAATAAATTAAGTTATTAGCATTCTAAAGGTGACAAAGGAAGTTCATTCTCTTCCATTGGATCTTCTCCTTCGGACATGGTTTCTCCTACCTCATCTGTTTCGTTATCTACATAAGCCTGAGAACTCACTATTTGCCCACTCAAGTCCTTGTGTTTTAAGCTACCTGCAAAGTACATAATCGCATTCAGTACAGTGTTTGATGCTATTATATAACAGAGAATATTTATATATAGCATTCAGTAATGACTGACGCCACTGAAGAAATATTTGGGCAGTCATGTCGTACCCATCCAGAAGTTGGAGCCGCGTGATGTTGTATGAAGAAGAGCCTTGACGTGAAACAGAAAACGCTCTAAAGATCTCTTTGTTGCTGGTATTTTGCTTGTGATGGCTGTTTGTTTCATACCCTAAACCCTCCCCCAAAAACAAACGCACATACTCACTTCTTCTGTCTGACAAGGGAAAACGCAAACAGATTTCTGAAACTAACCTTGGCTTCAGAACATAGAGTCTGTAATGTTCTTGTAGCCTTCTGGAGATCTTTGACCTGATTCACATGTATATTTCAGTGTGGTGAGGGAGATAAAAGTAAATGAAAAGGAATAATATAAAACTTACCAACTGAATGACTAGTTCGTTATGATCTTGAATATGTGCTTCCAAGAAATCAAAAACTGCACATTTGTTCATTTCCAATTTCAAATCTCTAATTAATAAAGGCAATTAAAAATCAGGTAATTCCACTTTTGTGTGATGAGAAGATTTTAGAGATTATTTATTACCTTTTAGAAACGAGTCCACATACTTCCCACCATATTTGATAGCCATGCCATGGATTGTAACCTGTTTAAAAACACAATCATCAATACATGATTCTGCACGCAATGTGTTATACCCATGATACATAGCAACAAAGATTGGTCACCTTTTCATGAGATCTGCACAAGTTGACCAAAGACACTACCACATTTACAGTTTTCTGAATATTTTTCAAGTGTGCTTCAGATTGGCAGTTTTTCCGTTTATCTGAGCTAACAGTCTTCACCTAATCAAGATACACATGGAAGAACATACAGGTGTGACCTTTCATTGTACATAATAAAAGATTGAAATAAGTGAAGAACCAAACAAAAAGATGATGGATTACTGACCAGTTTGTTGAGAATTGCAAGATTTTCTTCATGCTGCATAAAGCACCAGCGAAAGTGAGGATATTAGTCTCTGACGGGAGACTGGGGTTATATAAGATATCTACGAATATGCCTTACCAATGTCTTGTACCACCCTCTGAAAGTCGCTGAGCATAATGTAGGGAATTCATTATCATGGGCATCATCTTCTCCTGTTGACTTGGATAGAGAGGCCTAATGCAACCAAATTCAAGAGACAGTGCGCATATGAGTTAATTTACATGACGTGAGGGATTTAATCATTTGCAGATTTTCCATTACGGGATGTAACAGTCAATCAACTCGACATGAAGAAGATGGGTTTAGCCTCCACAAACCATAACTCAAGTGGAAGTTTATGTTTTCAAAGATTTCATATTACATCAAACTCTGAGCAAAGTAGAGCCCATATAAATAACCTGTTTCCAGCATACCTGAGGCAAAATGGTACAAGCAAGCTCATCGAGCAAATCAGATGTGGATCCACTGCATTCCAGGAATATTCGCAATATGTTCTGTACCATTTCACCCTGTCGAAACCAAAAGCTATACATATTGAGAATATTGAGTACACTACCGTAAATTGTGCTATCCACGAAATTTGACACACAATGAACATACTTTATTCTTCAAACCCTTATTGTCGCTACTTTCATCAATCCATTTATGCCTGAGAAGTTTTTCAGCAGAAGTTCCCAGTTTGGCATGCAGACTGGGTATAAGACCCTGAATAGGACCTGCACATCTCTTTTTAGTAGCTTCTTCAGACACCTTACCAAGATATTTTTGGGCAGAGGTCACCACTAACTGTAGAGTAAGAAGACTTTCGAAGGCCAGATCAAACGAGAAGGAACAAGCTGCAGATACATTAACCAGTCGCAATGGGAGTTAAGCTAATATATGACATGACAGGGAATGATTGACGATCAAGAACATATTTACCGTTGTTTAAAATATCTTCAAAGAAACAATAAACGCCAATATACAAGTACTCTTTTGTTCCGGGTGACGGGAAAGGTTGCAAGTCCGGGAAGCTAGCAACTGGAATTTCTGTGGGCTGGAAGGCTTCAAGAAGACTCAGCAGCAGTGATTTGTCTGTTCCAAACCCAGGGAGGGTTAACATCTGTGAAATAACATAAAAGTTTGGGAACTGAAATTAGCATCCATGTATCTCAGTTGTGATTGCTACCAACGTAGAACTACTCAAATTAGGAATTTTGGTAACCATATACATCACAAAATTGGTATCGTGTAAGATATAATTACCTTGCTGAAACAGTATAAAACTTCTTTGCACACCATTATGTAAATCAGAGATTCAGAAACCACAATATTGGATGTGTTCGGATTTCCGGCCATAGCAAACTCATCTCTCCAACTAGTTTGAGAAGTTTCCTCACCTATTATTATTTAGGTCAGATTGGAACAAGCTACATCAATATCGTAAACTTGCAGTAGATTGATCATCTCCAGTTATCATACCTTTTATCAGCAAGGACATTGCTATATTCAAATGCATCCTGAGGCTTGGAAAAAGTCCTTTCATTTGACTGACAAGTTCAACCAATTTGAAACTCCCGAAACTACCTGGAGCGCTTCCACGTTTGACAGGAAGTTGTTTACCAGGAGGAACAAGACAATCCAGCTTGGTATGAAGATCTTGTAAAAGATACAAATACAGGGGTAGCTAGCATAGAAAACAACAAGATGTTAAGATGCACTTCTCATATCTAAAAGAAGTTTAAAAGGATGATTTGGTATTTATCTCGGTACCTCAGCTTTATATTCAGAGCTTCCTATATCTTGGCTCTGCACCTGTATGTGAAAGCTAAAAATATTAACCATTCCAAGAAATTTCACGAATAAAAAGTCTTTATATCACCCATGTAATAAAAACTTCACGAAGAATGTAATAATAATGTAATAAAAACTTGCTATATCTTGGCGGCATAAAGCCTAGTATGGGCAAATATCTCTTAAAACTCCAAGAAAAAATTAATAAAAACTCAGGCTAAAAGTTGATGTGACCATGGGATATTTTATAGAGTATTTGTGACGACTTCATTCAAAAGACTAGTGGATACAAATATTCACCCAGATTAAAAGGTTTCACTAGGCTGACCTTTGGAAATTTTAAGATGGAAAGGCATTGAGGAAGAAGAGGCCTGAACTTGAATCTTTGGGCTTCAAGTGCCGGGGAAACTTGAGGAATCTTTACACGTAGAGACTCATCATCAGAACAAGATTCATGCAGTGACCCCGATGTTGTCCTGCCATCCAAAGATGAAGGGGAAGGATTTTCATGTAGCTGTGATTGGCTCGTAACTACTCCCGCTTTCTTGAATGCGTCCAAAATAGTTGGTTGTCGCAGCTTTTCTTCCACAGTCGAGTGCTTTGGTTTTTTCATGTTTCCCTTGCGTTGGGCGGCATCATCATGTAGCTTCCTCTTCTCGTTTTTCCTCTCTGGATGCTCTATGTGAGTATGTTGGCTTGTGGCTGAATAAGGGTGGAGCTCCGGTAAAGACTGAGGAGATAGCGTAATCAAATTGCTCAACAAGCTTTCCAGGAATCTGCTTCACCAGATATTGGTTTCGTCAGAATTTCATGAATAATAGGCTTTATGCAGCCAAAAACATCTTAAACAAGAGTGTAAAACACAGCAGCACATTAAAAAGCTTGAACGGCAACAAAGGAGCGTGAACATACACAAGATTTCTGAGTCGCTCCAGAAGCTTTGTTGTTACATCTTTTTCTGTAGCCTGACTAATGCAGCCAAACCTTTTGTCAATTTGGGAACTGAAAGCGTTAAGCTGCAAAAGGTAACAAAACATATAAAAAAATTCTAGCATAGCAATGATCCATGGATATAAAAACAATTATACAAGGCCATGTAACTTACGAGTTCTCGTATCCAGTTTGCAGCATAATATAGGGAGAGAGAGATGATATCTCTCTGCTTCTTTGTCAGAGATCGCCATCCAGCTGCAGCAAAGTACTTAGACATTTGACAAGACAAGCCAAAAATCAGTAAAGAGGGACAGTAATGCAAGGAAAAATATGGCGAAGAGACGTTCCTAATACTATAATATTCAGAAGTTCATCTTAAGAATTTCAACCTTTCTTGCAAAGGCCTAAAATTTTGTTCTGCACTCATGAGGAAGCAAGAGTGCAGATCAAAGTGATATGTTTCTTGAAGAAAATCTAGCTTCTCACCTCGGAAGAAGGAAGGTGCAAAGGGCATCCGAGCAGAGCATCGATCCCAGCAAGGGATCCATCATTTGTCAACCTCTCAACCTAAATGTAAAAAAAAAAAAAAAAAGAGTTCAGGTTTGTTCTGATTTCTTTAAAAAAGTCTCCCAATTTCAAGAGAAAGAAAATCTTACAGTTGACAGCAAAAGAAAATTTGAAGGAAGAATCTGCAGACAACAAGACCTGCAGGTAATATGATCCTTAATTCAGTCATCAGTTGTCAGAGAGAACTCTTCCAAAATTATTAAAAGCAGGGAAAGTCTCATAAAACCAACTCTGAGGATGAAGATGATAGAGCCAAAATGCTCAAACAGATTGGTGATATACTACCATCCAAGTTCATCCAAAGATCCCCTAGACAATGAGAAGAAAGGAAATGGAGTTCAATCCATACAATATTCAGAAGAGATTGAGTTAATCTTAGTAGAACCATGGTCAGTATATGTATTACACCTTCTAGTCCAGAATATGATCTCTTATTAGCCATTTCTCCGTTGTCAAGATCGGCTAGAAATAGCGACTCAAATTCTCCCAGATGCTTCCCGATCCTGAAGAGCAGTGTAAAATACCATCTGCATGAGATCTATAAAGACTGTGTAGCTTTGAAAACTACTAAACAATCTAGCAGGAAAAGGTGATTGAAATCTTCACCACTCCATAATTTCTGGCTGAAGTAATTTATGGTTGAGAATTGTAGCGAATTCATCATAGAAAATAATTAGGGCTAAGTTGGACTGTCTGCAAGAGTCTACTGATGTCTTTAAGAGCTCCAAAATCTCCCCACAATCTGAAACCTGCTAAATGTCAAATTTGATAGATATCAGTAGAAAATGCAACAAATCAACAAGAGTTCTCTTGGAATTCTATGACGGAAGATAACTCCAATTAACTACTACGAATTGCTGGATGTTACCTGAGATGATGAACAGTCAGGAACATTGTTTGCATCCCCAAGTGACGAAACGATCCTTAGTGTTCCTACTAAGCCCATCTTTTTGTACTTGAGGTCTGGATGACTGACCTGCCGATATAAAAAAAAAAACAGACAATTGAAAGTGAGCTGCCATCACCTAATGTCCCCTAAGAAAGAAAGCGAGATAATTCACATTACCTGCTTCCTTACTATCATCATAAGTTCATTTGAAATTGAAGATCGAAATGAATCAGGACTTGCACGAGCGGATAGTGCGAGGAGACTGAAAACCTCATAGACCTGCAATTGAGTTTACTTTATATACAATAATGTCATACCAAGCACTTCATAGAGATAAGTGCCCACCTTATGTAAATTTTCAACAGTAAATCTCTCTAAGTAGTCCAAAATACCTATATCATACAAAACAATCAGAAACTAGAAAACGAAAACCATATGATCAGCATCAGTATGTACATATACAAACAAGTTGCAGAAATACCATTTATGTGGGAAGAAAAGGGAAGAAGTTGCTGTGCATAATTTTTCGCCAGAACCGTCATCATCTCTAGGACTGAACTGACCTCAAATTTGTTATCCGATCCCACATGTGTCACTAGAGCACCTAGTATCTGAGACCAATTCGACTTAGAAAATATAAACTAATTATGCTAAAAGTTATTTTACTAGGAGATGAACATGTTCCTACCTCTTGTCTTGAATAATTGTCAGCAAACCCTTCAAAAAGACGAGTATAGATATGAGAGCCAAATTCCCTTGCCGTTTCTTCTTTGCATGACAAAAGGTGTTCGGCCAAAGAAAGAAATGATGCAAAATTATCCTAGAACAATGAGTGAGTCGGGTTAATTTTGAAAAAGAACATTCCCACATTTTGCAGGAATCATACAGTTATCAAAATTGTTATGAAGATCACCTGCACAAACTCTTTATTACCACATATACATTGATCAAGCAAGGCTTCTTGTATGCATCCATCAACTACTTTCTTCTTAAATATCTTCTCGATGTTCTTCCGGATGGGATCACCATTCATGTACATTAGAATGAGCAGCCATACATCTATTACCTTGAAATCCCTAGGTTTCTCCAGACTGTTCAGCTCCTTTATGATTTCTTGACAGAGTATCTATAAAAAGAACATAAAGTGATGAAAATAATGACATACATTCTTAAACAAGTGTAACTGAGACCAACTTACATTCTTAAAGCGAAGGCTTGATCTCAAAGCATGTAGAATAGATCCTTCTGCATTACATGCAGGTATTTTTCCTTTGAGTTTATTTTGAGAAGCACAAGGCTGTGACACTCCCGTGAATTTCAACTGCTCGCGTATCTGGGAGATTATTCTTCGAACATTTGTCTTGAGTAGCAGCAAGAAGCAAAAACCTAAGTAGATACGGCATGTGCTCTGCGTCGATTGTCCTTATACATGATATTGCTACTGTAATCGCCTTTAAGAAAAAATGGTATTCCATCAGTAACATGTAAAATACATAACCTTAAATCAACTACGAAGCAGAAACTCTCACCTGTTCTTGCAATTGATCATCTAAATTGAGGTTGGAGAAAGAATCAAGCACTGGAACAACAACAGAAGAATCCTCCTGAAGCATCTTTTCTAGAGAATCAACCACAGCAGGACAGTTATGATCTCCGATAATCTCTGGCAATGATCCAATGATTTCCTTCTTTAAGTGCAGTGGACAAATCGACAGAACTTCCATCAGCTTATCGGTGAACACATCGGGATTAACAATGAAGTCCAGCCAGCGGAAATGGTTGATGATTAGGCGAGCAACATCCTCCTCCAGGGAACATCCTGTAACGACGTCGAAGTACTCTGGAAGCTTCTCGAGTAGCATTTCCTGAAGCTCAAGTTGGATGGGAGATACAAGGAGGAGATTTCGGACTAAAGTCTCGTCTCTCTTTGTTGATGAAGAAGAGGAAAGCACTCTACAATGGACATGAATAAATCCGGTTACGGAGTGAATACCAGTTTTGATTTCGAGAGTTCGATTGGAAATACTGACCTACGAAGATTACTCGGAGATTGAATGTATGACTGAAACCCAGCTATGAAAACTAAGCGGAGAGCACCGACATTATCTCTCTCGCCGGAATTGGCGGAGTAAGACGAAAAGCGATCAGTGAGATGGCGGCGGAAAGCGTGGAGATCGGAGGGAAGACATGGCGGACCGTACGGATTATTCAGTGTGCACCCAGCTTCCGCCAGAATCGCAGTCATTCTCTCCACCCCGTCGGGTTCAACGGATTCTTTTTGCGGCTGGGGAAATTTGGGAGGCGGAGCAGTTGAGGACGACGAGGGAGGTGGTGGCGGTGGAGGCTTTTTACGAGAGAGAAACACCATTTTTTCGATGACAGAGCGATTGTTACTCCCAATTCGCCGCTTGATTCTCCGATTGACGATTTACTGAAGAATTTTGTTTTCAAATTTTTTGGTAACCCTGAAGAAGCAAGCGCCAAATTTTTCAACAAAGAAGCGCCACTGTCCTCTTCACATGACACGCAGTCTATCGACGTACAAGTAAAACGGAACGGTGTGTAAACAGTACATATAAAAAAAAAATTGGGCAGTTTGCCGTTTAACTTGATTACACATAAACTACACGTGATGCATCCATATTGGTCTTGTATGGTTCAATTGTTAGACATGAAGACAAGGCTGATGGAAGGAACTATCTATATTGGTCTCGTGATCACATTCACACTTTGCAAGTCTTGGCAAGAGGTTCACAGTCTTTATAGACCTCCAAACCAGACTGATCGAGTTGGTCTTCCTCAAAGCAAGCGCAACGTTTGCTCATCGAACCTGTTATTGCTATCTCCAAAGGTCTTTGTACCAATCTCGGTACCCCAACATCACACCAAACCTACAAAAAAATAGCTTATCCTTTACTGTTCTATGCTTTTAATGCCATCAAAGATTCACTTGTACGTTTTCCCCACTTCAATTGATAGAAGATAACAAGAGTTCATACCTCTCCACCTTCATCTTGGCTCCATCGTGAGTTGCAATTCTTTTGCTTGTCTTCTTCAATCTTTTGTTTCTCCATGAGTTGTGCACCTCTGGAGGCTTTTGCTTCAACTCCTTTCAGGTGTTTAGTGGGATTCCCTTGGCTATCGTAGTACCGTCCAACAAGCTTCCCAACAGGACTGTGATCACAAATTATAAAAGCTAGCAACTAAGAACCAAACCAACATAACCTTATAGGGATTAATGTGAGCCAAACATTATCTGCCTATGACACATATAACTTACGTGTAGGTCCTGGAGTAGAAACCTCGCCAGTCGACAATGCTCTTCACCTACGAAGAAGAAACAAACATGTAACAATTTAAACATTATCGGATAGCTATGAAGATATAAGCTCATATGGCAAGATCAAAGACTAGACATTTCCATAAGTTTCATTGATAAATGTAGAAAGGAATAACCTCACTGCTAGATAACCCACGTAAAGAATCTGTAAGTCCATCTCCTGCACAAGAAAAGAATCAAATGTGAAGTTTCAACAGATATCAGGGACTTGGTGTATATATAATCTTCTGCAAATAGCCAACAAAGTTGAAATAATTATGAAGCATGACTAACAAGGTCTAAAGATGTGAAATGCGAGGAACACCAAGGAAATGGGAATATAATGTCAACCAAGAGAAGCAAAGACCCAATTTTGTTTGATAATTTCCTAGAAAAGTTACTTTAACTAACAGAAGAAACAACTCGTACCTGTGAAGTTCCCAGAAACAAATGCACGAGAAGCGTCTCTGAGCGCATGAAAACTTACCATCAGAGATTAATACAAGGAAATAATGAAAAAAATTGATAAAACAAAACAAAACAAACCTTCCAGCAAAATGGTTGTAACCTCCTCCACTACCGTAATGAGATTTTCCTTTGGTCACATCATATACAGATCTGTAAATATGCTCAGTTGTTTAACAGTGCACATATGTGTTATTTTCCAAAACTTGACAGGACTTACCCAAGAATCCCTAAGAGTATAGGCAACGTTTCATCAGTGCCATTGTATAATGCCAATTCTTCAGCAGAAAATAACTTCTTCACAATTTCCAAGCAAAGAAACAACAACAAAACTGGAGAATTTAAGCTCAAACTCAATGTTTAGTTACTTCAAATTAAACTCAGAGACAAACTTCATTAGTTCTAAAGGACCTTGTCTAATTCAATCAAATAGTACGCAAATGAGGGAACGAAACTAGCAGAAGCTAAATACTATACACAAGATTTGGAATTTTGAAGATGTCGTTAAGAGAACAAAAGTGAGTACTTGGTGTTGTGGAGGAGACTTGAAGGAAGATCTCAAGTAGAGAGCAACGAGAACGACGATCAACGTCACACCAACAAACGGAGATATCAAAAATCTCCTCATCGATTGGATCCGATTTGCGTTTGTATGCGAAATTCCCAAAAATCCGGCGAATTTTCTCCCGTATAAAGAAAGGAGCCAGCCTACCACTGATGACTTTTTTTTATCTCAAGAACAAAAAGTTATCGGTACTAAATTGCAAATTTGCAATACCTGATTCCCACTAAAAAAAACAACATAACCGATCTCGTGGTGAAAACCGGGTTCAACAAATTGAGAAATGAGAACTATAAATAATACGACGAAGAAGATCTGGTAATATATAGGGAAAATCCATAGAAACTATCAAGTGGCAAGTATTAACACTTTAAACCTTCAAAATATTTTACTAAACCTTTAAATCTTCTACCAAATTTATTAATCTAAAAATAAGAGAACTAAGAGGATGTTGCCAAAAAAAAAGAACTAAGACGATATGGTAATATATAGGGTGTATTCTCTGTTCGGAAACTCGCTAGGCGTTGTACGTGCGGCTAACCCGAACCTAACGAGTTGAAGAAAAATCAGGGATTAAGCGTAATTTACATGGGACGAAATTTTTGAACTTTTCTATATTTTGTATATATTTATATTAAATTGGTAAAATAAAACATAAAATGTCTTGCAATCTAGTGGTTTGTACCATTAATCTTTGTCTCATTTATTTCCGGTTCGAGGCCCAGCATTCTCGTCAATTTTAATTAAAAGCACTTAATGAAGGGTAAAAATAACTTTTGCAAGTTATCTTTTTCATATGTTTCGCGAGTATAAACCTTAACAATGGAGACTGCGCCCATTTTTCCGTTTTTTCATCGTTTTTTTTTTTTTGCGTTTTCACTGTATTACTACCTAAAGTTGGTAAATCTACCTAAAAAAATTACTCGATTTGATGTTTTATTGAACGAAAACAGAGTTTGTTTTCAAACAGACCGAGTTTTCATCCGCACAGCTCCGATGTGCAATTTTCCGGCGACTAATCGGCCTACGGCACAGCTTTTTTGAACAGAGCATGTATTGCACATATTATCTTTTCATTTCACTTTTGTATCTTTCGAAACTAATTGCAATATTATATTTTTTTCTTCTAAATAAATAGTATATACAGACGAAAATGTCTTTATCTATTTCTTTTATTTTTATTTTATCTTTTCTTCTCATTTTTTTTTTGTTACTTTTCATTTTTTTGATGATGGATCGAATAATGGAGGTGAAGTTTCCGACTATATAGACCGTCAGAATGAATATATAACCAGTCAATGTACCAGAATTCAAAAAAAAATCGAACTTAATATAGAAGCGTCGAGTGGACACTCTATACTAGATGTCCATAATATCGGCTATTTGTGGACACTACCACAATCATATAACAGGCACGACGATTGACATGGATATGAAGTGGCAAATGTTGCTTTGGATAGATAATGGGTCCAACGTACTTTGTGTCCATTGATTAACGACCATGTGAACTTTTGACCACCTTCTGTCCATCAGAAGTGTCTAGCATGTGATATAATTGTGGTAGTGTCCACGAATAGGTGATATTGTGGACATCTAATCTAGAGTGTCCACTCGAAACTTCCGTATTAAGTCCAATTTTTTTTTAATTCCGGTACATCGACCGGTTATATCTCCATTCTGACAGTCAATATGGCATCATCTCCGCCATTCTTTCTACCTTCCAAAAAATGAGGATAAAAAAAAAGATAAAGAAAGAAAGATAATGGGGGGGGGGGATTGTTTTTATATTGTTCATCCATGAATTTCAATATATATATATATATATATAACAAGAGGCATACCGTGGGATTCGCCTAGAATTCATAGAGTTATTTTTCTATGTGAGGGTAATATGGTTTTTTTAACACACAAAAAGACAAAAAATACAAAAATGCAATTAATTTTCAAAAGATATAACTTTTCTATTAGTTTAACAAAAATATACAATAGGTTCAATAAATTCATATATATATACAAACTATAGGGAAATTCAAAAAGAATATGTAACTAAGTGTATCCTCATTTGATTATGGTTCCGAAAGAATAGGTTTCTTAGGTTCTTTCTAGTGCTGCTTTGCTAAGTTATTTCCTTAATCAAGAAAACTAGACTAGTATATCTTTCGGATGCGAGCATCAATGACCGAGTTTGTAATGTTCCCTTCCCGTTTTCCACTAACCGACAAGCTGACTGACCAATAATCAAACAAGAACATGACCGATCAAACATCTGCTATCAAACTAAAAGGGTTTGTTACATACAAAGTCGGAGATGGTCCAGTTTAAGACAGAAGGCTCGAATCAATTTATCCTCGACCCCATTTACCTCGCTTCCACGATACAAGGCTTTTAAACCCGTACCGCTTCTGCGAGTTATGTTCGGTTTGGACTAAACTATATATCACGAAAGTTTTGTTTTTAGTCTTTTAAATCTTTTAATCAAATCTTTTAATTGAATTCTATGGTTTTTCTAAAATAGTTTCACGGAGCTCCTCAACTTATTATATGGTGGTTGGATCAGTTTATCCCTCGTAGATAAGTAAAAAGATCAAATAATTTAAACGATGGATATGGATCACACTATTTTCCATCTATCCATAGTTTTTTAATTATTTTTTTCTTTTCTTTTCCCTTTACTCTCTTTCTTACTATATTTATTTTCACCCTTCATTTTTTTTTTATGGTGAATAGGATATTGTTGGTGAGGTTTTCGGCCATATAGACCCCCAGAATGGAGATATTATCGGTCGATGTACCGGAATTCAAAAAAAAAAATTAGACCTAATATGAAAGTTTCGAGTGGACAGTCTAGACTAAGTGTCCACAATATCGGCAATTCGTGGACACTACCACGATCATATCACATGCAAGTCGCTTACCATGGACACTACCACAATCATATCGTTTATTCGTGAATCCGTGGATACATATTACAACGAGCCCCACTATCCACTAAAAAATAACATTTCATGTGGCCCTTGTTATCCATTGGGAGCGTCTAGCATATGATATGAACGTGATAGTGTCTACGAATAGCTGATACTGTGGACACCTAGTCTAGTGTCCATTCGAAACTTTCGTATTAAGTCCAATTTTTTTTTAATTCCGGTATATCGATCGATTATATCTCTATCTTGATGGTCTATATAGTCAGAAACCCCAACTCCGCCATCTTATCCACTGTCAAAAAAAATGAGAGGTGAAGAAAAAAGTAAAATAAGATAGAAAGTGGAGAGGAAAAAGGAATGGTTCGAAAAGATATCATGTGTTATCCATATCCATTCATTTGTTATCTTACTTTGAGAATAAGTGCAGTTTTTTAATGCTGGAACCCACAAAAAACTGTAAATAAACATGAAAATATACAAATTTGCTATTAGAAAAATAAAATATACACTTAGTGTAATTAATCATGTATTCAGTCTTAAGACGAATGTGTTCGACCAAGCCCATTCGGTAGCTGGAGACTACATATTTGTTCTTTTTTTGTATTTGGTTGGACCATATGCATATCATATATATCTATGGCCTGTCTTAGTAAGAAAAACATATATGTCATATGCTACATCATTCGTTTACCACATATGGAATTCTTTTGGAACTCCCAATTAATTAACAAATTAGTTTTTTTATTAACTTCCTTTTTTCTTATTATATAAATGAATTAAAAGTTAAAAAGGAAATTATTGAAATAATATAGTGAAGTTTTCAACCAGTAGCAATTTGCACGTTTGGGATTCTTTCAGTAACAAAATCTCTTTGATTATTCGTTCACCGACCATTAAAGTATTTTAAAATTAATAAAAAAACTTGTGTATAAAAATATTTCAATTCGGTTTTAGTTTAAGGCCTTAAGCCTTTAAAACCATGTACATCGTCGCATTTTAGCTGGTTTTAGGCGGGGTTTCTTAGGAGCTTTTGTTTAAAAAAACGAAAATCGCTATATTATTAAGGATCGATTCTTAATTAAGAACTTTAAGAACCCGTTTCTTAACAACGTGGCACTCTCCCATTCGTCCTTTTTTTTGTTTTTACGGTCGAAACCCTCTCTCAGAAACCAAAGGTTTTCCCTTACGCTTCATTCCTCTTTGTTGTCGCGATTTGAGAAAGAGAGAGACAGAGAGTTTTCTGTTCTTGAAAGGGCGATTTAGGGTTCTTTCAAAATCAGGTATATAAGCTTTTTGAAGAATTGATTTATGTGAATCGATAGAATATATGCTATTTAGGGGTTCGATTTTGGATTCTTCATCGATTTAGGAATCGATTTATGGTTATTTGTTAGGGTTTGGATTCGGGTTTGATATAGGGCTCGTGAGCGATTTAGGAATCAATTTAGGGTTTCCGTTTATGGTTTGGATCGTAATTAGGGTTATTAAACGATTAAGGGTTTCGTCGAGGGTTCGATTTTGGATTCCATTTAGGGTTCGTTAGAGTGTTGTCAATTGATTAAGAGTTTCATTGATTGTTCGATTTAGTTTTTCATTTAGGGTTAGTTATAGGGTGTTTATATATATGTGTTTCCCAATAATGATTTGTGTGTTGTTTGATTTGTCGCCAGAGTTAGCGAGTTACTTGAGTTCTATGTAGTTGATTTTGAAACGAATCGTAAATTTTGTATATTCTTTACCCTTTTCATGTGTGTTTTGAATCATATATCTGTGTTTTCCGACAATGATTTGTGTGTTTTGTTTGGTTTCTCGCTTGAGTTTGTGTGTTACTTGAGTTGTATGTAGATGCTTTTGAAATGAATTGTAAATTTTTGGAGTGCACCACAACATAGGCAATTGAAATGTAGTAGCTAGCTATGCGATAAGAGAAATAATGACATGAGAGAATGAAAGTGTTGTTATTATAAACCTTTCCCTAAAACACTAAACCCTTTTGTATATGCTTTACCCTTTTCATGTGTGTTTTGAATCATATATATGTCTTTTCCGACAATGATTTGTGTGTTGTTTGGTTTCTTGCTTGAGTTTGTGTGTTACTTGAGTTGTATGTATATGCTTTTGAAATGATTTGTCAATTTTTGGAGTGCACCACAACATATGTAAGTGAAATGTAGTAGCTTACACAAATGTTAACATCACGACTTTTTTTGTTTATGAGCCCCACTCTCGGTTTGTTTCTTATACCATTATGTGGACTAATGTTTATACTAACGCAGGCTTAATGACGGACCCGTACCAAGAGAGGAGAGACATGAAGAGGCTCCAGGAATACATCGACATGAGAGGATACGTAGCAGATGCCGAGTATGGGATTCCCACAAGGTGCCCATGTGGGGGAAGTATCATGCCCGAGTTAGCTGCAGAAGAAGCTCATGACAATCTTCCTGGCAAGCGATATTTCATCTGCAAAGTGTACAAGGTAATTATCATGTTTGTTTCTTGTTTAACTTGTTGTTTAACTGATCCTTATTTTCGTGTGTAGGACGATGGGTTGCATTTACGTCAACCATGGGTTTGTGGTGTTGAGGAAGATATTCAGAAGCTTACTAGAGAAACTCAGAAACTAAAGGTAACTTCAGTTTTAACATTATCTTGTATTTCAGTTATTTAAAAAGGACTGACCCTCTCATTTCTAACTGTCCAGGAAGAGGTGGAGAAGCTTACCAGGAGGCTTACTGAGCTTGAGAAGCTTACTTAAGGTGCGTTTGTAAACTTTGTTTTCCATAACTTTGAAACTTTTTAAACTGAAAAAGAACTATAACTTTGTTTTCCATAAATCATACTTCCCACTGAAAAATAACTATAAACTCAGAAACTTTATAAACTGAAAAACTATAAATTCAGTAATTGATACAAAACCATAACTTTGTTTTCCAACTGTTATGACTTGATGGGTCTTAAATGGATGTTTAACTACATGAATTAGGATTTGATGTGTTTTAATTGCTTGGTGGTTAAGAGTAGGTTAAATAGTTGTTTTCATTGATTGCAAAAACACTAAATAAATATACTATGCTACTTCTAAAAACACACTGAACTCACACCCCTCACAAAACCTAATACACATCAGAAATGGATTCTACTATTACATATTCTTTAGATTCTCCAGGGTTTGTTAGCCTCCTTGCTAGTCAGACGGTAGACCTAGATTCATCAGAACTTCCTCGGTTTAGCAGCCAATGTTCTGATGAATCTAGTTTTAAGGAGAGGAGGAAATGGTCGCCTAAAGAGGATGTAATCCTTATTGGTGCTTGGCTGAATACCAGCAAGGACCCAATAGTGAGCAATGAGCAGAAGGCTGGTTCTTTCTGGAGGAGAATTCAGGAGTATTACAACTCTAGTCCTTTGTTGGTTGGGACGCAGGCTAGGGAGCTTGGTCAGTGCAAGCAGAGGTGGCAAAGGCTGAATGACCAAGTCTGCAAGTTTGTTGGGTGCTACGATGCTGCTTTGAAAGATCAATCAAGCGGCCAAAATGACAACGACGTGATGAAAGCAGCCCTAGACATCTTCTACAACGATTACCACTGCAAGTTCACCCTTGAGCATGCGTGGAGGGAGCTTAGGCATGACCAGAAATGGTGCTACACGCTTTTGGCTAAAGATGGTGGAAAGGAGAAACGCAAAAACTTTGTGGATGTTGATGGGGAAGAGGAAATTAGACCTCCTGGTGTTAAGGCTGCAAAAGTTAAGCGGAAAAAGGTGGAAAAGAAGAGGCCTTGGATCAGTTACAGAGCATGTTGGTTTTGAAAGAGAAGTTAAACAAGCAGCAATTGCTAGACCGTTTACTTGCTAAGATACAACCACTTTTTGAGATAGAAAACATTCTAAAAAACAAGCTAATTACTGAAATGTTGGGAACTAACTAGGTAGTTAGTATATTGAGTTGAAGTACTCTGTTGGTAAGGGTGATTACTGAAGTGTTGCTAAGTTTTTTTGTTCTTTTGTGTTTCAGGGAAAAGCCAAGGACATGTGACCAAGAAGAAGGAGCAACTTGTCATGCACTATTTTTTGTGTTGTTCTTCTTTGATCTTTAAAAGTCACGAGTCTTGTTATATTTTGTTGTGTTCCATTATTGGCTTTAAGTCACGGGTCTTGTACTATGTTTTTGTTGTTGTATTGTGCTACATGATCTATTTAAACTCTACTTTTGTTTGCAAAGAAGGAACTCAAGTTGTATTTCTTTGTATCGTTTTCCTTAACTACCTTCTTCTTTAGCTTCAAAATCATCTACTTCCCCTTTAGTATCGCTTTCTCTAAACTACCAAAACACCAAATCTTCATTTATGGTTTAAAACACTTGCCAAATATGTCTTCATCTTCGACAAATGATCTTGATAATCAATTAAATGAAGCTTTTAAATAAATATTTGAACATCAATTCGAAGATACGTTCAACGTTATTATGGAGGGCCAAGCAACAAAGTCGAAGAAACGAGCATATTTTGAAAGAAATCGAGAAGAAGGCCACAACCGTTTATGGAGCGACTATTTCAGTGAAGATCCTACATATCCGCCTCGTATATTCAGACGCCGTTTCCGAATGAACAAGTCATTGTTCACTCGGATTGTTGCTCGCATCTCAAATGAGGTTCCATACTTTCAACAAAGAAGAGATGGAGGCGGAAGGCTCGGGCTATCTGGACTACAAAAGTGTTCGGCAACAATCCGTATCTTGGCTTATGGTTGCGCAGCTGACGGGTGTGACGAATATCTCCGACTTGGTGCAACCACTGCGTTGTTATGTTTGGATAAATTCACCGAAGGAATAATAGAGTTGTTTGGACAAGAGTATCTACGAAGGCCCACACCAGAGGATCTTCAACGACTACTCGATATTGGAGAGATACGAGGGTTTCCTGGTATGATAGGAAGCATCGATTGTATGCATTGGGAGTGGAAAAATTGCCCAACCGCTTGGAAAGGGCAGTATACGCGTGGTTCAGGAAAGCCGAAGATTGTCTTAGAGGCTGTAGCATCACAAGATCTTTGGATATGGCACGCATTTTTTGGACCTCCAGGTACTTTAAACGATATTAATGTTCTTAATCGGTCACCTGTTTTTGATGACATATTACAAGGTCGAGCACCAAAAGTGGAATACATGGTCAACGGGAACAAGTATCATTTGGCGTACTACCTCACAGACGGAATTTACCCACAATGGGCAACCTTTATCCAATCTATATCAATGCCTCAAGGTCCTAAAGCAGAGTTATTTCCTGAACGTCAAGAATCTGTCCGAAAAGATGTCGAGCGTGCTTTTGGAGTATTGCAAGCTCGGTTTGCAATTGTTAAAAATCCGGCTCTTATTTGGGACAAGGCAAAAATAGGGAAAATTATGAGAACATGTATCATACTACACAATATGATAGTAGAAGACGAATGAGATGGATACACTCAATTTGATACATCTGACTTCGAACAAGGAGAATCAAGCCGAAGTTCAGAGGTGGATTTTACGTATTCTACAGACATGCCTACAAACCTCGGTAATATGATTGGCATTCGGAATCAAGTTCATGATAAACGGATACATCAACAATTGAAAGCCGATTTAATTGAGAATATATGGGACAAATTTGGTAATCTAGAACTATAATTTTTGTAAGTTTAAATTTAATATTACAATAAATAAAAATTTCAATTAAGATATTTAAAAAATAAATATTTTTTTTAAAGTTAAGAACCCCATTTAAGGGTTCATCAATGGATGAGGAAAAAAACATAGAGTTCTTAACTATTTCAAACCAACTAAAAAAATATTAAAAAATTCTTAAGAACCCCAAAATGGAGTTTATCAATGTACATACTCTAATCAAGTTTGGTTTCATTGGGTTCTTTTCTATCTGTCGTTGGACATAAAAGTATTTATTCATAGTGATCAACATCTTTTATTGAGCATTTTTATTAAGTACAGTAGTAGGTAGAAGAAGCTCCTTATCTATGGAGCAAGTAGAAAGAGGAGACATGAAGATGATCTTGATGCGGTTTATAAAGTGGTTTGGGTTTTTCATGCATCTGTGAGCTTCTTCTTCTTCCCGAAGGAGAGGCTGGAGCGGAGAGAATCTTTCTTCGTAGGGATCTTGGGAGTAACGCTTATGAACTTTTGATACCATCTGGCAGAATCTTTGAGGTCTCTATCAGTGACATTATTCCAATCAATGTAAGTGAGTCCGAATCTGACGGTAAAGCCTCTGCCGAATTCATAATTATCCCCAAGAGACCACGCAAAGTATCCTTTCACGTTGACACGCTTCTCCCTAAAAAAAAACAGGAACAATGAATCATTAGATGTTATACATGTACAGGGCCGAACCAACTAATTTGGTGACCTGGAGCAGAGCAGAAAATTATGGCCCCTATATATGTATAAAACCAAACTCAACTTTTACTATCGCAAAAGAGTCAAAAAATTTTAATTAATGGGTACAAAACCAATTTAGATTTTTAATTAATTCTAGTTTGTTTTTTTCAAAAAACAAAAGGAAAAACAATAAATACTTGCACATAGGTGAATATTTTTTAAAAAGGAAAATCTTTAAAAAACAGAAAACAATTAAGAATTTTTTTTTAACATAATTTTTGTTTTATTGAATCAAAATCACATTAAAAAAATTATGGACTTTGGCTTTATTTAACATTTCTGTTATAATAGATACAATGACCCAACAAAAATGTGGCCCTAAAAAAATTAAAAAATTTGGTGTCCCTAAGCCATGGTTTAGCCCGCCTGTCCTCTGGGCCGGTCTGTACATGTATGTGTATATATAGAACACTAGAGAAGAGTAGCATCAACTCACTTGATAACCTTACTGAGGAAACAGAGATGACTGCAGAGATAATCCATCCGCTTGGAATCGAACTTAGTCTCCTCACGGGTTTCATCACCGGGGGTACTGATTCCTAATTAAACCCTCATATCATGAACAATTCCACAATACTTTTTTGTACCAATTTAAGTTACATTTAATATCTATAGATGAGTAGTCGAACTAACCGTTCTCGCTGATAAAGATTAAAGGGTCATTGTATTTGGTTTTGAAGAAGTCCATTACGGAATAAATGCCTTTTGGGTAATAATATATGTTTCTGGTTGGGTCATATCTGTCTTCAAGGAACTGAGAAAGGGAAGCAAATATAAATCAGAAGACTGGGTTTTGCTTTAACAAAATGAATGAAAGAGTATAAGTGCATATATATATATATATACCAGTGGACCAATGGTATGATTAGTTGCATTCACATCTGTTACCACAAGGATAAAATAATTGATGGTCACAAATTATTGTATTTAAAAAAAGACAGAGGTAAATATAAATGTTGTAACTAAGTGAAAAGAGAGTGGTACATGTGACTCTTGTGCCTGCGTCCATCATGGCAGTGTGTCTATCCGAAGTAACTGGGTTAGGACTTGACTGGACATACTGAGTGAAGTAATAGTTGAGACCAAGAAAATCATATGAACCCTTTACGAGTTCGGATTCTTCTGGACTGAACGATGGAAGCCGTTCACCTACAATGTCTATCATGACTTGAGGGTATGTACCATTTGTTAGCGGCCCCATGAACCTGATGTACATATGTATTTTCATCACTTTATATATTAATGTTAAGAATCATTTCATTTTATAAACATATATATACCATCCAAAGAAGAATTCTTTCATTCTCTCAGTTGCAGCTATGCTGTCCGGATCAGTGTCATTATACGGAAGAAACCATCTAGTTATCATCACGGGTCCAATCTTTCCCCCTTGATGCTGTGGTCACCGGAGATAAATTGAATTAGAATCAGATATGTTAGATTACACCTTTTACAAAATGGAGAACTCACCTTATATTTTGTCCTGTAAAGATTGACCACCGTGGCATGAGCAATAAGCTGGTTATGTGCAACGATATAGGGTTCAGTTGAAGAATTTCCGGCGTAACATGTAGGATCAACCTTTGGAGAACATCGACCGGGTGCATCTGATCCTAATGCATAGCCTCTCGTAGGCACTGTGTAGAGCTGGTTGATCGTCATCCAGTTTTTTACTTTATCACCATATTCTTTGAAACATAGATCCGCATAATCTTTGAAATCATCTCTGTGAATATTATAGAATGAATTCAATAATGCAAGATCAAATCTTTATATGTGTTGTCATCTTTCTTAATAAGGAGCATGGCATACATGATCTCGGGGTCCAAGAAACCTTCATAATCATCTTGTAGTACTTGAGGAAGGTCCCAATGAAAGAGCGTAACGAAGGGGGTTATACCCCTGTCGATGAGGCCGTCTATGAGTCCGTGGTAGTAGTTAATACCATCTTGGTTTACTCCCCTGCTCCTCTTTCCCCCTGTTCATATGTATCGTAAATTTATTATATATTTCCAAACAATCACAATCGAATATTACGATACATATATACATGGGTCAATAATGTGTACATATATACTTGGAATGATTCTTGACCATGCAATGGAGAATCTGTAGCCATTAGCGTTGATTTCGTCCATCACGTCTATATCTTTCTGTAATTTATATATACAATCGCATGTGATTCCACATGTAGTTGATAGATAATTCAGTGAGTAATATTAGTTAGCATATATAATAAATATTGAGGAATTTACCTCCCAATACGAATATGAGTCACTAGTAGTGTCTCCGTTCCCACGATCGGGTCCTGCTTTTTCTGATAGTAAACAAATACATTACTATAAGTGTATAGAGACATATAACCGACGTTCTATATATATAACCATGCAAAAACGACAAACTTGGGAATCGATGAGTGAAGCCATCCCAAACGTTAAGTCCACGACCTATGCCACCTTCGATCTGAAATGAAAAGAAACAACCATGCAACGTTGTATTTTAGTGGTTTTTGAATCTTTTTTATATGTCAAATGTGACATATGGCAACACAATATTAATGGTTGATTTGTTACATGCCTGGTAAGCAGAAGATGCAACACCGAAGATGAAGTCTTTCTCGAAACTGCTACTGTTGAAACGATCAGTTTGGCCACATGTGAATGGTACGTTCACTTCGCAAGCGATTTCTTCTTCAGCTATGCAAGTCGCCACAGCTAATAGAAAAACTAATGCGAGCCCAAGTTGCTTCATGGTTAATTTGAAGATGTATGTGTTGTGTTGTAAGGAGCCTTGTGCCAACCTAAGGGTTTATATAGCCTTGGCAAAGAAGAGTGACGTATGCATTTTCTTATCTTAATATCTTGATACTGGCAGAAGTTTAGGTGACATACTGACATGAAACCCGTGCCTTTTTGCAGTCGCTTGCTTTTTAATCGGTCATTTCATTGATGAAACGTTTCATTCTTTACCTCAATTTGATCGGTTGATTACTATCGTTTTCTAAAGTTAAAATGGTAAACAGAAATGGGGTAGACTTTATTTAGTAGAATGACAAATTCCTAGGTTCATATATTAGCTAATAATAAAAGCTATCAACAATAACATGCTCTACAAGAAAACAGTCCTCTAGAACTGAATTTTAGCCACAGAAAAGTAATCGATTTGCGACGATTTTATGACAAAAATAATTCGTCGTAAATTCATACCTAACAACGACGAATGAACGACGAAATCATGAAGTCGCTATACTTCATCGTTAATTCGTCGTGATATTGCTACATGTAAGCGATAAATTGTTTTCGTAATTATTAGCGACGAATAATTAACATCGAAATTTAATGTAGCTATTTGGTAGATAGACACATTTTATATATGGTATACGTGTTTTGTTATGACGTGTGTATCCGTTTTTATTTTGACCGAAAATTATCGTTAAATCGTTGTCATTTCGTTGCTAATTCGTTGCTAACTCGTGATTTTTTTTATTTATAAATACATCATACTTGAAAACGAAAATCACAACTCAAAACACCAAAAACTACAATTCTCTTAAAACTTTCTTACCAAACAAGTGTCTATATACGAACTACGGTGTTGGATGTATCGACGTAAATATGCGGAAGGAGCGGTGACAAAGGAGTTTCGAGATGGGCTTCAGATATTCATGTATCAAGTAGGTCAGACATCGATAACTATAGAAAGCAATAAGATGTTCTGTCCTAGTCCCAAATGCAGGAATCAGAAATTTATTCTTGTTGTGACGGTTTGACGCCACGAATAGAGGATTTACACCACATTATTATATATGGTATCAACATGGAGAAGGTTATAATAGTGGATATGATGAAGAAAATAGTAGCAGCAATGTTCAATATGAAAATGAAGTGTGCATGTTAATCATGATCAATTCGGTTATCACATAGAGCATAATTATCACGATCATGATAGATTGCATGAAATAGTTACATAGGCATTCACCAAACAATAAGTAATGACGAAAATGATGTTGAGGAACCCAACTTAGACGCCAAATGATTTTATGGTATGCTAGACGAAGCAAATCAACCACTCTACTATGGATGTAGAGAAGGGTTTTCCAAATTATCGTTGGCAGGTAGGATGATGAACATTAAAACTGATCATAATTTAGATGAGGTTTGTATGGATGACTGGGCATATTTTTTAAAGAATATTACCGGAGGATAATTTGACTGCCAAAATTTATTATGAGATTCAGAAAATGCTTTATAGCCTTGGTTTGCCTTCTGAGATGACTGATGTGTGTGTTGATAACTGCATGATTTTTTGGAAAGACGATGATAAACTGCATGTGTATCGTTTTGTGGAAAACTAAGATATATGCCGTAAGGAAATAAACGAAACCCGGTACCGTACCAAAGGATGTGATAACTTCCAATAACGGATAGGTTGCAACGAATGTTTCAGTCTAAAAGAATATCTTTTTCTATGAGATGACTCACTGAGAATTCACAGATAGATGGGGTGGACACTCATCCTTCATATAAAAAGGCGTGGAACCACTGTAAGATTGTACATCCCCAATTTGCCTGGCATATTGGAAATGTATACATTGGTCTTTGCAGATATGGATTTAGTCTATTTAGTATGTATGGCAGACAATATTATTTGTGCCGGGTAATTTGACCCCTTACAACTTCTCTCAACTATGTGCATGCAAAGAGAATTTCTTTTTTTGAGTATTTTGGTCTCATTTCCTAAGCATACAAAGCGGCCGCTCGACGTATTTCTACATCCCGTGCATGATTTAAAGCAGTTGTCGGCCACCGGTGGTCGAACATATGACTGTTCAAGGAAAACAAAATTTCACAATGCGGGTGGTTCTTATGTTGACGATAAGCAACTTTCAAGCATATGGAATGTTATCAGGTTCGACTACTCATGGGAGTCTAGAGCTTCCATATTACATGAATATGACAGAAGCGTTTCAGTTTAAACAAGGTTAGAAAAAATGTTGGTTTATTGTCACCGCCGGTTTCTACCAATTGACCATCCATATAAGAGAAAAAAAGAAATTGTTTAAGAAAAACAGAGTCATCCGCCACCACTAATTTATTTATCTGGGGAACAACTTGAGGAACAAATTGATCATTATGGGGCACAAGAAACAATTAGGCGCGGATGAAATTGACACATACTAGCTAATATGCCGGATGGATATGGTGAAAACCATAATTGGCATAAGAAAAGCATTTTTGGGGAAATACCTAACTAAAAAGATCTTTTGCTGAGACACAATCTTAATGTGATGCATATCGGAAAAAAAATATTTGATAACATCATGCATAAACTGTTGAATATCCCGGGAAGAACTAAAGATAACTTAAAATCGAGGTTGGACTTGCCTGATATTTGTGCACAAAACGAGTTGCATGTCACATCAGGCGAAGTTGCACCAATTCCTATATTTCGGTTGACTTCAGAAGCTAAATCGGCCTTGTTAGATTGGGTGAAAATCGATGTTTGCTCCCCATATGGATATGTTTTTAATCTCTCTAGTTGTGTTGAACAATGGAAAAAATTATCAGGAATGAAGGGTCACGATTGTCATGTGTTCATGCAATGGACTACTCCCCCTTTGCTTTCGCAGAACTTCTTCTCGAGAAAGTAAGCGAAGCATTTGTAGGTACATGAATTAAATAATGTTTTTAACTTTCGAGTAACAATTGAAGTTATGAAAGCTAATGTATATAAATATATGATTTTCTTGCCATGTATAAGATCAGTTTTCCGAGATCTCAACACACGTACTTTATCAAAACATATCTTTGCACAGTTGTATGATAATATTCCTATACTGCTAAGCACTTTGGATAAGATCTTTTCGCTATCATTTTGTGATGTCATGGAACATCTCACTATCCATCTCCCACATAAAGCAGAACTAGGTGGACCTGTTTAATTTTAGTGGATGTATCCGCTCTAGCGTTTCATGAAACATCTGAAGGAGAAGGCAAAAAAATCCAGCAAGGGTACCGCGAAGTATTGTTGTATGAAGTCTAACAGAAGAAATATCTCAATTTACATCATACTATTTTGCTACAAAAGTCCGCCCACGTAAGAGAAGGCCGCAGCGATACGATGAGTGTGGTCTGGGACGAGCATACCTTCATACCATACCCACGAGTAAGGACATCTAGGATCCTTTGGCTGTTTATTACCGGAGTTTCTCCGCGAGGTCGTATAGTTGGATTATAAGATACACCGATCCAAGAAGATAGTTGCGGTTTTATTTCAACACCTACTAAGACAACATAGGATGTTCTACTAATCGATCCCCATTGTTAGGGTCAAAATCTCCATCGACGAAATCAATAGTCGAATATAGACTAAACAATCGGACATAGCAACGTTCTGTATAAACGATGCTTCATATGATTGACATTTCGTATGAATGACACGTCGTTTAAATAGCATTTCGCGTAAAATGTACAAAACCACGTAGCCGACATTCAGAGCAATCGGACTGCTCGGATAGATCACACAAATATGCATATCACTCGATAGAATCTATGGGCAAGCTCTAATACTAAAACGAGCTGCTCGGAAAATCCCAGCTGAGTTAGCTGCTCGGAAAATTCGAGCACACTCCCTCGGATTTTCCAAGCAGACCACATTCCTCGGAAGTTTCGACCAGAATACATTCCTCGAAATTCCGAGCATAACATATTCCTCGGACTTTCTGAGCAAGACACATTTCTTAGACAAACTGATTGGACACTTGCCGATATCTTCTTCGGAATGCGCGATTAGCCGCAACCCATCTTCATAATGACAACTTACTACTCGCCGTTGACATAATCGTCAAATAAGTTATACGAAATACGAACTTGGGCCAAACCCACGAGTTTCGTACTTTATAGATTTCGGGCCAGACTAAAAAGACATATACTCAAACGGACTCGGATCGTCCCTTTTCGGCCCATTCGAAAGATAAATTTAAGTTGCGGAGAGATAAATACAAAAACGCAAAGATAAACTCGAAGAAGAAAAGAGGAAGATAAAATTTAAGCAAAAAGAGGAAATTCTGAGTAGAAAATTAAATCCGATTGAAAATTTAATATGCGACAACACGAAGATCTCCGAATATCTTGCAGGTGAATATCCTCTAAACGGACTCGCCACGACTATATAAGACGAGAGACTTCCTACGATCAAGAGACGCTGAAAACCCTATAATAAACACATAAACTTTTTCTTTTACTCTTACGCTTTTGTACTCTGTTTTTTGTCAAACAAATCAATAATACTATTCTCCGGATATCTTTTCGTGTCGTTTACAGTAGAATATTATGTTCCATAAAAGTTACGATACAAGAATCAACAGTGCGAGTTCCGACTTTCACATTTTGGCGCCGTCCATGTGGGCTAGAAGTTTTCTTACACCTAAAAAGCACCGATTAACATACCCGAAGAGATGGCCACCAACGGAGATAGAGACAAAACAAATCACCCAGTGGAGATCAACGCTGAAACAGACACAACCACAACTGATGCAACGATAGCCAACGTAGCGCTGACTAAGTTATAGGAGATGGTAGCAGTACGATGCGGAAGGTTCATTCGGGAGAAGGTGAACGCCGCGACCAACAATAAGATCATTGGAGGAGGATCGCAATACTGTTGATACACAATATCCTCAATCAAAGCTTTTGTCAATCTCTGAACCATATCCTTTCATGCGCTGGTCAATGAATATAGTAGTCCCACTTCACCGATCCAAATAGAAGCAATTCCTGCTCGTCTTAACAGACTACTTCTCGAAATGAATTGAAGCTGAATCTTACGCGAGCATCAAAGACGTCTAAGTTGAATACTTTGTATGGAAAATATCATATGCAGGCATGAAGTGCCTTACGAGATCGTCACAGACAAAGGCTCACAAATCATCTCCACATGTTTCAAAGCTTTTTGCGAAAAGTGAAAAATAATTACAAAAGTCCACTCCGCATTATCTCCAAGGTGACCGACAAGCCAAAGCTCCTAACAAATCAATCCTTGATAGATTCAAGAAACTACTCGATGAAAAGAAGGGACAATAGACATACGAGCAAGAAGGAGTCCTTTGGTCCCGTTGGACAACACCTCAACGAGCAAAATGCATGATTCTAACTGAGATAGAGTTACCGGGAGTACCCACTAACTGAACCCCGGGCAAGAAGGACTAGATCACTTGATGCTTCTCGACAAAATAGACCTCATCAATGAACGACGCTATAAGGCACTAATCCACATCCAAAAATACCAGCAAGCAACTGCCAAATTTTATAAATCTAAATGTCCGCAGCCGAAGGTTCCACGAAGGTGACCTAGTCCTACGAAAAGTATTTCAGAACGCCACAGAACAAAACACGGGCAAACTGGGACCGGGAAGAACCATACATAGTTACGAAAGTGGTTCGCCCCGGAGCATATGAGTTAACCAACATGGATGACGTTAAGTTTCCAAGGATTTCGAATGCAATGCATATGAAGTAATACTTTCACTAAGTCAAGACTTCCAAACGTCTTACAAAATGACTTTAACTATGGGAGTACTTGATCCCAAAAAGGGGTACGTAGGCAGTCGATTTATTGATCGGTTCAGATCTCCCCTTGTAAAAAACGGGGGAGTGGGTCCGTATATACCTATACATCCGCATCAGAAATTCCAGAATTTTTGAATCAAAATCCGGCCCACTCGACATCTAGCAATGAGAATTTATTCCATCCTAAGCGGCAATACCATACTCAGACGCATGACTGATGCTAAGATCAACACTCCGACATGCTTGGCCGCATCTACGCTCGGCGATCTGGCTCAGAAAACTCGAACCCGGATGCGGTGATCTCTGCTCGGAAAAAGCTGCTTGGCTATCCGCATGCAAGACTGCTCGAAAAATATGAGCACACAAGGCTTCTTGGAAACTACGAGCACACAAGGCTGCTCTGAAAGTCCGTGCACGCAAGGCTGCTCGAAAAATCCGAGCAGGCCACCATGCTCAGCTGTGAAATGTTTCGTTCAGCATTCCCTCAAAGGGCTCGAATCACCGAATCGCGATCATGTAGCTCGACGCCTCCGTAGACACTCAGCCCATCCATCATACGCTCGGAATTGTCTGGTAAACAATAATATTTTTATATTTTTATTTTTTCATTTAGTTCACTTTTCTTTAAAGCAAATTTAAAATTAGTTTTTCATAACATAGCGAAACTTTTGAATTCATTAATTGTCATATCTTTCCGAGTTAGTGCATTTGCATTTTCTTCTCAGCGTTCTCTATCTCGTTTGTTGCTGGCCACAACAGAAGAGCAATTGTATCCTTTACAGATCCTAACCAATAAATCCTATACGGATTGAGGTTCTATTACATCCTCCAAACGAATAAAAGCGCGCTATACAAATTCCAACCAAATATACCTTGGTCTAATATCCCCTAGGTATACCCTAGTTGATATTCATATCACTTTACTATTGACAATGGGAATGTAAGTCGAGATGTCTCACAAAGTATCAAACTCGAAGTAAACCTCTAAACCTCAGAATATAACCTGAAATACTTCCAAGCACAACAATCCCGAACAATATGATCGAAGCACCGATAATCGTACGCAAAGAAGAAATCACACTCCTCTACTAGAACTATACAAAACTACTCAGTAGTGTCTTCAAGCAATATGGAACAAACTCGGACAGCTGATACGAAGCTGATGTGGGAGAATTTCTTCCAAAAAAATCTGCTCGACTTTTTTTTCCGCGTTAAACGGCATAGCATCAACCCAACTGCTCGACTGCTCGAAGTTCAGAACATTCTAGCAAGCTTGACTAACTATCTCAGAAACAAACCCTGCTCGGAAAATCTGAGCAGACTTGCTCAGAAAATCCTAGCAAACATGCTCGGATCCAAGCAGACTAACTCAGATAACCTAGTGCAATGTCTTTCTCAAAGCTTATCACATTCGTAAACACGACCGGTTCAAAATTCAACGCACTTACTCGACTGTTCGCTCAAACCAAACTCGAAGGGAGTGAAAAAAGACAAGCAATGGACACCCGAACGTCCGAAAATGGTCTTAAAACTTGGAAAATAGGTCTTAAAATGAAACATCCCATTCAAAAAACGAACCAAGGTAAAGAGTTCAATGACATTCGAAATAAGAAGCAACGATACAAAGATAAACGGCACAGACAAACTCGACACTTAGAGATTGGAACCGTAAGCATAGGATACTCCGGCCGACGCCAGGTCTTCTTGAAAAGATGTATCCCATTGCAACGGCCCGCCAGAGTCTCCCAAAAAGGGGGGAAATTTCAAAGTAGCCTCCATCTTCGGCCATCATCCTATCATATCCAGGGACGTCGCTTTCCTTAAGATTGGCCTTCATCCTCTTCAGCTCCTCTTCCTCGGTTTTGAATGCTGGAAGATTCTGCGCCTTCAGCCCAGCGATCATCTCGAGATTTCTCTTCATATCGGTGTAGTTACTATGCTTCTTCTTAGCCAAAGGCAACTTGGACAAAACCCCATGAAGCTTGGTGAGCCGGGATGCGATTTTGTCGAACACCCCTTTCCTCCCTTTCCTAGTCGCCTCTTTCAAGGCGGCATCGCGGGAAGAGTTCATCTTCGCGAGTTGTTTCTCAGAGCTTTGGACTCAACAAGGGCTTGCGCCCTTTCATTATCAACTAAGCGCCACACCACCTCAAACTCGGCCAATTCCCCTCATATGTGGTTCTCAACTCGGAAATGGAGCTTTCCTACTTTTGTTTATCAAAGGTGTGCTTGTAAAGCAATTTATTGGCCCCACAGATCTCCTTCTTGGAATCGATGACGTGTCTATTGACCGACGCCCTTGCATGCGATAAAAAGAAAATTAACAGTCGGGCTATTTAGGTCGAAAAGGAAGATTCCTATCACTTGAGAGGAAAAACCATTAACCTTCAATAGATCTTGGCCTGTATAGATAAGCAAACTATCGCAGACCATGTCCTCGTATCGGACAGGGGCATCACTCGGATGCCATAGACCCGAGATGAACCTCGCTACCTCAGAGTCATTGTCGTATATGGGGCCGTCCACGCTCGGACTCTCTGGATTGGTTCCGACTCAGAAAGGGGAACCTCATCGTTGCTGTCACGTGCCTTCTTGATCCGCTTCCGTTTTGTTTTGGACACAAGACTCTGAGCTTGCAGTCCTAAGATCGGCCAAGAGGTATCGGAGAATCGGTCGCACTTAGGCCGGTTTCCATTCCGCCTATAGCAACAAATTCCCTTTGGCCAAGCGTCGGATCATGCACACTCTCCTTGTTATTTCCGACCATGTCGGACGCTTATTTCTCATTTCTCCGTCTCCGTTGTTCCGCTGCTCTTTTCTTGGCTTTCACTATTTGGCATTTAGCAACGAGAGAGACATTCTCCTAGCTTTTGCAACTTTTCTAAAGGACGAATGCTGAAAAACAGAAGCACAAACCTGTGAAAGATAAAACGCTATAAATTACAGAATGCTCAAGAACACTCAAGAACATTCAAGAGCGAACTAGAGATAGAAGTGAAGCTGTGAAGCAATGAATGGAGAAGGGGGAATATTTATATATTTTCTCCAAAGCATGGGGGTAATAATAGTAATTACACATGATTATTTAAAACATAATCATGGTTTGGCTAATCATGCTTAAACTGGTCATTAGTAGGCCTATCTTTAAGATCAGCAATATCTTACCCGGACATATTCGAAACCAATATTTGACATTCGTACGGTCGAAGACAGATCTTACACATGTACTTATCAGCTCGACTCATCCCGCTCGGAGACAATAACGAATCCTTTTCAGGACATTCCATCTCCTATCTTTATATTGTACTCGTTGTTTCCGAAAATCGGTCTTGCCTGGCGTGCCGACCTTAGGTGAACTGTAACGAGAATGCTCTGGCAATCTTCTGATATCATCTAAGGAAAGAATGGTCGAATCAAAACTTTCGAACAACTTTTTACGCCTAGACTACTCAAAGCTCACCATCATCACATACTAGTCTGACGAGCTGAGGGCTAACTGTTGGGATCAAAATCCCTCTTGACAAAATCAATATTCGAATACGGACTAAATAATTGGACATAGCAACATTCTGTATAAATGATGCTTCATATGAATGACACTTTGAATAAATATCGTTTCGCGTAAAACGTACGAAACCGCGTAGCCAACCTACCGAGCAATAAGACAGCTCAGATATATCACACAAACATGTGTATCACTCGACAGAATTTACGGACAAACCGAGCCTACCAGGCTGGTCGGACAATCCGACCAAACTCCCTCGGATTTTCGGAGTAGAACACATTCCCTCAGATTTTCCGAGCATAACACATTCCTCGAAAGTTCCTAGTATAACACATTCCTCAGAATTTCAGAGCAAGACTAACTAATCAAACATTTGCCGATACCTTCGAATGCGCGACTAGCCACAACCCATATTCACAACAACAACTTATTACAAGCCATTGACAAAATCGACGAATAAGCTATATAAAATAGGAAATTGGACCAAACCCACGAGTTTCATACTCTATAGATTTTGGGCCGGACTAAGAAGACATATACTCAACCGGACTCGGATCGTCCCTTTTCGTCCCATTCGGAATATAAAGTTAAGTTATGGAGAGATAAATACAAAAATAGAAAGATAAACTCGGAGAAGAAAAGAGGAAGATAAATCCTAGCAAGAAGATAAAATCCGAGCATAAAGTAAATCCAAACGAAAATTGAATATGCGATAACATGATGATCTCCAAAAATATTGCAGGCGAATGTCCTCTAAACCAACTCGGCGTTACCATATTAGATGAGGGACTTCCTATGATCAAGAGACGCTGAAAAGCCTAGCATAAACAATTAGACTTTTTCCTTAGCTCTGACGCTTTTGTACTATGTTTTCTGTCAAATAAATCAATTAAACTATTCTCCGGATCTCTTTTCATGTCGTTTACATTAGAATCTTATGTTCCGTAAAAGTTAGTCTACAAGAATCGACCGTGCGAGTTCTGAATCTCACACCCATAATCGACAATTTGAGTCTTCCTAGACGAAACAAAAGAAGAAGTTGAGTCTAAAGAAGTCGATGAATTTGATGACGATGAAGAGTCTGATAATGCCTCAAGTAACACAAATGAATAATTTGTATCTTTTTATATATATAATTAAGTTTAATTAGAAATCTTTTCTTTTAGTATTGTGGAATTTAAAAAAAAAATTATAAAAATGTGTCGTTAAATCCACGCTATTAGCGATGAATTAAGGACGAAAGTAAGGTATCGTCGTTAATTTGTCGTGAACCCTTAAAAACACTATGAATACCCCTACTTCACAACGAAAACACACAAATCAAAACATCTAAAGACTCAAGATATCTCAAAAATGTCTTTATACGAATTACGGAGTTGGATATATCGACATATGGATGTGGAAGGAGCGGTGACAAAGGAGTTTCGAGATGGACTTCAGATATTCATGTATCAAGCAGGCCAGACATCGGTAACTATAGAAAGCGCTAAGATTTTTTGTCCTTGTCGAAAAAGAAAGAATAGAAAGTTAATTCCAGTTCATAAGGTTTGGCGTCATTTACCGAACCGAGGATTTACACCGAATTATTATATATAATACAATCATGGAGAAGAAGCATATCATGATGAAGAGTCCACAAATAAATAATTTGTATGTTTTCTATATATAATGTAATTTGATACCAATATTTTTTTATTAGGATGTGTGGCAATTTTATGTTCTTAATATATATATATATATATATATATATATATATATATTCGACGCTAAGTAACAAAAAAAAAATTGACGGAAAAGCAGAATTCGTCGTTAAATTGAGTCTATTAACAACGGATTTATGACAAAATTTGGGAGTTAATTGGTAGCAATATATGAACATACAAAATTTGGGATCCGTCGTTAATTAGTAGCAATATATAAACATTTGATTAACCATTTAAGCATAAGAAGAACAATGGTTATACTGATTTGATATATATATACTTATAAAGATGATATAGATTTGATATACCAATGTGTATTTCTTAAAAAACCAAAATCCAAAATTGTATGCAGCCTTAATCTCTAAAGTTCAAATTTTAAGTGTAAGTTTCTTATGCTTTCACTCTTACTCATCATGGTTGCTAGATGATGTGTTTTTTTGGTATATCTATGAACAGATTATACTTCAAAATTATATTTCAACAATCAAAAATTTCAAATTCTTTTTTAATTACCAATTTAGTGGTAAAAACATATTTCACGTTAGTAACGAATTAACGATGCGCTTAGTGAAAAATAATTTTGTTCACATGTCATATCCTAAACCCAAAACCTCAAATGAACAGTAGTAAATTTTCATTAGGCGACGAACTAACGACGCATTTATTGATAATTCGCTGATTAATAATATCAAATAAACTACGAATTCATATTATTTAGATGTACACATGTACGATGAAGTTCAGATATTTGTCGTTAATCGTTGTTATTACGCGATGGATTCTCCATGCGGTAGCCTAGTGAAAATTTATTTCCCACACGGGGGAAAACTGATTTTTTTTAGATTTCGTGGCCACGATTTAACCACGTGTCATTGCTAGTCTGTCGCTATTTAACAACTGATTAGCAATGGATCCTAATACACTAATAAAATTAAAATTCTTCTTCTTCCCTTCTTCCCGATTTCTTCTCTCCCTCATCGTGAATCCACTTTTTCACCGATAAGTAAACCACCGGCGAGAATCGGTGACTCATGTCTGACTTCTTCTCCTTTTTTGACGTCTTCTCCTTCTCCGACGTCTCCTCCATGTGGCTTCTCTTCTTCTCGCAGCTCTCTATCTCCGCAGCTTTGTCTCTTCTGCCAGCATCTCCTTTGCTTTGATATATTTATAAGTTTAATTTTATAATTAATTAATTATTAGTATATAGTTTAATTAACCTCATAATTATATTAGGCTGGAATTAGATTAGGTTCAGAATTATTAGATTATTCAGAAGTTGTTAACTAATCTGTAACTTTTTTTGTAGATGGCATGTAATATAATAAGCGTCAATACATAAATTTTATTGAGACTCATGACACGCCTCCGGTATCGAGTTAAGGAAAGTCGTTTTCACGCAAACTGGAGTCAGACCAAGGACGATACCCAAAAACGTGGTTCAAGTGTTTCACGGTAAATTCTCTAGTTTTCTCATATATTTAATCATTTTAGTTTAAAATCTTTATTTTCTAATAACTCAATTTTTTTTTAATTTCAGAAAAAGTGTCATTGGGATTACAATGCACACCACAGATTTGTCAAGGCGCAGTTCGAGAAAAAGGTGATGTTTCAACTCAACGACACCGTATCTAATTGGAAGAACAAGGGATGGAAGGCGAAATGCGACAAATCAAAACCGACTAAATTGCCTAAAGCCATTTGGGACGTCTTGAAGCTCTTTTGGGTCGATCCTCACAAGGAGAACAAGTCCGCGAGGTGTTCCTCTTCTTGGATAACCATAGGGCCGACGCCACATATTGTCGGGCAAAAGCCTTTTGTCGGTATACTCTTAAAGATGGTATGAAATTAGTACTTCTTTTCTTTTATTTTATAATTATTCAGATAAATATAAATAATGTATTTTTGTTTTTATGTAGGCTAAGGGCGGAGAGCTTCCCTCCCTGCATGACCTCTACACAGCAACTCACAAAACGAAGAATGGTCTTTTTGTGAGTCCTTCGGCCGAGACGTACATATTCGTTGACGTAGACGTAAAATTTTGTGAGTCTATCATAGGCATGGGCGTTCGGATATCCGTTCGGGTTTTTAGGTTTTTGGGTTTTTCGATTTAGGACTATAGGCCCCATTCGGGTAGTTCTATATATAGGGTCGGGTTCGGTTCTATCGGGTTCGGGTACCCGAAACTTCCATAAGTTTTCAATTTTTTTTAAAAAAAATGCAAAATCTGAAAATAGGCAAAAATCTCGTAAAAACAAATATCTAAACTACCTACAAATATCCAAAAGTACACGGAAATGTTTGTGCTACAAAAAAAGATAAAAGAACTATTCAAACTACAAAAAATACTTGAAAATAGTAAAATTACGTAAAATTAGATAAAAATTTGGGTTATTTTGGGTACTCGTTCGGGTTTGGTTCATGTTCGGGTATTACCCAATACCCGGAATACCTAGACTTAAGCCCTATTCGAATATTTTTGTAGAATTGGTTCGGATCGGGATTGTGTTTTTCGGATCAGGTTTGGGTCCGGGTTCAGATTTTGGGTTTCATGTCAAAGCCGAGGCCTACTCTATCACATGAGCTCTCGCCAGGCGGTACACTGATCCGCCATAGGTTGACGACCAAGGAGATCAATGAGATTTTCACCGAGGTAAATATTTGTTTCCTTTTACTTAGTTTAAATATTTTTAAAATAATTTTGCATATTTACACATTTGTTATCACTTTTATTTGTAGGTTTCTCCTAGGAAGAAGGGACGAATCATAGGAATTGGATCCGTCGGTCGCTTGTACGTTACACTCGAGAGGTGTTTACGAGGATGCGGCCGTTTTACAAACGGAGCTTCATTCCACGCATACCGTTATCGCGGAGCTGAAGACGAAGATGTCCTCTTTAGAAGAGAAGACTTCTGCTTACGAGGAGCGGATGAGAGCTCATGATAGCTTGTTCGATCTTTTAGCCGGCGATAATCCTCAGTTTGCAGGGGGTTTGGAGGAGATGAGGAGGAACTGAGCGGCGGAAACTGCAACAGGAGGACCAATCCAGACGGGACCATCTTAGACGTCTTCCTCCGCAGTGGGGACGTTCGTACTGGAGGCGGTAGGCTTGACCGAGGCCGCATACTTTTTGGCCGGTATCGATTTGGATTTGAACTAATAGGACAGTTTAATTACGTTTTTTTTGTATTACAGTTTTTGTTTTAGTTTATAAAATATTTTTATAATATTAATATAATTTTTGTTTTATATTATTAAATTTAATTTTAATTTCCAAAATTAATTATATATAAATATTATATATATATACATACATATTAAGGTTCGCCTTTAATTCATAAGGTTGAAAGATCGACAAATATCTTTATGACGAAATAACGATGAAACTAGATAACATCGAAAGAACGACGAATATCTTTAGTCTTGAGTAGAATCCAGTAGTCTTGAGTACCCAGCTGCATCATCATCCTCCAGCTCCAAATCATGCTCAGAACTCATCAAATATCTCTCCAAAGGATCAACAAGATGCATCTGATTGAAGAATTCCACAGCCAGATTCTCAATAGTATCAACATAGAAGGTGTGCCCATCAATGGTGGGGTGCCTCATAAGCTTATCCATGTCAAAATTCATCACCAGATCACCCACATCGAGTCCAATCTTCCCTCTTTTCACATCAATGATGGCACCAGCTGTAGCCAAGAATATATGGTCTGCCCAAGATAAAAGGATCATTAGGCTCATATTGTATTGCAAGACTACGAAGTCAGTTGGGATAACACATTCACCAATCTTAACTGTTACATCCTCCAAGATACCTTCAGGAATCCTCATGGAGCGATCAAGGAGATCCTAGTATGTGTGAATATGTCATTCCCATCTGCTTAGCAACTGAATATGGCATCAGATTGACACTTGAACCCAAATCACATAGTGACCGCTCAAATCTGTTTCTGAAGATGGTACAGTCCAAGACAAAGCTCCCTGGATCCTTTTGCTTCTCGGGAACTCTGTTTAAAATGACAGCACTACAGACTTCAGTTATCATCATCACACACTCTTCATCTCCCATGTCAGAAGTCAACATCTGATTCAAACACCTCTTCAACACTGGGTTGTTGTTGATAGCATCCATCAATGGCATTGGGAGAGTGAGCTTACTCACTCTAATTGGAAGAACAAGGGATGGAAGGCGAAATGCGACAAATCAAAACCGACTAAATTGCCTAAAGCCATTTGGGACGTCTTGAAGCTCTTTTGGGTCGATCCTCACAAGGAGAACAAGTCCGCGAGGTGTTCCTCTTCTTGGATAACCATAGGGCCGACGCCACATATTGTCGGGCAAAAGCCTTTTGTCGGTATACTCTTAAAGATGGTATGAAATTAGTACTTCTTTTCTTTTGTTTTATAATTATTCAGATAAATATAAGTAATGTATTTTTGTTTTTATGTAGGCTAAGGGCGGAGAGCTTCCCTACCTGCATCACCTCTACACAGCAACTCACAAAACGAAGAATGGTCTTTTTGTGAGTCCTTCGGCCGAGACGTACATATTCGTTGACGTAGACATATTCGTTGACGTAGACGTAAAATTTTGTGAGTCTATCATAGGCATGGGCGTTCGGATATCCGTTCGGGTTTGGATCGGGTTTTTGGGTTTTTCGATTTAGGACTATAGGCCCCGTTCGGGTAGTTCTATATATAGGGTCGGGTTCGGTTCTATCGGGTTCGGGTACCCGAAACTTCCATAAGTTTTCAAATTTTTTTAAAAAAATGCAAAATCTGAAAATAGGCAAAAATCTCGTAAAAACAAATATCTAAACTACCTACAAATATCCAAAAGTACACGGAAATATTTGTGCTACAAAAAAAGATAAAAGAACTATTCAAACTACCAAAAAATACTTGAAAATAGTAAAATTACGTAAAATTAGATAAAAATTTGGGTTATTTTGGGTACTCGTTCGGGTATGGTTCATGTTCGGGTATTACCCAATACCCGGAATACCTAGACTTAAGCCTCATTCGAATATTTTTGTAGAATTGGTTCGGATCGGGATCGTGTTTTTCGGATCAGGTTTGGGTTCGGGTTCAGATTTTGGGTTTCATGTCAAAGCCCAGGCCTACTCAATCACATGAGCTCTCACCAGGCGGTACTCTGATCCGCCATAGGTTTACGACCAAGGAGATCAATGAGATTTTCACCGAGGTAAATATTTGTTTCCTTTTACTTAGTTTAAATATTTTTAAAATAATTTTGCATATTTACACATTTGTTATCACTTTTATTTGTAGGTATCTCCTAGGAAGAAGGGACGGATCATAGGAATTGGATCCGTCGGTCGCTTGTACGTTACACTCGAGAGGTGTTTACGAGGATGCGGCCGTTTTACAAACGGAGCTTCATTCCACGCATACCATTATCGCGGAGCTGAAGACGAAGATGTCCTCTTTAGAAGAGAAGACTTCTGCTTACGAGGAGCGGATGAGAGCTCATGATAGCTTGTTCGATCTTCTAGCCGGCTATAATCCTCAGTTTGCACGGGGTTTGGAGGAGATGAGGAGGAAATGAGCGGCGGAAACTGCAACAGGAGGACCAAGCCAGACGGGACCATCTTAGACGTCTTCCTCCGCAGTGGGGACGTTCGTACTGGAGGCGGTAGGCTTGACCGAGGCCGCATACTTTTTGGCATACTTTTTGGCCGGTATTACAGTTTTTGTTTTAGTTTATAAAATATTTTTATAATATTAATATAATTTTTGTTTTATATTATTAAATTTAATTTAATTTCCAAAATTAATTATATATAAATATTATATATATACATATATATTAAGGTTCGTCTTTAATTCGACGTAAGGTTGAAAGATCGACAAATATCTTTATGACGAAATAACGATGAAACTAGATAACATCGAAAGAACGACGAATATCTTTAGTCTTGAGTAGAATCTAGTAGTCTTGAGTAACCAGCTGCATCATCATCCTCCAGCTCCAAATCATGCTCAGAACTCATCAAATATCTCTCCAAAGGATCAACAAGATGCATCTGATTGAAGAATTCCACAGCCAGATTCTCAATAGTATCAACATAGAAGGTGTGCCCATCAATGGTGGGGTACCTCATAAGCTTATCCATATCAAAATTCATCACCAGATCACCCACATCGAGTCCAATCTTCCCTCTTTTCACATCAATGATGGCACCAGCTGTAGCCAAGAATGGTCTGCCCAAGATAAAAGGATCATTAGGCTCATATTGTATTGCAAGACTACGAAGTCAGTTGGGATAACACATTCACCAATCTTAACTGTTACATCCTCCAAGATACCTTCAGGAATCCTCATGGAGCGATCAAGGAGATCCTAGTATGTGTGAATATGTCATTCCCATCTGCTTAGCAACTGAATATGGCATCAGATTGACACTTGAACCCAAATCACATAGTGACCGCTCAAATCTGTTTCTGAAGATGGTACAGTCCAAGACAAAGCTCCCTGGATCCTTTTGCTTCTCGGGAACTCTGTTTAAAATGACAGCACTACAGACTTCAGTTATCATCATCACACACTCTTCATCTCCCATGTCAGAAGTCAACATCTGATTCAAACACCTCTTCAACACTGGGTTGTTGTTGATAGCATCCATCAATGGCATTGGGAGAGTGAGCTTACTCAGCATGGCCATGTACTTAGCCTTGAACCGTTCAAACTTGGACTGCTTCAGGTTTCTGTGGAAAGGTACCTTGGGTTTATACACCTTCCCAGCAGCTACATGAGCTTTTTTAGCAGTATCAGGCTCTGTACGCTGTTGGTGTCGATCAACATTGTGTTGGTGTCGGTCGACATCAGCTGACTTTGTTCTGTCATCGACCTCACAATCGACCTCGATCGATTTCCGTTCGTCACGAGGATTCGACAAAATGGGTGTCGACCGACGTTCAGTGGTAGTGTCGGCCGACACTCATCTTGCGGCTTCGTATTCTTCCTAAAATTTCTCTATCTCCTCGATTTCCTTATCACTAATCTGCCTAATAGGGATAGTGTGCATCTCTTTCCCACTCCGCAGTGATATTGCATTGCAGTGATGCTTGGGGTTGGTATATGTGCTTCCAGGAAGGAATCCGGATTTCCTCTTAATGGCTCCAGTAGTTTGAGCAACTTGAGATTCCAATTGCTTCATATGTGTACTCACGGATTCAAACTTCTCATTCAGATTAGTGTAGACATCATCTAACTTCTTGTTGAAATCCACAACAGTCTTTGTCTAACCCTCCAGCAACTGCTCCATCATAACTTCCAACTTACTCTCATGAGCATTAGTATCAGGAGGTGTCTGATAGGAAGATGATCAATAGGTCCTCTGATAAGAGTTGTTCTGCTGAAAAGGCTTCTGGTAACCAGCATTCTGACCATATCCATAAGAGTTTTGATTGCTTGTGAAAGCACTCTTCTGACCACCAGTGAAGAACTTGTTGCCTTGCTGATTCCAAAACCTGTTTCCTTGAAATCCAGAACCACCAATGTAGTTCACATCTTCTTATGTGCAACCTTCTTCAGGTCCAAACTCTTCAACATCTTGAGCAAAATGAACATGCTTCTTGCTAGTCAACAAGTTGTGAACAGTATCCAACTTGTTTTTCATCTCAGCTATCTGCAGGTGATCAACTTTTCTACAAGACTCTTTCCTTCTCTGATCTGCAGTCTTAGTACTGATGCTGCTCACCAAGTTCTCAATCAATACTCTAGCCTGTTCAGGAGTCTTTGTGTTGAAGTTACCAGTAGACTGGCACCAGAGATCCACACCTCTGAATAAAATGCCCAACAGTTGAACTTCAGAGAATCCATGATGAGGACAATCTCGTTGGTACATCTTAAACCTTACCCAAGCAGACTTAAGTGGATCTGTTGGTCCCTGAGTGAATGTCAGAAGATCATGTCTGAGCTGATCGAAGCGAGCATCATCATCGAAATGACACAAGAACTCTCTTTTCACTGCATCCCAAGTAGTTAACTTCCCAGGTGGAAGTTGCTTAAGGTAAGTTGCAGCTTCTCCAGCAAGAGAGTATGGAAAAAGCTTGAGAAAAAGGAAGTCATAACCCACTCCATTGTGCTTCATCCCAGTGATGAAGGCTTCAAAATCCTCAATGTGGTCCTTGGGTTGCTCATGTGGAAGACCATGGAAAGGATGCTGCCTCAGCAATGCATAGTAGGCATCCTTGAGCTCAAACTCATTCCTCTCAAAAGGAGGAGGTACAATTGCTGACCGGTTAGCATAAAACTCATCGGGTCGGTTGTAGTCAGAAAGAGTCCTCTTAGCAGCAGGAGGGTTAGGTGGCTGTCAATTAGCTCCATGATTGATCATCGGCCTCTCACCTTGAGGCTGCTCAGGTTCATGGATTGCATTCCCTTGGGCATCAATCCTTTGCCCTTGAGCATTGTAGGGGTTGTCTCTCAGAACTCCTTCAGCATCTGGTATCAATATCAAACGATTGTTCATCAATCTTGAAGTTCTCTGACCCTTTATGTTTGTTCTCTCAAGTTTAGCAAGCTCCTCAAGCCTGAGGTTCAGAAGCTCTTCGTTCGGGTTGCTACGGGTGTGATGACTTGACATACACTGATCTCAAGATGAATCCATGCTCGGTGTCGGGCGACACTGGTTTGGTGTCGGTCGACGCTGAGTGCTTCTGTCGATTCCTGCAACAACAAAAACGAGCCAAACAAGAGAATGTGAGTAACAAAGAAATAAAACAACTTAAACTAAACCTTAAAACAAAATCTATCAGTGGACTCAGTTGAGTCCCCGGAAACGGCGCCAAAAACTTGATAGAGTCAAAGTTATATCCCTATTCTACTGCAAGTGCGCAGTTAAGCGAATGTAGTATTTCAGGGTATCGTATCCACAAGGACTCAAGTTTTACACGAAAGATTATATGTTCTTCAGTTAAGCTAAGTCAACCAAGAAAAAGCAGTAAACAAAAGTAAGTAAACTTGGAAGTGTTTTCAATGGGAAAAGGCGTCAGACTTAGGAAATTCTCAGGAATTACACAATGCTAGATACTTAACTAACCGGATTCAGATTAAGCGCGAGTTCAAAAACTAGAAAACAATGCTAAACAATCTAACTCTAGCTGAGATTGTTTCTATTTCTAGCAACCTAGCGATCCAAATCTCTTTGTGATCCTAGAGTTCTAAACAAGCATTAAGAACATGTTCTTCGGTTCACAATTCTCCTAAACCAAATCTCTTTGTATCTAGTTAAATTGCTCACACTAGGTTTATTCAGATTATAACTCACACTCTCGTGCTAAGTTAGTTATCTCAGATCTAAATCCTAGGTGATCAATCCAGAATTCAGTATTAAGTGCAACTTAGGTGATGAACGAATAGATTTAGAATCCAAACATTCAGTTATCTAAACATGCATAAAAACCTATGAGAATTCCTAAATCTAACTAGGTTACTACTCAGACATATTATTAGATAAACAACACATCATTGAATAGAAAACCAAAAGACTGAATAGATAAGTAAAGGGGTTCGAAATCCTTCTCTCAAAGGTTACAAGTAGCAAGAACAGCCCCTTAGCCAAAATATCTCAATCTCCAAGCAAGAAAAAAAGTAAGAACCAGATAAAAAATGATAATGAGTCTGGAAAACCTAATTAAACTCCTAAACACGTTTTGGGACTAGATTAGAATTAGGAAAAACTTCTGGGTATTTTTGCAATTCTTCAAAAGTCGTCTTCAACTTGGCGTATCAGACTCTGTCGCGCTCAGTGTCGACCGACACCAAGGTGGGTGTCGGTCGACATCCACTCGTGGCCGAGACACCAACTTTAGCTCTCTGCTCAAATCATCATAAACGTCCTATAATCCTGCTCTTTGCTCCAAACGCAAGCCCACCTGTAGAAGACTCAATAGACTCGAAAAACCAGGTTAAAGACTCAATATACACAACTATATCATGGTTGAAAACCTAGAAAAACCATGATATATCAACTCCCCCACACTTAGCTCTTGCTTGCCCTCAAGTAAGTAAAAGAACTAAAGCATAAGAAAGAGGTTTGAAAACTCAGAAACTCATTTCGTCCTAGGAACTTTCGCATTCACATTCACTTAGTAAACCACTGAAAACTTTCCTACAGATATCAAAACCGCAATATACTTCCTCCACATTTAGCAACTGTCCCAAGTAAACTCCATAATCAGATTAGGATATTCAAGTTCACCACACTAACCTCTGTGTACAATTAGATGCGGTCTCACAGAGGGAGTATCGATCAGAGGACACATGAACTCAACTCAGTCATTGCTTGACCACCAAACTGTCGGTTTCTTGTTCCTTTCTTTTCCCTTTCTCCCTTAGCAACTGATTTTTCCCCACTGGGTATCAATTTTTTTTTATCAGTGCTCTTCTCTTTTTATTCGGGGTGTAACTGTGGACATGTTTCCATGGATGCATCGTCATCCTCTAGCTCCAAAGCATGCTCAGAACTCGTCAAAGCTCTCTCCAAAGGGTCAGCAGGATGCATCTGATTGAAGAATTTCGAAGCCATATTCTCAATAGTATTAACATAGAAGGTCTGCCATCAATGGTGGGGTGCCTCATCAGCTTATCCATGTCAAAATTCATCACCAGATCACCCACATCGAGTCCAATCTTCCCTCTTTTCACATCAATGATGGCACCAGCTGTAGCCAAGAACAGTCTTCCCAAGATAAGAGGATCCTTAGGCTCATCATTGTATTGAAAGACTACGAAGTCAGTTGGGATAACGCATTCACCAATCTTAACCGGTACATCCTCCAAGAGACCTTCAGGAATCCTCATTGAGCGATCAGCTAGAATCAAGGAGATCCTAGTAGGTGTGAAATCTTTCATTCCCATCTTCTTAGCAACTGAATATGGCATCAGATTGACACTTGAACCCAAATCATATAGTGACCTCTCAAATCTGTTTCTGAAGATGGTACAGTCCAAGACAAAGCTCCCTGGATCCTTTTGCTTCTCAGGAACTCTGTTTAAAATGGCAGCGCTACAAAATTCAGTTATCATCATCACACACTCTTCATCTCCCATGTCAGAAGTCAACATCTGCTTCAAACACCTCTTCAGCAATGGGTTGTTGTTGATAGCAACCATCAATGGCATTGGGAGAGTGAGCTTGCTCACCATGGCCATGTACTTAGCCTTGAACCGTTCAAACTTGGACTGCTTCGGGTTTCTGGGGAAAGGTACCTTGGGTTTATACACCTTCCCAGCAGCTACATGAGCTTTCTTAGCAGTATCAGGCTCTGTACGATGTTGGTATCGACTGACATTGTTTTGGTGTCGGTCGACATCAACTGACTTCGTTCTGTCATCGACCTCACAATCGACCTCGGTCGATTTCCGTTCGTCACGAGGATTCGAAATAATGGGTGTCGACCGACTTTCAGCGGTAGTGTCGGTCGAAACTCGTCTTGCAGCTTCCTATTCTTCCTCAAATTCATCTATCTCCTCGATTTCCTTATCACTGATCTGCCTAATAGGGATAGTGTGCATCTCTTTCCCACTCCGCAGTGATATTGCATTGCAGTGATGCTTGGGGTTGGTATATGTGCTTCCAGGAAGGAATCCGTCTTGCCTCTTAATGGCTCCAGCAGTTTGAGTAACTTGACAGTCCAATTGCTTCATATGTGTACTCAAGGATTCAAACTTCTCATTCAGATCAGTGTAGACATCATCTAACTTTTATGTTGAAATCCACAACAGTCTTTGTCTGACCCTCCAGCAAATGCTCCATCATAGCTTCCAACTTACTCTCATGAGCATTAGTAGTAGGAGGTGTCTGATAGGAAGATGATCCATAGGTTCTCTGATAAGAGTTGTTCTGCTGAAAAGGCTTCTGGTAACCAGCATTCTGACCATATCCATAAGAGTTTTGATTGCTTGTGAAAGCACTCTTCTTTCCACCAATGAAGAACTTGTTGCCTTGCTGATTTTCAAACCTGTTTCCTTGAAATCCAGAACCACCAATGTAGTTCACATCTTCTTCTGTGCAGCCTTCTTCAGGTCCAAACTCTTCAACATCTTGAGCAAAATAGACATGCTTCTTGCTAGTCAACAAGCTGTGAACAGTATCCAACTTGTTCTTCATCTCAGCTATCTGCAGGTGATCAACTTTTCTATAAGACTCTTTCCTTCTCTGATCTGCAGTCTTAGTACTGATGCTGCTCACCAAGTTCTCAATCAATACTCTAGCCTGTTCAGGAGTCTTTGTGTTGAAGTTACCATTGCTGGCAGCATCCAACGTAGACTGGTACCAGAGATCCACAGCTCTGAAGAAAATGCCCAGCAGCTAAACTTCAGAGAATCCATGATGAGGACAGTCTCATTGGTACATCTTAAACCTTACCCAAGCAGACTTAAGTGGCTCTGTAGGTCCCTGAGTGAATGTCAGAATATCTTGTCTAAGCTGATCAGAGCAAGCATCATCATAAAAATGTCGCAGGAACTCTCTCTTCACTGCATCCCAAGTAGTTAACTTCCCAGGTGGAAGTTGCTTAAGCCAAGCTGCAGCTTCTCCAGCAAGAGAGTATGGAAAAATCTTGAGGAAAAGGAAGTCATAACCCACTCCATTGTGCTTCATCCCAGTGACGAAGGCTTCAAAATCTTCTATGTGGTCCATTGGTTGCTCATGTGGAAGACCATGGAAAGGATGCTGCCTCAGCAGTGCATATTAGGTTGTCTTGAGCTCAAACTCATTCCTCTCAAAATGAGGCGGTACAATTGCTGACCGGTTAGCATAAAACTCATCGGGTCGGTTGTCGTCAGCAAGAGTCCTCTTAGCAGCAGGAGGATTAGGTGGTTGTCCATTAGCTCCAAGATTGATCATTTGCCTCTCACCTTGAGGCTGCTCAGGTTCAGGGATCACATTCCCTTGGGCATCAATCCTTTGCTCTTGATCATTGTAGGGGTTGTTCTGTTGGTCTTTCAGAACTCCTTCAGCATCTGGTATCAAGATCAAATGATTGTTCATCATCCTTGAAGTTCTCTGACCCTTTCTGTTCGTTCTCTCAAGTTTAGCAAGCTCCTCAAGCCTGAGGTTCAGAAGCTCTTCGTTCGGGTTGCTACGGGTGTGACGACTTGGCATACACTGATGTGAAGATGAAATCCGTGCTCGGTGTCAGGCGACAGTTGTTTGGTGTCGGTCGACGCTGAGTGCTTCTGTCGATTCCTGCAACAACAAAAACGAGCCAAACAAGAGAATGTGAGTAACAATGAAATAAAACAACTTAGACTAAACCTTAAAACAAAATCTATCGGCGAACTCAATTGAGTCCCCGGCAACGGCGCCAAAAACTTGATAGAGTCAAAGTTATATCCCTATTCTACTGCAAGTGCGCAGTTAAGCGAATGTAGTATTTCAGGGTATCGTATCCACAAGGACTCAAGTTTCACACGACATATTATATGTTCTTCAGTTAAGCTAAGTAAACCAAGAAAACGCAGTAAACAAAAGCAAGTAAACTTAGAAGTGTTTTCAATGGGAGAAAGGCGTCAGACTTAGGAAGTTATCGGGAATTACACAATGCTAGATACTTAACTAACCAGATTCAGATTAAGCGCGAGTTCAAGAACTAGAAACACAGTGCTAAACAATCCAACTATCGCTGAGATTTTTTCTATATCTAGCAACCTAGCGATCCAAATCTCTTTATGATCCTAGAGTTCTAAACAAGTATTAAGAACATGTTATTCGGTTCACAATTCTCCTAAACCAAATCTCTTTGTATCTAGTCAAATTTCTCACACTAAGTTCATTCAGATTATAACTCACACTCTCGTGCTAAGTTAATTATCTCTGATCTAAATCCTAGGTGATCCATCCAGAATTCTGTAGTAAGTGAAACTTAGGTGATGAACGAATATATTTAGAATCCTAAACATTCAGTTATCTAAACATGCATAAAAACTATGAGAATTCTTAAATCTAACTAGGTTACTGCTCAGACATATTATTAGATAAACAACACATCATTGAATAGAAAACCAAAAGACTGAATAGATAAGTAAAGGGGTTCGAAATCCTTTTCTCAAAGGTTACAAGTAGCAAGAACAGCCCCTTAGCTAAAATCTCTCAATCTCCAAGCAAGAACAAAAGTAAGAACCAGATAAAAAGTGATAATGAGTCTGGAAAACCTAATTAAACTCCTAAACACGTTTTGGGACTAGATTAGAATTAGGGAAAACTTTTGGGTCTTTTTGCAATTCTTCAAAAGTCATCTTCAACTTGGCGTATCAGACTCTGTCGCGCTCAGTGTCGACCGACACCAAGATGGGTGTCGGTCGACATGCACTCATGGCCGAGACACCAACTTCAGATCTCTGCTCAAATCACCAAAAATGTCATATAATCCCGCTCTTTTCTCCAAACGCAAGCCCACCTGTAGAAGACTCAATAGACTCGAAAAACCAGGTTAAAGACTCAATATACGCAACCATATCATGGTTGAAAACCTAGAAAAACCATGATATATCAAAACGCCAAAAAATTTCAGTGACTGAAAAGATGACGCCAAGACTCCAAAGTTGAGGCCAAGATGTCCACTTTTTGTCTTGCACCGAATCAAAGTTGTCGCCGGTGTTCACAAAATGAACATGTTACTAGCGATAGGCTCATGAACATGCCAATTAGATATTTCAGTTGCCGATAAAAAGGTGAAGAAAAAACCCTCACATGCCTGCATCCCTAGGAACTCATCCCAAACAGTGTCTGCGTTTTTAGATGACGGTCATTGTCGGGGTTGACCTGCTCTCTGCCGAGGATTACCAGCGCCCTCTCATCTCCTCCCATGATCTCTCGTTTCCTCTTACATGGCGTCATTGATGGTGTTTTTGATTTCAACTCTCAAACCTTTGATGATGACAAGTCCCCGATTTGACACCTCCTCCACCGATTGTCGCCTTGGTTCTTCAGCCTTCGATGACATTCGCTTCAGTTCGTCCTCCTTTGCCGGAGTTCGCTTCAGTTACTCCTCTTCTGCCGTATGTCACTTCTACTCTGCCGTCGGAAGTCGATTATGTTGCGTCTTCACAAGTCGCCTTAAATCTCTAATAATGTTTCTGCCTCCATTGAGTTCAACGTGTGATGGGGTTGTTAATGATAATGAGTACATGTATGTGGCAAATTTATACCAGCTGGGAGTCTCAACGCACCTCCAAAATTGGTTTTAACCAATTGCAAAAAAAAGTGTGGGTATGGATCCCATGATAATCATGATCACATTCAGTTTCATGCTCTCAAGGGTGCTTGGATTAAAGAGCCAAACATCTTAGCCTCAACTTCTCATCAATCTTCAGTTACTTTTAAATTTGGTTAAGTAATGTGGCCTTCCTTAACAGTGAAAGACAGTATTTGGTTTCCATGGGCATCATAAATGAATCTGGCCTCGAGGAATCTCTATAGGGCAACATAATCAACATACCTTGAAGACGGTACTTCCAAAGTAACAATACCTCAACATGTCTTTTTGAAAGTTTTGGAGAACCATAAAGAGTATGTATTAAGACGGTTCCATAGCTGCTCTACTCCTTTTATGCGGTCTTCAATAATTTGCGGGAAAGAATTTTAGAATAATCATTAGGAAGCTTGGGGATTATAATTATTTTTTTCATAGACCTGACGAGTCTATTAGGATTTGGGTTCTCCAAAGAGGACCATGGCATGTTTATGATTGTTTGATTTTTGTAGCATAATGGACTCCATAATCATCTTTATAAATTCCTTAAATTAAAACCATACTGGTGTGGACAACTTAAAAGAAGATTCCCAATAACTTATATTATATTACTGGAATAAGTCATATTGTTTCAGGTTTAGATGCTCCTATCCCAACACACAAACCCATGTTAGAGCCTATTCTAATTGGTGAAGCTAAGATATTGGTTGACGTTGAGTTAAGTAAAGTGTTCCCTTCAACAATCATTACGAATGATAAAAATGAGTTTATTTTCATGGTTGATGTGGAATATGCTTGGTTGCCTTCAAAATGCGGAAAATGTGGCCAGCTTGGACACAAGGTACTAGTGAATCCAACTTAGTTTCTGTGGTTGATAGCATTGAGGTCACACCATCTGTGCCCTAAATTTTATCAGCAACTACCCAAGCTAGCTCTATTCCAGCTTCGGCATCAATGATCGAGGTATCTACTCCTAACATTCTTCTTGATGCAAAAAATGAACCTGACTCTGCTGATCCAAATGATATTGCATCTGCAGACGATCTATTTTGTTAGCTACAATCTCGGTTCTTGAGACATGGCTTCACAATCTGTACCTATTGTTATCTGCATAAACAAAACTATAGAATCTGCCCAGATTTTCCACTTTCTGATACTTTACTGCTCAAGTTAAACCTACAATCGAAAAAGAAAGTATAAGACTTGTTGAGCTCGATTTTGGTTCTAATAAATTTGTCTCATTGATCTCTTTGGGAAAAGAAGAAGATTCAATGGATTCAGACAATGAGATGGATTCAATGGATCTTATGACACTTTCAAGAAAACAGATCTTTCGATAAAGACCAGTTAAACTATCATCAAAATCTATAGGGATACGAACTTGCAGTCTACGGCTCACGTAAAAAGAAATCGAGGTGAACATGGCTAATAAAATCATTCTACAATATTTAAAATTGAAAAAATTCCAAATAGTACATGAACTATTTCATTTTGGCAAAAACTACATGTGTTATAGGGTTGGCCAAAAGAAACCTTATCTTTTATTGACTTTTCGAAAAATCAACAAACTTGTGGTTGACGGCCAAAACGACACACTGTTATTTGATCTAACATATTCATTATATGGCATTGACTGTACCGCTTAATGTGTCGTGTGATTTTCCAAAGTGTGATTTTCGCAATTGTATAGAAGACTAGTTAGATGGCGTTTTGGCCGAGTCAACCACAAGTTTGTTGATTCGGAAATCCACACTAGAGATTTTTAATTTGGAATGGGGATTGTCGAAGGGCTTGAACCTCAAAATCACACAATGCTTTAAAGAATGATCTTCTCGATCTCAGGACTGTTGAGGATATCTCGGAGTTATCCGCTTTGACTAAATCAGCTCGACGGTTAACTTAAATATCAGACAAGCCATCTTCAATACGCGGTCATTTTCCAGTTGATAATGCGGAGATAAAATGGGCTTCGGTTTGGGTCGGAGTGATGTCTTTAATGCCGGAGTAAACAGAATAGTAAATGTCATCTAAATACTATGTTAGATGAGATAACAATGGGTTAATTTGGCTGAGTCAACAAGAAATTTGATCTTTATTCACAAAATCAATAAAAATTCAGATATATTTTGTCAGCTTAGTAGTTCATGTATTATTTAGTCAAATTTACAAAATACGGGAATTGTTTGACAATTTTCCCGTTTAGACAATACAACGTCGTTTCGTTTTAACTGCACAATAAACGATACAGTCAATGTCATCTAATGTTTCTATTAGATTAGATAATGGTATGTCATTTTGGCCGAGTCAACTACAAATTTATTGATTTTTTTTTTTAAACCAATAAAAGTATAATATTTTCTGTCAACCCTATAGTTTAGATATTTTTTTGTCAAAATAAAATAGTTTAGATATTATTTTGTATTTTCCTCATTTAAAATTATAGAACTCCAAAGATAATAAATCGTTTTTTTTTGTCAACAGAAAAATAGATAATAAATCGTTTATTGTATTTAGTTTAGATAATAAATTGAACTGAATTCGACAGTTCGTAAAAAAATGTTCACAAAAAAAAAAATCAGCATGTATCAAAGCTTTGCGCAAAACTAGAACGACATGCATCAAAACTCCTTGTGTAATAGAGGATGTTTATGTTGGACTTGGAAGTTGGGAGTATAAGCGTGGGGGGTTGTGCGGTTAATGGCTCTTTGGTTAAAATAAGCTCTTGTATTGTTCTCCAGAATAGTTTCCTTGTTTTTTTATCTTTTTTTTTGGCAATGAAATAGAGTTGTAGGTTGAAACTTTTGTAACACCTTTTCATACTTATCCAAAATAGCCAGTTTTTTGAAGGAAAGAAAGTTTTTTGTGATATATTTGGAAGGCTCGAAATAGCAAATTTTTTTGAAGGAAAGGAAGTTTCCTCTATGACGACGCTCCAGTTAGCAATCATCGAGGCGGAAGAGTGGAGGGACGCAAACAAAAAAGAGAAGGGATAAGAGGAGGAGACTGAGATCCTTACCCGACCTATAGAAAACCGTCGGACCATTAGATTGCCGTCTTCCCTCCCGATATGTCAAATTGATGCCTCGTGGGGGGGAAATAGCGCAACAAGTGGGTTATGATGGTTTTTCAAGGATCCTTCAGGAAGAAATTACACAGGAGCACAAGGATGCAGACGAAGCCTTTCACCGCTACATGTCGAGATGGACGGATTACTTTGGGCAATGCTATGCATCCTGGAAGAAGGAATCATCTCGGTGGTAATCGAGACAGACTGCTCAGACTTGGTGGCCATGACATAAGATTCACAAGAATGGTCGGGTTTCAAGACGGAGTTGGAACTTTTCAATTCCCCTAGGAAATCAAATGTCTGTGCCGACTCCCTTGCAAAAGGGACGAGAGCACGGGATACTATCTTTTCCTATGTAGGTCATGACGAGTCGGATCGGTTTACTCTTTTGAGTGTTAATCTAATCCGAACAACAATGATTTAATATATGGTGTCTTTGTTACCAAAAAAAAACATATCCAAAAAAGTTGGAGACCTGATCCAAAAGGCCACACTTATCACGAGCCTCACGGCCCTGACCGCTCCATCTTTTTATATAATATTAACATATATATAATCCTCCTGATAATTCAAAATTTCACAATCACCGCGTATCTTATTGATTTTTCGCTGTCGATGCCTTATCACGTGAAATAGAGTCTCTCCCTCTCCAGACGTTAAAAGAAAACGAAAAACAACCTGTATATATTTGTTTTAGACAAATTATTTCGTCTGATTTCTTCTTTACATCTAACTAATATGATTCATCTATACCATGTATAGTCAGTAGTGGAGATAGGCTTGGATATTCGGTTACTCATTCAATTCCGTTTCGGTTAGTTCAGATTTCGGTTTTTTACGATTACTGCTATCTAGTAGCCAAATAAGAACCAAGAGAAAACCAGGTCGGGTTGGTTCGGTTACTGTTTGTTTTTTTATGGATAATTGTGTTAGGAATCAGAAAATGTTCGAAAATTATTGGGTCTAATTCGATTTTTGTTACTTTTGTATTCAAACTACCCAAAGTAACCAAATTACCCGGAAAACCAAACTGAACTAACCAAAAATATATGAACAACACAAAAAACTAGAATACCCAAGAAAATAAAAATAAAAAATTGGTTACATTTTACAAAAAATAATTAATTTTGAAAATATAACTATAAAATTTAAATATTTTGGGTATTTGGTTTAAATATAACAAAAAAGTTCGTATTGTAAATAAATTTTAAATATATTGGTTATTTTAAATATAAATATAGCTAATATTTTTTATATGTATTACATTTCGAGTATCTAAAAGTAACCATCGGTTTTCGATTATATCCCGATTTGGTTCTAGTAACCACGGATAATAAAAATAAAAACCATTCAGTTTTATACTAACAAACCGATTCTCGGTTAATTCGGGTTGAATTCAGTTCGATTTTTCGGTTCTGATTAAAATGTCAAATCTTGGCAGAGGTAATAAAGAGGAGAGGAGAGTCAACCGACCCCCATGACTTTAATTTTTTTTTTCATGTTAAGTTTATTAGTGCAATATATAAGATTTGGTTAACTCATGTATGATTAACCTCCTTTTTCAAACTTCAAATCCTAATCTTGCACCATATTTAACAATTCTTTTTCAATTAATTTCCTAATTATTTGTTTTTAATATGCTACGCATGAGAACCAAAATGTAATATTATCCACAATATTTTTTTAAAAATATTTATTTTCCATATATGAAGTTGTTACAATTGTTTTTGTTTTTATTTTCTTAAAATAGTTTGATTATAATTTTCACCTTAAAATATTTTCAATAAATGCAACAATTAAATAAAATGTACACTAAACTATTTATTTACATAAATATATTATTTATGAAAATACTGCATACCAATGTTTTTGTTTCGATTTCTATTAAAACTACAACAGATGATATGCAACTTTATATATATATATAAACAATGTAGACACCATATATATAAACAACTTTATATTAAAACTACATATATAAACAATGTAGAATATATATGTATATATTCTACAAAAATATAAGAATTTACACTATATATTATTCATATAGAAAATAACTATAGTTGATGGGGTTATAGCAATAATAACATTAGTTAAATTACAATTTTGTTATTAAAAAAAAATAAAGAGTTGTACTTAGACTCTAAAATTAATTTGGGGAAATTGCTTAAAATGCCCTCAAACTTGAATTTAAATAAAAGTGTACCCCCAAACTTGAATCAAATATAAAACTGGTTTTGCGGCCTTATGAAATTACCGCGCTGTCCTTACGACCAATCAAAAAAACGTCAAACGCAATTACCATTATAACCTTCGACTACTTCAGACTTCTATGGATGTCTGAGATGTCAGACTCCAATAGAAGTCTGACACAGAATTAATTACTAAATTTAAATTTTAAAATTATTAAAAAATATTTTGTCAAAACTTTTATATACATAAATTATATATAAACAATTTAGTAGTATATAAATTAAAATTTTATAAAATTGAGTCATATTAAACTATGTTAGTTAAGTATGCCTTAGAACCCTACTTTGTAATGGAACATAATGGAACATTTACATATAACTTACATATAACCTTAGGGTTAGTTAGACTCATGGTTTAAGAAATTCACATTTGAAAAAATATATTTGCACATGTATGTTATAATGGTGATATAATTAACGAATTTGATGTGTCCTAGGTGTTTTGTTTAAATATTTTTCGATGTTAAGTGATAAATACTAAATTTAGGGTTTATCAGACTTCTATAGAAGTCTGAATTTTGGGGTTTCGTAAATACATGGTGTTTTTAACCAAATATACCTTAAATGGTTAAAATTGACTAAATATTATGTAATTTTAATTTACATATGTCCAAAAGTCCCATATTTAATTTATGTACATAAATTAAATATGGGACTTTTGGACATATGTAAATTAAAATTACATAATATTTAGTCAATTTTAACCATTTAAGGTATATTTGGTTAAAAACACCATGTAGCTTGATCTATGCTTGACATATGGAGTTGGATATCATATTTTCATCTGTAGGGTTAGGCTGAGGGTTTGTGAATTTTCATCCATGTTGTTACATTTGCATATACTGGTTAGGTTGTGACTATATTAAACGAGTTTGATGTTTTTGCTAAGTTTTCTATATAATATGATGGTATTTAAGTAGTAATTAGTAGATTTAGGGTATATCAGACTTCCATGTTAATCTGATTAACGTACATGATTTCTCAGACTACCGAAGAAGTCTGAATAATCTCGACCAAAAACTAAACCCTACTTGGGAATTTACCCCATATATAAACGGAAGTTACCGACATTAGATCGTAAAAGTCATTATCAAACTTCTCTCTCTAAAACGGAAACACACTCCCTCTCTAGATACTCTCTAAATACCCTCTAATAACTCTCCGCCAACCCTCAGTCGCCACCGCCACCACTACCGCCGTCGTCATCTTCTTCATTCTTGTAATTATCTCTTCTTTTCGTCTCTCCTGACCAGTCCATACACCGCCGCCATCATATTCTAAGCTCTTCGTTCTCTAAATGTTTGAGATCTATACGAAAGAAGTCATTTTTTCTTTGATATTTGTCTAGATCTAAACAAAAATTTGGTTTTTATATATTTCTCGTATTAGATCCGTACGGTTTTGAGTTCGAGTCATCCCCTTTTTCATATGTACTTTGTACTTCGTCTAGATCTGAATAAAACTAAAAATAGATAGATTTTTATATATTTCTCGTTTTAGATCCATGGGATCCATACGGTTTTCAGACCGAATCATCCCCGGTTTCACATGTCTTTTGTCTAGATCTTAACAAAAAAATTAGCAAAAAAATTGTTTTTTTTAATATATTTCTCGTTTTAGATCCATACGGTTTTGAGTCCCAATCATCCTCTTTTTCACATGTCTTTTGTCTAGATCTGAACATCCCCAACAAAAAATAGATAGGTTCTAGGGCCCCTAGGTTTTATGCTTGAGTTAGACTCTATTAGAAGTCTGAATTTGGAATTGTTTTTGTTCAGACTGTTTTAGAAGTCTGACTTACAATCGTTTTATTGTACACAGGATGGGGCGATTCAGTCAGGTTCCAACCTCGAGTAGTAGTAGTTCATTCTCAACTTCCACATTCCGACAAAGATCCGGTTCATGCAATGGATTCCCCAAAAAATGTTTCTGCGGTCTGGACCCTGTCATGCGAACATCCACTACAGCCGATAATCCGGGAAAAAGATTCTTTGGATGTCGTAACTGGGATGTAATTGCCTTTCTCTTCTGTTTTGTTTCGTTTTGACTTATTCGAGCTTATTTTCGGAATTTGAAGATGATATTGCATATTTAAAATGTGGCTGTATAGGATGGTGGCTACCATATAATGAAGTGGTGGGATGAGGCTATGATGGAGGAGTTTCACGAGTTAAAGCTGAGTGTGGACCAACATGGCGAACAAGTTGATTACATCTTCCTTTGTTATGCTGAAATTGACTGTGTAACCAACTTGCACGATGAGATCAAGAAAGCGCAGGCAGAGATAGCTCAACTAAAGGAGCTCTTGACTGAGAAACCATCTAGCCAGACGGTGCGTGGCGCCAAGTATGAGTATCTGATGGTTGCTGGTGCTGTTATCATCGTCCCGATTATCTTGAGGGCTTTTGGTTTCTTGTAATATAAGTCCTATGTATCCAAGTACAATTTTATGTATTATAAGACGAATTTTAGGGTTTTATCCAATTTCTGTTCATTCATCATCGTCCAATTTCATTCATCATCCAAATCTGCGAATTGTCAGACTTCTAAAGAAGTCTGACTAATAAATTATTTTCCTCAAACTTCGTATGGAGTCTGAATCTACAATAATTAGTTTTAAGACTTAAATGATTTTCCTCAGACTTCGTATGGAGTCTGAATCTACAATAATTAGTTTTAAGACTTAAATGATTTTCCTCAGACTTCGTATGGAGTCTGAATCTACAATAACTAATTTTCACCAGACTTCGTATGGAGTCTGAATCTACAATAACTAATTTTCACCAGACTTCGCGTGCGTAACGACACGTGGCCTCTTGCATGCCCGGGAATTTAAATATTTTGTAAATTAAACGGGCGGGAGTTATGTAAAAAGGAGACGAAAAAAGCGCGGCAGTTACGTCTGCAGTAAAACCGTTCGCCAGTGGTAAAACCGTCTCGTTTTAACTGCCCCCTATGAGACATATATAAATATGATTTTTTAACCTTTTTTTTTACAGTTTCGCAGGAAAGATAAAAAAAAAAACTATTCTCTCTCAAATCCACTCAATCGACACCGTGCACTTTTTCTGGGTATCGTTTCCAGATCTGGTTTCTCTCTGCTCCGCCGCTTACATTCGACGGTAAGATTAATCTAAAACTTCTTCGGGGGAATTCTAAGTTAAACTATTAGTAATCAGACGGCTGTTGGTGTCTGATTGTAGATCTCAGACCACATATGGAGTCTGATTACATCCTCAGACTCCAGGTGGAGTCTGAAGTCTGAAATCTGAGCTTTTTTGTCTCATACTTGCGCTGAGCTTTTTTGTCTTTTTTCCTAAATTCCAGATCTTGTTGGGCCTCGATCTTGTTTTACTGTAGCTCCTCCGTCGTCTTCCTTCGACAGTAAGATTCCTCGACTCTTCTCCTCTTCTATATATTTACATAACTATAGTTGGCAGACGGCATAAGATGTCTGACTGTGTAAGGCCCTCGTTGTTTCAGGTTTCCGTTATGGAAGATGTTGAATTCCCACAAAGGATGTTCACTGCCGGTTATGAACCATCTCCGGATAAAAGCATACACTACTTTAGTGGAAGGAGAGATCTGATAACTGATGTTAAACTAGCGTTGTTACCGGCTGAATGGCAGGAACTCCTCGATTCAGAACTTGGCGTTTTTTTGAAATTCCATGAACTGAATTTCAAATGGTGTTCAAGGATGGTGCACTATATGCTCTGTCTGCAGTTAGACTGCAAGAAGAAGTATGAGTTATGGTCTCTTTTCGGCGTTAATCCAGTTAGGTTTTCCCTGAATGAGTTTCATGCTATAACCGGACTCAAATGCGACTATATTGAGAACCTCGAGTACCCTGAAATTCAGTATACCGATGAGATGAGAGAAATGTGGAAGCTTCTTAGGGTGGATTTCGATTTAGGCCCAAGTTATACGCAACTAATGGATGCTTGTACAAGATGTTCTGAATGGGAACCGGAACAAAGGATATGGCTGGGCTATCTAGCGATCTATGCAACCTTCATTGAGGCTCATCACTGGACAACCTCCACAAGGGGTGACATGTCCAAGCTTCTGCTGTTTCCAGGATCGATGCAATCCTATCCATGGGGACGATTCGCCTTCAAGGTTCTGATAGATTCTGTTAAAGAGGCAAACAGAAAACTCGTGGATGGAAAAAATTATCAGATCGGAGGTTTTGCTGAGGTCCTGAACATCTGGATATACTGGGCATGTCCCTCTATGGCGACAACTTATGGAGAGCCCTTTCCGGATGCCCCAGACCTACCATTGCTGGCGTACCAGGGATCACGGAGTCGAAAGAAAGCCGACGAAGCCTTACGCAAACAGGTATTTCTTGTACTTATGAACTCTGACACATAATGTCAGACTTTGTATGAAGTCTGACATAAAAGTCAGACTTCATATGAAGTCTGACACACATAATGTCATACTTCATATGACCCAGTCTCGTATGTTGTCTGACTGGTTCATATTACAAATGCTTATATTTGTTTTCCTATGTGACTTGTAATTTGCAGACCCGCGTCAACAACTTCGTACTCAAGGAATACGATGACATGTTTCCCGTATGGGACAACCCTGATGAGGAGGACGACAAAGTTGAGAACATTGTGAAGGCAATGTTCGGACAGCTAGGGACTGTGCATTGGAGGTGGGGTTCAAAACACTGGAAGAGCGAAGGTGTGTTCAAGACCAGAGCTGGAGGTCCTGTTAAGCTTGAGATTAAGTCTGAGAAAGATGCTGATCAGACTGGTGAGAAAAAGCGTAAGGTTGTGGGAGTCAAGAGGAAGTTGTTGCAGGTTGTTTCTGATGATGAAGATGAGGAAGAAGAGGCTGAGGTAGTTAGCAAGAAACTTAGAGTAGGGAAGGCTGGTCCTACAAATGGGGATGTTGTTCAAATGATTGAGGGTTTGCAAAAATCACTTGAAACTCGGATTGATGTATTGGTAGATGTTTTCAACGATGGTTTGCGTCTGATGGGTATCAGAATTGATGATCTTGCCAAGATCGTCCAGAGTTTAAAGAAAGAGAGTGTTGGAGTTGAGCAGAAGGAGAAAGACCAGAAGAAAGATTCTTCTGAAGTGAAGGAAAAGGAGAAGAAGAAAGCTGGTACTGGAGGGAAAGGAAGAGTGAAGAACGCAGAAGCAAAAACTGCTGCTGCTGCTGCCGCCGATGAGATAAAGAAGGCTGGAGTTGGTGAGGATGAAGAAGATCCAGCTGAAGATCTTCAGGTTCACGAAGGGGTAAAAGCTGCTGCGGTTGATGAAGAGGGAGGAAGAAAGAAAAATGAAAGGCCTAAGAGGAACCTGAAGAAAGTTGTACTGAAGGTATCCGAACCTGAACATGCAGGGAAAGCGAGGCCTAAAGTAGCAGCAGATAAATCCGCCAATCCCTCTAAGGAAATCATACCGATTGCGACTGATGATGGGGTTAGTCTCCAAAACCCTCAATCTCTGGATACAAATAAGGAAAAGAACGTTGGGCCTAAGAGAAGTAGCAGGCTTATGAAGAAATCACTTGAGGGGAAGTAGCCTTCTATTGCTTTATGAACATTGTAAAGGCTGAAGCATAATAGTATTTGTTTTTTTCCCCATTGGTTCTTGTATTTGCTTTGAACATGGATTCCTGGCATTAGACTTATGTTGCATTGGCTTGCTATGATTTTTCGATGGCATTTAGCACATGTCAGACGTCTATGGATGTCTGACATGTTATGTATTCTAGTTACCAGACGTCTAGTGAAGTCTGGTTCTTGTGTGAATTTTAGTTCCAACATTATGTTTAACATGGGTTGTCAAATTGTCTATGCAGAGTATACCCGATGGCACAGATCCGTGTGTCATGGTCGTTGCACGGTCGGCTACGGGCATAAACTTCGATTCTACGCGGCAGTTTAAACAGGACACTAAGCAGGCGGCAGCTGAAGTTTACATGCAAGCAAAGGCAACCCAGGTTAAACAAAAGGAGAAGGTGAAGACTCCAGCTAAACCTGTTGTCCAAGCACAGGTTCCACCGAGATATGACCCTTGTGCTGCTATCACCAGGATGCAAGTGAAGGCACTTAATGATTACAACAAAAGACAGCCGTATGTGTTGATACTCTGCTTAGATTGTAAGTATGTACACCTAACTCGATGTCTAACAAGTGTATTGTTCTTTTGTAGGGGTTATCCAACTAGGGAACTGAACACATCACTACAATGGTATTACGATCTTCGCACTCCAAAGGAATGGCTGCATGACACGGTCAGTATTACTCCAATGGTTATGAATTAAGAACTCCATTCCAATATGGATGTATATTCAGACTTCCAAAGAAGTCTAGTTGTTTATTCATACTTCCAAAGAAGTCTGGTTTTATAATCAGACTTCCAAAGAAGTCTGATAGTATATCCAGACTTCCATAGAAGTCTGATTGTATATCCAGACTTTCATAGCTGTCTGGTTGTGTTTTTTTTTTTATATTAACACATGCTTGGCTTAATGCAGCAAATTGATGCGGGTATTGATCTGTTGAGGCTTCGCCAACACAGCCATCCGGAATGGTTCAGGAGCGAGAGGCTGTGTTTCATTGACACACTCCTTCAAGCCTTGTGGCGTCAACACTATCCAACTTTTATTAGTAGTGGTGCTGGAGGGAATGCACCAGCCGCAACTAGAATGCTTCCTGCTGGTTGTTTTGATTACTTCACTGGTGACCTACCACTATTCTGCAAATCACCGAAGGCTTGGGCAGTGGATATTGATTATATTTACACCGCACTGCACACTGGCGGAAATCATTGGGTAGCAATTATGATTTCTATCCCGGATAGGCACGTAACAATATGGGACAGCATCATTAATGATAGGACTGATGAGTTGGTCGGAGCGGCAGTGGCACCAATCTGCGAGATGTTTCCTTATGCGATGCACATCTTGAAAATACCTGATGCTGATGGATGGCCTTACCCAGTCGATCGTTACACCCACTCGATTGTTAGGAGCGACGATCTTCCTCAAAACAAACAAACAGGTGACTGTGGAGTGTTCTGCTTGAAGTTCATCGAGTTCCATTCACTTGGAATGGAGTTTCCAAAGTATTTTTGTGATAAGAACATCAAGTCAATCAGGGACAGGCTAGCTTTTGACATATTGTTTGAACTCAAGCGAACAGGTGAAGAGCAACGTTCCGAGTATGCTTTGCTTGACACCTACGGTGATAAATAGACCGCCTTTATCTTTTGCATTCCTAAACAATACATATCTATGGTGGTTGTAAAAAACACATCAATCTTTTGGCCTACTTTTGTGCTTGTTTTTTAGTTATGTAACAAACTTAAGCACTAATTCAAGTTATGTTTATTACTACGCTTGTTGAAACAGAACCCAAACAATTGAGACAAGTTTAAATATTAGAGTTCTGGAATACATCACTACGTCAGACTTCAGTGAACCCTAAAAAAATATCAGACTTCTGTAAACCCTAAAACTTTTCAGACTTCACTGAACACGAACACAAATCAGACTTCAGAAATCCCTAAAACATATAAGATTTCAACCATTTCTAATCAGCCTGAGGTTGTGGACATTTAGGTTGTTTGTGGCCTGGTTGTTTGCAGTTCGAACAACAATATTGCTTGTGTAGTTTCCGCGGTTTAGTGCTCTTCTTCTTGGCGATTTCTAGCATAGATTGCCACCTCGACTTCTTTTGTCTTCCAGGCTTCCGCCTCTCTTCCGGCGGATAGACACGCACGGTGTCATGATTTGCCTTTCCGGTAACATTCTTTGGTAAGATGTTGCGCGAGTATGCAGCGTACAAGTAGTCCGTTCTGTAAGATGGACATACAAGGGTAGAAATGTGTAGCTCAAGTTCCGGTGCAGCGCATATGGCATGTGAGCAAGGTATCTTTTCGTAATCCCAAACACCACATTCACACTTCTGATGTTCCAAATCAACAACACAATCCCTATGTCCTCCCTTAACAACGAACTTATACGTATCTACTCGTTCTTCCGTCATCATATCTGCATAATATTCACGAATAGCCAGCAAATATTCAACTCCTCGGCTAAATGTTGTTGAGAGACTCATTGCATCTAGCCGCCTTTTACAAAACCACGTCCCTAGTTTCTCTTGTATAAACTCTAAAAGGAAAGATATGGGATATCCTTTTGCCTTCTTAACTGCGGAGTTTATAGACTCAGCAATGTTGCTCGTCTTTATGTTGTACCTGTATCCACCAATTTGAAAGAGGTTAACCCAAGTAAGAATTAGAAAGTATCATAAAAACATTATGCTTTCAGACTTCTCCAGTCGTCTGGAAGAATAATCAGACAGCAAGAGAGGTCTCATAATTGTATCAGACATCATTAGAAGTCTGATAACTATTGTCAGACCGCTAAGTACCTGTCTCCGTTGAAATGCACGCGTGACCATAGACTCACATCCGCCTCTTCCAAGTAATCAGCAAGTTCAGGATTTGCCGCTCGTAAGGAAGCCATGTTTCGGTCGAAATCGTAAATTGTATAAGCGTAAGCCGCGTTTTTCACCAAGTACAGAAGATGTTTTCCCCTGAACTTGGTAACAATATTATTTTGTAGATGGTAATAGCATATCCCTCGCTGTGCCCAAGGGAAAACTGCTTCACACGCATTCTTGATCGACTCACATCTATCTGAGACTATGACCAAAGGATATTGGTCTGAAATGCATTCTTTCAGTTTGGTGAAAAACCATTTCCACGAGTCATCGTTCTCAGAGTCTACAATTCCAAAAGCCAACGGAAATATTTGAAAATTTCCGTCTTGTGCGGCCGCCACTAGCATAACACCGCCATACTTTCCATTAAGATGAGTACCATCCACCACAATGACTCTTCTAAGGTACGTAAACCCATGTATGGAAGCTCCAAATGCTATAAATAGATACTTAAATCTATTCTTCTCATCTAGCTCAAGCCCAGTTACTGTTCCCGGGTTGGTTTGCCTGATTCCATGCAAAAAAGAAGGCAGTCTCGCGTACCCATCTTCCGCTGTTCCTCTCACAATCCTTTGAGCATGTAACAATGCTCTGTATGCGGTTGTGTAGCTCATCCTAATCCCAAACTGCTTCTTCATTGATACTTTGACATGCTTTGGTGTTATCCCCTCAATCATACCAAAAGTTTCAGTAAACAACCAACCAATATAAACTGGAGTAAAACGTTTGCGCGTAGACATCCGGTCCGCCATCGAGCATGAATGTGTTTCTGAATAGATCATCACCCAATACTTGTTTGGTTCGCTCTTCACACATGCTCGAAGCATCCACTTGCATCCTTCCACACGACATTTAGCCACAAAACGTGTCTTGTCAGACTTCTCTGTCCTAAATGCGAATTTCTTCATTATCGCCGTCAAACGTAGCTCTGATATTAGGTCTTTCTTGCTATCAAAACACTTATTGAGAATGATACCCTCAGATAAGTCCCTTTTGCGAACACTCTGATTATTCATACTCTCCAACTCATATTTCTTATAATCTTCATCTTCTTCCACATCTACATCTTCATGTTTAACTTTCCCATATAGGGTATAATCAGCATCGTCATGGTAAGCCTCAGCGTGTTCCATGAAAACATTCTCAGGCACATCCAAGTTACCAACACCATCATTACCACCACCACCACAAACAGAATCCTCCGAGACTGAGTCCACATATTCCGCATTCCAGTCTTCTTCTTTGTCATCTTCGTCTACATCTTCAGATTCATATTTGTCATCATGATTCACAGCATCTTCATCATCCATACGGGATCGGCTCGAGACACATAGACGGATTAAATGCGTATTAGCTAACTCAACCATGCTCCTTACTTGCCTATCATTTGTGACATAAACCGGAGGGCTATCCGGATCCATTTGTTTCAAGAGTGCTTCCGGCAATGGATATGATAACTCCACCGGGTCGGTTTTCTTGTCCAGCATATAATCATCTTGTACCATCTCAACTAGTTCTTGATGTGTAGAACCATCACGCAGAGTGATAAACCGCCCTCCTTTGAGCTTATCAACCACAAAATGCCAAATCTGGTCTCTCACAACCCATTCACCAAAATTAACAGGTAACTGAACCATTATCTGTATAAACAAACACGTATAAACAACATTAGAGATCTTTTGGGAAAAGCCAAACTTCTTTGTGAAGTCTAATGGGGATGCTATTAGCTACATTGCCAATATTATTCAAAAATTTATTTAAAAATAATTACCATATATAAGAATGTAAAACTCACGCAGAAGGAACATATAACACTAACACACATTTAAAAAAATTAATGTCAACGAAATTAATCACAATTATACAATAAAAATGTATTTTAAAAGTTTGACATATTTCAGACGTCTATAGAAGTCTGCTTTCTATATAACCAGACGTCTATGGTAGTCTGAAAAAGAGGGTATTTTTGCAATTGATTTTGAAATGCCAGACAGCGGATGCAGTCTGAAACAATTCAGACAGCGCAGGCTGTCTGCTTTGGAAGTTTTTAAAATTTTTGTCAGACAGCTCAAGAAGTCTGAAAAAAAAAAGGGTAGTTTTGCAATTGATTTTGAAATGTCAGACTTCTCGCAGAAGTCTGAAAGTAATCAGACTTCTTCCGAAGTCTGAAGAAAAAGTAGAGGGTAGTTTTGCAATTGATTTTGAAATGTCAGACATCTTCGGAAGTCTGATATCTCATCAAACTTCTTATGCTGTCTGACAATTGTTTCAGACAGCGAATGAAGTCTGATGAAAAACATCGCATTCTCGAGCGTTGACCAAAATTCAATTGTTCAGATGTCTATAGCCGTCTGGCAAAGTTTTGGAAATTCAGATGTCTATAGCCGTCTGAGATTATTTTTCTTATTTTCAGACAGATTTACATGTCTGACAATTTTTTCGCTTATTTTGGTCAACGTTTGAAAATTTGGGTCAATTGCAGTTTCTACCCCCCATTATTTTCAGACAACGGATTCCGTCTGACAAAAAGTCAAGAATCGGTCAATTTCTTGCCAGACTACATCAGAAGTCTGACAAAAAAAACAAATTTGAATCAATTGCAAAACTACCCTCTTCTTATTTGGACTTTTTAACGATGTATTTTTTTGTTTTCAAAGGAATTTAACAGACTTCTATGGAGGTCTGACAATTGAAAGTCAATTGCAAAACTACCCTCTTGTTGACCATATTGAGGCTTACGAAAAGATGCAGACTACAAAACCGGATCTGAAAATCGACGATATGAAAATGTTCTTACCAATCTCCGATTTCCGTTTGTTTTTAGCCGCGTCGATTTCCCAGAACGTCTAAAATCACCGAAAGCCCCAAATCTGAGACGTGTTTTGCTGTTTTTATTAGATGATAAACGATTTCGCTACTTTTGAATCGAAAAATATCGAAAATCCCACAAAATCAAAGGGGAAAAGAGAAATCGGTGAGGAGAACGTCCGAGCTCAGATTCTTGAGCTTTAATTGAGCTTTAATGGTGAAAAAACGAGCTGGATTACACATTAACTCGTCGGCGATGGTGGGTGTCGTGGTTGTTGAGCATTCATGGCGATGGCATTTTCGTGAATATCCAAAAAAAATTTGGGTCCTTTTGTCTTTTGAATTCAAATATCAGACTTCAAATGAAGTCTGACGATGGCATTCCTGTGAATATCCAGATTAATAAGGGGATATATTAGCGATGGAGAGGAAGGAGAAGGCCGAGGGTATAAACAGGGTTGACTTCAATTTCGAGGGCATTTTTGCAAACGTCCCAATTAATTTAGTAATAAATAGATTTTTAGTACATAACTTTAAACATTAAAAATAAAGAAAAAACTAAATAAATATAGATCCTAATAAAAAAAATTCAAACAATTTTTCTTGTTTTGCGTTCGAGAAATTTAATCTTCTCTGCCTCATTCGGTAGTGACATGAAGATCTGACGGCCAATCTCGTCTGATGCAATATAATCAATTGCAATCCAATACAACTCGCTATCATGGTTTAACGTAGTTAGTTTGATCAGCTCTTGCATACAAACAACACTGAACGGATTCAATGATTCAAATGTCTCTCGACCACCTTTCCAGAATTTTCCTTGATCTTCAATGGCAGTCGTAAGACGTTCCCACTTATCTGGATTACCTTGTTTGCTAGACGATGCCACTTTACCTTTCCACGTGAAATTGATTTCCTATTCGGCGAAGGTGGTTCCATTTCCTCATCGGACTCCACTATTTGTTGACTCGGACTCGATGAATCATGAGGCAATTGTTTTGGTCCAGTGCGAGGTTGACATCCCTCATTTACTGTAACCACGACTCGAGCATAAAACGATCAAGTAGGGAATATCTCGTAGAAGATGTGTTCGTAGCTTAGATGCTTCGAGACAACTCTGCAATATATAAAAATATAATTTATTATTATTAATTATTATTATAAAAAAATAAATAATAAAAAATTAAGAATAACTCTAAAAATATGTACCTTTATTAGTTCATTCCACCAATTTGCTGACATGTCGATTTCTCCAAATTCATTAAATTCCATTCCAGTGGCATTTTGTGTGACCCGTTTGTAAACATCATATTGTTTTTCAAATGATCTAGCCAGTATTTGAATTTAATCCACGGAAAATCCATACCAAAAGCTTTCAGAAATTCAGCCCAAAACTTTGTCTGCCAATTTCATCTAGAGATATATCCAGGGGCGGACGCACATACTGAAAACCGTGGCACGTGCCCCATACTGTTATCATCTTTTTCATAACTTCAAATCCTCAGCCACTTAATAATTATTTCCAACCCAACCGATAAAAATGAAAGTGCTCCACCCAATTAACGAGGTTTTAATCTTATAGACTACATGATCTAACCGTTTGCATAAATTTTATTTATTTATCCAAACTACTAAACCCACTAAAAGCTAAAATTATTAGACATAAAAATTCCTAAATTCAACTATTTTCCCTAAATTTGGTTTCTTTTTCCAGAAATTAGGTAAGTAATTGATATGTTTTGAATTATTTATAAATATATTAGCATTTTTGTGTTTACATGCATAGATTATACTAACATCAATTAGAAACATAGTTTCAACTAGATTGATATATGATTTACCTTTTTATTAACAAAATTATATATAATGTATTTTACCATAAAAATACTATATTTCTATTATAAAATTTGTAATAATTTTTTAATAAAATTATTTATTATATTGTGCCCCATATTAAAATTGATTCTGGATCCGCCCCTGGATATATCTTTCCAGTAACCTTTGTCCTTTTGATCATTGCATAATTGCAAAAATCGGTGACTCAGAGAAGGAGTCCAATAAAACTTTGGCTAAAATATTAGAAATATAAAAAATAAAATCAAACTATTATAAACATCGAATACTATTCAGGAAAAAAAATAACCTTAGGTGTATGACGTTAACAAAACTAACGTCAATAGAAAACAAGTAAACAACAATCTTTAAACATTGAAACAAGTAACTGGTATTAAAGAAAATGAAGTATTTATTGTATTAGAGATAAAAAAAAAAATACCTTAAAAGATGATTGTGAAGAATTTTTAGTGGAATTTGCCATGATTGTACTGCACAAAAAAACTCAACATTGTTAATTTAACATTTTATATATATATATATCATCTACATCTATAGATTACAAATGTAAAAAGGAAATAACTCACAAAAATCTATGACATTAGAAAGTATAATAGTGAAATTAAAAAAAAATTCACCACTATACTTTACGGATGAATGAAAGTGAAAAACTTGTGAATCATTAGACTTTTGGTTGTTGTATTTATAGAGAATTTTTGAAAATAATTTATTAATATTTAATTTAAAAGTTAAACTAAGATAAATTTATATTGTTTTCTTCCGTGATCTTTGTTATTTGTTTAGCTAAAGTAAAACTATTTTAAAAAAAAATATTAATGGATTTTATGCGTTTATCACTGCACATAACTCTCTACAATAAAGAGTTGTAATGCAAACAATTATTTTAAAATGTTCACACATGTAACATGGTACCTATTATTATCACACCATCCACATCAGTTTCTCTTTCTTTCACATCAGTTTCTCTTTCTTCTATATTATAATTCAACACTCATTCAATTTTTCCATCTACAATGATTTTGTTGAATAAAATTACAACACCCTACCCACCACCTTTTATTTTTATTATTCTTTTTATTTTTCTTCAAGAATAAAACATAGAGATTTTTTCTATGTCCAAATTAAATAAAACGAATCTCTATATAGAAAGATGAAAAATGATGAATTTTGATATAAAATTTATATATTGTAACTATAATTATTATAAAATAATTGATGTTAAATAATTAAGATGAAAAAGAAAAAACAACAAATATAAAGATTCAATTAATGATGTCCATGTGTCATGCATATATCTTAATTTAGACTAAAAAAGAAAAGAAAAAAATATGCCCCATAATTAACTTTCATAAGTTGAAAGATTTTAATACTGATTTTGCCACATCAATTTTTTTTTTATTCAACACACCACACACCATTGTAGCTATTCAACAGTTAAAAAAACAACCATCATAACTCGCCTTATGTTATTGGTGGTGTATCACAGCTTTGACTATCACAGCTTTGACTACGCAACAACTAACCCAATCTGGGCTTAAGACGTTAGAGAAACACTAAATCCACTGATACAAAATAAACATTTTTGTTATTGATGCTCATTAATTTATTATAAACTTTAGCCTCTTCCATAATGGCAAGCGGCTCTCCTACTACCTTTTATGAAGTTGAATTAAATTGGAAAGAACACAATTATATTCTTTACATCCTTGTAAGAAAAAAACATGCCTCTGAAATTAAATGTTGACAGTGAAAGTAAGAAGAAGAAAAAATAAACGAAAGTTGTCATGAATAGTTTAACACTAGTTTCAATTTAAATAAGCAGAGTAGCAAATTAGCAGTTAGAGTTTGTTTTTTTCCCTGAGTTCTTCCCACAAAACCTTCTCTGTGGAATCACAGGATCAATATAAGCCTCCTGCAGTCTCACAATCCCGCCTAATAGTGCAAATTCAACCAGAACAATATGTGAAGGAGGTGAAGATGAGAAGAAAAGCTGCCATCTTTTGCTTTGTTTTGATGTTGGAGCATAAGGAAGAAAGGATCAATCAGAATGAGTCAAAGCAGCTATTTCTTTCTCTTGCTTCTTCTTTAAGTGTCTCTGTGCAGTTTCTGTCACAATCTTGACGACAAAATTGAGGAGCATGAGCCACACTATCCCATTCCAGATCGATGCCAACGAAAAATCCCATTTTTTCACCTAAAACAATCCAAATTCAATACATGTTTTTGTAAAAACCTAAAGTTTATAAAGATGCTAGTGAAAATCTACATAGTTTAGAACTTTGAACTAGATGGAAAACGCGTAAGAGTTTCTCAAGAACAAAAAAAAGGGGGTTGGTTTGTTGTTTTACCTTGATATGAGATGGAACCGAAGGTGATGCATCAATATACTTTTCTTTCATGGTGTGGAGTTTGGCTAAGAGTCCAGGCAACACAGATGCCAAACCGGGGACATGGCTAAGTATCAAAATCAGATTCTCCATCCAATCGAGCAGTTGGTTATTACAAACGCAGATGATAAAAATTGTCTATCAGAAGAAGAAGAAGAAAAAAAAAGCACATAGAAACAAACACAGTTAGGTGTTAGAACAAGTCCAGAGGGTAAATATCAAATTTATTAGACACACTCACACACCTGTATGTGAGTTTTGATGATCGCCTTTCCAATTAAAGTTGCAAGAAAGAATTCCCAAAACGGTATTCCAAATTGTCCACACATTATTCCAGCGAGGTCAAACAGTGGATTTGGGACCTGCACTCAACTCAAATAGAAGCATTGTGTAAATGGCAAATAACATAAATCCTAAAAGGCAGAGGATACTACATGAACATTATAATCAATCGGCAATGCAGAAAGAAAAGTATACTGACTGAAGCAAGAACCAAGACTGTAAAGAAATTCAAGTGCTGCGAATGGGATAATAGCCAACGCTTAGACCGGTTCAAGTTAGCCGCCATAAATCCGCTATCCTCAGATGTGGAAGCATCTAATTCTTCCACCGTGCTCCCAGAGATACTAGCTGAAACCAAAAAAAAACATAATAAACAATCAGAACCTATGCACATGCATTGGTGAATAATTAGAGAGAAGATATATAAATGAACCTGCCCTTGATATGAAATACGGAGGAAGCTCTCCAAGAGCTGTCCCAATACCCCATAGAATCGCCTCTAATTGGACTTGTGGCAATATGCTAGTAAGAGGAACACGAGCTGATATCATTAAAGGAGTACCAAATTCTGAACAAGATTTGTCAAGCCACGAGGGAACTCGTTTCAACTGTATCGTATCATATGGTGCAGATTTTAGATCAACCCGGCCACATTGCGTTGCTTTCAGAGTGAACAAAGCAATGTGTGGACCCAAATAGAGAACAAAAGTGTGAAGACCAGATCCTATAGAAGAAAATAACAATGTTAAATGCAAATTTTGTGCTGTGACAAAACAATTCTGTGTGACTACTAACCAAGACCAATAGAAGATGCAACGCCAAGTGCTATCCACCATAAGCTAAATCGGACATACTCTAATAGTTCTTCAACATGCTGCAACAACAAATACACAAAGCGTTGGAGCGAAATAGAATCAGGGAAAGTCAGAAAAAAGTGTTTACCTTTCCATGAGGCCCATCAACAGTCACAAGCAAAACTCCAGATGCTACTAACAAAGTGGTTATAAGCATGAACCAACCTCCATGAGCAAGCAGATACGATATCGATCGCTTAATGTAGAGAAGAGTAGCCTCAACAAACAACTTGAATGTATTCAAAGGTTGTGTCGTCAGCGTTAGATTCTCTACTTCCTTCTCATGCTTCTCACGCAAAGCTACAAGTTTATATTAGTGTAAAACTATTAACTTATTCAAATCATTATTGATTCTAACGAAGCAAATCAAAAGCTCATGATTAAGATCTCGGAAGCCATAACGAAGCTTCTATAATCCCTAGTTTTCTTTGATGATTCAAGGCTCACACAAACGACAACCTATAAACATAAAAAAAGAAACTTGCCTGAGATCGCAACATCAGAAGAAGAGCTTGCTATCGCGGAGGCGCCCATATCTATTTGCGTAACCAACTACTAATAAAGTATATATCTCAACAGGATAAAAGAAGGGATCTTTAACATAGATTCGGACGGATGTTTTCTGGGTTTGGTCGAATTCGAGATGGGCACTTTAGAAGTAGATTGCTTGAAACAAAAAGAGACGATTTTCCGATTTTTAAAAAAGTTTTTTTTCTTTGTAACGTGACGTGTGGGCTTTGGTTGAGATTAACCAGGAGAAAACGATGATGGATCTGGACTTTGTTGTACAAGTCAGATATGGAAGTGGAACAAAGAGAATCGAAAGCGAACGCAATCGAATAGTTAAAAACGGACGTTAATCTTTGGTGGCCCTCAAAGCTGACCAGAATTCTCAAAAAGTCCTCCTATTTTTTATTTATTTTTCTAACATAAAAAGTATGGTTAATTTTGTTTTTACCCTTATCATTTTCAAAAAATTTCAACCCAACCTGTCTAAACCCACCCACCCGAATCCAACTCAATTGATCCTCTTCTCTTCCTCTTCTAGCTACCTTCGCTCCTTTTCTTTATGCAATTTCAGTTTCAAAGTTCAATCTTCAACGGATCCAACCCGGAGTTAATAATCCCTATAAATCGTGTCTCTCGCTCTCCCTCTCCCCGACTCTCATATCATCCTCTTCCTCTCTTTCATAGATCTGTGTCAAACAAATAAACCCTACCCTAGATCGCGATCGGAAACGGCAGCTCCTCATCGGCGAGGCTTTTCACGGAGACAGCTACTTCTCTCCAGTACTCTTCAGGTGCTGTTTTCGGTGATTAAAACTGGTATGTTTAGATATCTTTAGGTAGTTTTCCGTAGCTTGGATGATTTTAATTAGTCACGATTCATGGATTTGATTGTCTTTGCTGTTTAGTTGATTCTTTGCGATAAGGTTAATATCTTTGGTTTCAAGTTCTCGTGGAACCCCTGTAACTCATAAAATCCTAGAAACAATCTTTATTCCAGAGTGATCTTTCTTATGATTCCTTGGATATATTTTGATTTCCATGGTCTTTTACAATCTGATGAGCGTAGATGATCAATTTTTCAATGGAATGCGAATAATCTGCTTCAGTATCTAGATTCTTGTTGATTTGGATGCCTTTTAGGAACTTTTCATCGGACACGAAAAAGAAAAAAAAAATTGAGTCTAACAGAAATTTTACGTTTCCTGATTCTTCTAAATTAATGTTTTGTAGAGGCTTTATTTCTTCTTTTTCGTGTTTTGGTTAACTTTTCTAATTCTTCTTGTCACGATTGGGTAATAAGTTTTGATCTTCTGATGTATCTTTGTCTCAGTAGTGAGCTTCATTCACGATTTGGTTGTATGTTCACATTTTACTAAAATCACCTGGGGTGTTTGTAGATTATATGTTGCCTTATTACACAAGAGAGTCCTGATATGTTTTGTAAATAATTTGATAGCTTTTTGGTTCTTTAGACCTGAGGAGAACTTGGTGCACGAGAACGAACCAAACAATTCGACCAAGATCATGCAGAAGATGCAAGAGTGTGGACAACCTCGAGTGATATAGTGCAAGAGATGGATTTTGGCTTTGTTTATTATTACGAAATTTGTGCCATTTAATCTTTTTGAAGGAAATAATCATAGGCTGAAGAGAGAAAAAGAAAGAGACAAGAATAAGTCAAGAAAGAATATTGTTAAAAATAAAAAAATGTGGTTGCAAATTGGTATATGTTGGATAAGAATATGATTCTTATTGGGTTTTTTTTTTGTAGAAGAAAGAGACTTTCATAGTTTTATTTATCTTAGATATAATTAACATAACTAGAATAACTCTTTTGAAATTTTTTATGTTGAATACAACTAGTCCAACTCTTTAGCAGGAAAATAATTTGGTACAACTAGCACAACTAGAATAACTTTTTGGCAGGAATAAACATGCAAAATGAGCAAAACGTGTAAAATGTGCGCCGTCATAAGAATTTTTTTTTTTAATAAAGAGTTGTACCAGTTGTCCAGTTGTACCAAATTAATTTTTGTTACCAAAGAGTCGTACTTTCGTAAATTTAGTTTATAATTAGTAATACCATAGTTTATATTCTTGTTTTTTAGTTGTACTTATGAAATTAAGTAAATAAACTAGATTTATAATAATCTCATATCATAACATCTTGAAAACATTGTGTTAATCATTTTTCATATTAATAATCTAAGGATTTCAATACTAATCTTAAAAGTATAAGGTGTATTATCCACAAATATGATGTTTATGCAACAAATAACAAAAAATGATATTTCTTAATTATTACAGATGTGTAAATATATTTACTAACGTTTTAGTGATGCTTTAAAATTAACATCGGAATTGTATTTATCCAAAAATAAATTTTTTATGTTTTTGTTTTAACAAAGAGTTGTACCAGTTGTACCAAGCGTATAAGAATTGCAAAATCATATCAAACTCCATGTAGTCATACAAAGTCTTATACAAGCACAAACAATGGATGAGGATCTAATCACTTGGTTTATCCTTTTCTTTTCTTTAATGTCTGGAGGTAAGACACATTGAGTTAATATCTCATTAGACAAAAGACTCCTACATTTATATTTGTTAACTTCCATTAGATATCCTAAAACATATTCATCATCCTAATATATGATGGACTTTTACGACCCAATATCAATGGAAAGTAACTCAGCAGAAGTTTCGTTACAGCTGCATCTACCATAAATTTCCTGCGTATTCTATCAACCAATCGAGAATAAGTGACATCTTCCAAAGTTCTTCCCATCACAAACTTGAAATATGACGTTCTTTTCGATTCTATCGCACTTCATCTCTCTTTGAGTAGTATCTCCTATAATCAAGATTGTGCCACGAATATTATCTATTGCCATCTGGAAAAAAAAAACAATAAACAAAATCAAAACACATTAGTTGTACTAGTCGTACTAGTCAGACCAGTTGTACCAGTCATATCAATTGTACTAGTCATACCAGTTGTACCGGCGGATGGTAATTAATAGTAGGAAAAGATAGTGGGACCCAATGGAAAGTGGGGGTGAGTGGGCCTAGGTGGGATGGGCCAACATTTATTTTTTTTATTTATTTGATCAAAAATTTCATTAAGGTTAGAATAGGTATTTCATGTTATTGGAGGCCACATGAGATTAAAAAAGCTATGGTAAAATTTTTTTAGCCATTAAGGTCCACATGAGACTAAGATCCGTTAAAAACAGAGTTCGCAAGTCTAAGGTAACATTAAAACAAAATAAAATAAAATCTCTCTTAAGGATGGTCATATAAAATTAATAGTTGGTTCGCAGCGGATTTTTTTAATTATTTTCTGTCAATAATAGATTTGGTCAAAAATTGTGAATGGAAAAAACGGTCTTGACCACTTATGAATTAGTTTATACTAACCGCGATTATCATTCAAAGCTTAAATTAGGTTAATAGGATAGTGATTAGTTAGGACTGCGTCTTTAAAATTTATTTTTAAACTATGATTTTAAAAACAATTTCTGTCTTTTGTAAAAAAAATATGCCGTTGGTGAAGAAATTAATAAAGATAAACTGTGAGAATTTTTCTAGAAACTTTAGGACTGTTATGATTTTAAAACTCATAAATTTTGATCAGTAAAAATAAGATTTTAAAAACTAAAAAATTTCACAGCCCTCACAGACTTTAAAATCAATTTGACAAACACACCCTGGAAGTTGTAAGAGGTTGTTATATACTCGGGGATAAATTGTATTGATGTTGTGATAAGATTCAAGAGATAGTTTTTCACTTATAGAGGACCATGTATATTGATGGTTTTAGGGGAGTTCTTAGCACGGGTTCTTAGGTAAAACAATTAAAAAAATATTATTTCTAAGAACTCCTCTAAAAACCGATCCTTAGTTAAGAACCGATCATTAACTGTTCATGCTGACGTGGCAGCTTCTAAATGGTTTTTTTTTTCATCTGTAAAAAAAAAAAAAATTAAAAAATTGTTAAGAACCTCCAAAGGGGGTTTCATTGATGTTCATGCTCTTACATAAGGGCATCTCCAACTCACCTCTATATTTGCCTCTAAACTCTATTTTAGAGGCAAATCTACTCCAACCCACCTCTATTTTCACATCTAAAATAGAGATCTAGAGGAATTTTATTTTTTCCTCTATATATATAGAGGAATTCTATTTTTGCCTCTATAATAGAGGTGAACTTTTTAATTTACAAATCAGTCCATCGACTTTCAAATACTTTTATTTATAACTAAAACAATTAAATATTAATATTTTTATAACTAACAATATAAGAATTAACAAATTATAAATAATACTATTAAATATTTAAAATAAATATTAAAAATCAAAATATATTATGTTTGAGAAAAACATTTTTTGATCATTTTTGAAAAAATTATGGCTAGATACATCTTACTCGGATCCGAAGATCTGAACTGGTACCAATCCGGTACCAATCCGAAAAACTCTTATTTTGGTACCGGATCGAATCGTATAATATTATAATTTTATAAAAATTTGTAAAAATAAAATAAATGGGCTAAATTGCAACTTTGGTAAATAAAAAGTATTATTAGTAAAATAAAAAAGAATATTAAAGAGAATATTCATTTTTAGAAGAAAATATTGAGAAATATATTGGAGCAAAATCCATCTCTATTATAGAGTTTCTATATTTTAGAGGTAAAAATAGAGGAATACATTGGAGATGGTCTAAGCTTTAATTACAAAAGGGGCACTTATGTATTTTAAAGCACTTTACTCTCATGCTTTTACTTTATTAACCTTTATATAATTCACTCTGTAACTATCTAATAACTAGATGCTAGAGAGAGAGAGAGAGAGAGAGAGAGAGAGAGAGAGAGAGAGAGAGAGAGAGAGAGAGAGAGAGAGAGAGAGAGAGAGAGAGAGAGAGAGAGAGAGAGAGAGAGAGAGAGAGAGAGAGAGAGAGAGAGAGAGAGAGAGAGAGAGAGAGAGAGAGAGAGAGTGCATCCAGATCCGACGCAAAAATTCTCCCAAATTGGGATTTTTGATCTTGAGGCAAAGTGGATTCACGGTCCAATGCTTGGCTTCCGAATCGAAGGAGAACAAAGTGAGCATCAACATTAGAGGGATCGAACAACTTCTCTTTTGATTTTGTGTTCAGTGAAATCAGTAGCTAGCCCAACGGAGACAATGTCGGAAGTGGTTTTGGTGGTGGTAATAGCAACGTAGTAGTGCTTGGTGGTGGTGGTGGTGGTGGAAGTGGAAGTGAAATTCATATCGTGAAGCCTTCAAATTGGAAAATAAGGATTTGCAATAAATGGGAGATTACTGGCTATTTTCCATTTGGTGCTAAGTGTCATTCTGCTCATGGAGCTGCAGGTAAATAAAGATACTAGAAATGCTTGATTTAACTTTGGGATAGTCTCTTTTGTGATTGTAGATGTTAATATATGTACTCGAATTCATGATCAAACTTCTTCAATTTCTTTTTCAGTGTACAACTTGTGATGATTCCAACAAATTTAATTCAGATTGTCTCTTGTTTTGAATGCTTTGCTTCTAGGTTTTACAATCTTTAGCTCTAGCTCCACTTGGTCACATCGTTAGGAGGATATAATATTACCCATTTCAAACTGAGACATGGATTACTTTACTTGTCGGAGATTAATGGTCTCTGATTTGATTTTCAAGTGACGTCCACTGCAATTCCAAATTGCTTCTGTGTAGACTGGTAGTATCATTTGGGAAAAGAATACGAAGCATTTTTCAAAATCTCCTCCACGCTTTTTCAAAATCGGCTTCTTCACATACCCAATGTTCCTCCCTCTCTTGACATGAAACTTATAACATACATTTGTTCGTGGACAATAACTTTTTGGATATAAAATTACGCATTTTGTTTTTTGTGTACGAATGCTTATGGACATCATAGACTTATCGCTTGCAGTTGACCGTGTACATAACTTGCGTACATTTAGCGGCTACTAGATTATGCATTTTTATGGACATGCGACTTTGTATACATATATTAATGGACATATGTTTGTATATCCATTTTTCGTGGACAATTGTTTGTAATACCAGTATTATCATTCTCTTCAATTAGGCATGATTCAATACCTAAATGCATTATGATTTTATAGATCTCCATTGTACTTTGTCCACCCAGTACACTTACAGTCTGTCGAACCACTTACAATACACTAAGACAAACACTCATTAATTTAATAGTGTCTATAAATCTTTAATTCATGTCAATGCCACCACCGTCCAATTTAAAATGAAGAATAGTAAGATGAAGAAAGAGGTTGCAGCTGCAATTCCAAATTGTTGGTACATTATTTAATAATAGAGTTCGTGGATATTTGTTTATGTGTACACTAAATGGTGTCCACGCCATTTTCTATAAGAAGTCTATAATTTGATTATAGATTTGTACACAAGTTACCTTACTCATCTTTTACTTCTCGTATTTTTTTGTGGATATAGTTTGGTGGACATAAAATTTGTCTTTTAGTCTATTTGGATACTTCTTGTTTCATCACTTAAATTGTCAGTTTTTAAAGAAAATACTAATTTTCGTGGACAACCATCTGAGTAACATCATAGTTTGATGTGTATTCTAAATCATTTCCGTGGATATCCACTAAGCCAAACGTCCATTAGCTCATATCCAAGCCTATAGCATCCACAACCATTAAGTCATCCACGCCAATACCGTCTACAATATCCCCTACAGTTAACCCAATGATTAGAAATTGGGTTAAATTATTGTGTACTCATCATATCCAAGCATGTAGCATCCACAAACCATTAAGTCATCCACATCCACGCCAATACTGTCTACAATATCCCTCAAAGTCCATATTTACATTCAATCTATGTTTATTTTTATTTGTCCATATTGATGCGTGTATATGTACATTTATATGTGGACATACGTTTATTATATCATTTAAACCTAAGCTTTTCAACATCCACAAAATTTGATTCAAGTTGTACTAAAATATATCAAAATGGGTCTCATAATGTAGAGAAAATAAATTATAATTTATAGTACAAAAATTATTTAATTTGCATATCACATAAAACCTATAAATTTTAAGAGAGATGAAAGAAGTGAGAAAAAATAAATTAAAAATAGATTTTAAAAACGGAAAAACGTAACGAATGAGAGAGAGACTGAGAGAAATAGAAAAGACTAAATTTCCCCCATCTGTACTTGTTTCTTACACAATTCTAACCTAAAAACATAGAGGGTAAGTTAGGCAATAAGGCTTCCAAATAATGTACAATAGCACAAAAGTATCTCAATGTGTAATTAATAGTTAGGAAGTGCCCCATAGTGTAAAGCTCTCTTCTAAGAGGTGTATGTAAATAATATATAATATTTAGAAAGAGATCTTCTAAGATATACATTAAAAACTATATAAATTAGTCATATTAGAATTTTAATATTTATTAATTTATAGAAATTAATTTATTAATATATATATATATATATATTTAACTAATTTAAACGGAATATTTTGAAGTATTTTTGTTTAAAATAATACATTTTAATAATTATATATATTTTCTTTAAAATTTATTTTACTTGATTATTTATGTATTTTCTTTTTATTTTTGTATTGTTTAGATATTTTTTTTGAATGCGAGTTTTCAAATATTGATTATCCTCATGTTCACTAATATAAACAAACCATAGTTTATACTAAATAGAACTCATTTTATTATTTTTGTTTAGCATTCAACATGCTTCTTTGTTTTTAAAATATTACAAAATCAACAATAACATATTAAACTAGGGATAGTCCCACGCGTTGCGTGGATTAGAAATTAATATAAGTAAAAATAAAAAAAATTTCTATGTAAATACACACTAATTAAATTGTTTTACTATTTGTAAATACATATATATACTTTTTTACTAAGAGAAGTAATTTACTAAAATAAAATAAAATACTCTTAGTTTTAGTATTTTAAAATATTTAGTTATATATTTTATCATTTTAAACAAATTTAACTTTAATTATCTGAATTGTTTGAAAATTATATGTTGTTTTGTATAATTTTAGTATTAAACTTTAAAAGAAAATATTTTAATCATTTCTTTTTTTTAAATAGAAACATATTTTTATTTTCTATCATGATCATTATTTAACTATATGTATAATTGTAATAATAAGAAACAAATTCAAAATTTATTTTTATTATAAAAAATTAAGATAGAAAAAAATAATTAAAAACTACGTGGAATATATGAAAAAACAGAAAATACAACTATGTAGGATTAGAAAAATATATTTTCTAAAAAACCTCCATTATATTATATTAGTTAATATGTTTAAAATTGATTTTCATTGACATTTCATCTTAGTTATGGTCAAAATGTAATATAAAATTAGTTAATAAGTAAGAAATAAATTAATATATTATTATTAGATATTAAAATAAAAATAAAAATTTAAGTTTTAGGTGACACATGAAAATTTTGTTCATGACTTGGGTTTAGGATAACATTATTTTATCATATAAGATTTCATAAACAATGTAATTCTAATTTTTTCTAAATAAAGTAAGATTTTTCTAAACAAAACACTAAGAATTTGTCAAGTGTCACCTAACAATTATAGTTTATTTTTATTTTAATCCCTAACAATTAATGCTTAGAACATATATTTTCTAATCTTACATATATTTTTATATCTTAATTTCTTTTAATAGAAAGAAAAATTGAATTTGTTTCTTATTATTACTTTTATACATGTCGTTTGATAATGACTACGGTAGAAAATAAAAAATATGTTTCCATTTTTTAAAAAATGAAAAATAATTAAAATATTTACTTTTGAAGTTTAATACTAAAAATTATACAAACAAGAGATAATTTTCAAACAATTCTGATAATTAAAATTAATTTTGTTTCAAAATAATAAAAGATATAACTAAATATTGTAAAATATTAAAACTAAGATTATTTTATTTTCTTTTATTTTAGAAAATTACTTCTCTTAGTAAAAGTATATATGTGTTTAAAAAATAGCAAAACAATTTAATTAGTTTATATATACATAGAAAATGGTTTATTTTTACTTATATTAATTTAAGGTTTTCTTTAACACAAGTCATGAGAGATTGAAATGTGTCACCTAAAATGTTATATTTGTTTTAATCCCTAACTACTAATGTACTAATTTATCTCTTACTCATTAAATAATTTTACATTCATAAATATTTTTTAAGATAGTGTATTACATTTTTACTATAACTAAGATGAGATGTCAATGAAAATAAAATTTAAACTTATTATCTAATAGAAATGAAGTTAATTTTTATTATTAGCTTTTGACATATAGTTATATAAGGATTATAATCTAGAAAATAAAAATTACTTTGTTATTTAATATTTTTGGTTTAATAGCTTTTAAAAAGTAAATAGGAGTTTTAAATATATTGTAAAAGTTTATTAATTTATTTTTGTGGGGCTCTAATTTGAAAAATTATTTTGTTGATGTGGATAGCTTAGATGTAGAGTAAAATCTCTCCTATTATATATAAGATTTTTATTGATGTGAGTGAAAATAAAATACTTTATATGTAAATATATAGTGAATATGTTTAATATATTATTTATAGTTAAACTATTTTTTATATTTTGTAAGTACATATATACTTTTATTAATAGAATTAATTTACTAAAATAAAATACAATACAAGAAGTTATAGTATGTTAAAATATTTAATTATATGTTTATAATTATAAAAAAAATTGACTTTAATTATCTGAATATTTTGAAATTATCTCTTGTTTTGTATACTCTTAGTAATAAACTTTATAATTAAATATTTTAATTATTTTTCTTTTTTAAAGTGAAAACATATTTTTATTTTCTATTATAATCGTTATCAAACTATATGTTAAAAAAAAAAAAAAAAAAAACAAACTCATTTTTCTTTTTATTAGAAAAAAATAAGATAGAAATTTTTTAAAAAAACTTTAGGACATATGGATAAATAATATATTACATTTTGACCATAACTAAGATGAAATGTCAATGAAAATAAATTTTGAACATATTATCTAATATAATATAGTGGAGTTTTTTAGAAAATATATTTTTATAATCCTACATAATAGTATTTTCTATTTTCTTCCATGTGTTCCGCGTAGTTTTTAATTATTTTTCTCTATCTTAATTTTTTATAATAAAAAGAAAAATTGAATTTGTTTCTTATTATTACAATTATACATATAGTTAAATAATGATTATGATAGAAAATAAAAATATGTTTCCATTTAAAAAAAGAGATAATTAAAATATTTTCTTTTAAAGTTTAATATTAAATTTATACAAAACAATAGAAAATTTTCAAACAATTCAGATAATTAAAGTTAAATTTTGTTTAAGAATGATAAAAGATATAAAAAATATTTTAAAATACTAAAACTAAGAGTATTGTATTTTATTTTATTTTAGTAAATTACTTCTCTTAGTAAAAAAGTATATATATGTATTTACAAATAGTAAAACAATTTAATTAGTGTGTATTTACATAGAAAATGCTTTATTTTTACTTATATTAATTTCTAATACACGAAACGCGTGGGACTATCTCTAGTACATGATATTGTTAAAGTTTAGTTTTATGAGTAAAATTATAGAGAATCCCAATTCTAATAACAATAGATTTTAATTGAGTTACCAAATCACTAATAGCTAAATTTTTCCAATAACAAAGGATAGAATCTAAAAATCCTCAAACCAATAACAATAGATTTTGTTAAGATTTTAAAAATTTATGAACCAATAATAATAGAATCTCAGAATTTTAAAAATTTATCAAAATTCTTCTACCAATAAACCCCTCTAAATAATAAGGGAATGTTTTACCTTTGTTTGCAATATGTGTGACTCCTAACGTCCAAACTCTGAGGTATGAAGCAGAAAAGGATAAAAGTTAATTTTTAGATTAATAGCTAAAGAAAGAATGATAAACAATATACATGATAGATAATAAGAAAATGTTTTAAACTTGGCACTGGGAAAAGTTCATTACTTATTAAGGTAGAGGATAAAGAACCCTCCCCATGAGAAGATGGCCATCACTATGGCAACGTCAACAAAGTTGTTGTCAGATTGTTTTATAGGGTCATAGACCATGGGGAAAGGGAATCGACCAAAAGGAAAAGAGGCGGTGTTGTTGTTGGTCTTAAGAGTACTGTTGGTTTGAAGAGGTTCATGAAGAGGATCTTAGTTATAGTAAAAATATAATATACTATCTTAAAAAATATTTATGAATATAAAATTAATTAATAAGTAATAGATAAATTAGTACATTAGTAATTAGGGATTAAAACAAATATAATTTTTTTTTAAGTGACATATGTCAACCTTTCATGATTTGTGTTAGTGAGAACCTTAAATTAATATAAGTAAAAATAAAGCATTTTCTATCTAAATATAAACTAATTAAATTGTTTTGCTATTTTGTAAACACATATATACTTTTACTAAGAGAAGTAATTTACTAAAATAAAAGAAAATAAAATACTCTTAGTTTAATATTTTACAATATTTAGTTATATCTTTTATTATTTTGAAACAAATTAACTTCAATTATCATAATTGTTTGAAAATTATCTCTTGTTTGTATAATTTTTAGTATTAAACTTCAAAAGTAAATATTTTAATTATTTTTCATTTTTTAAGTTATCATAGTCATTATCAAACTATATGTATAAAAATAATAATAAGAAACAAATTAAAATTTTCTTTTTATTATAAAAAATTAAGATAGAGAAAAATAATTAAAAACTACGTGGAACATATGAAAAAAATAATAGAAAATACTACTATGTAGGATTATAAGAATATATGTTTAAAAACCCCTCACTATATTATATTTGATAATATGTTTGAAAATTATTTTCATTGACATCTCATCTTAGTTATGGTCAAAATGTAATATACTATCTCGAATAATATTTATCAATATAAAAGTAGTTAGTACGCAAGAAATGTGTAAAATCTGATCCACATTTCTCGATTCTTTATTTTCCCCTTATTTCTAAACGAAGTGCTCCAAAAAGACAAAATTGGAGATATAAGACTGTCTTTAATTTGACGTTAGAAAACATGTTTTTTTGTCAACTACATATATTAATAAAATCAACTGATCAGTTATTTAGTTTTTTTTTTTGATGAAATTCCGATAGCCAATTAATTTTAGTCAATATAAAAATATAATTTTTATAAAAAAGATTCATATTTTCTTTTACATAATACAGCTGAAAATTAAATAAATGTTCAAAGTAAGATATTATAAACGGTTTATTTATTGTATTGGACCTTGCTTAATTGCATTGGGCCTTGTCAAGGCATATATATAGCTGCATCAGAGAGAGAGAGTGAAAACGCAAAAGATACTTTTCCTTCTTCTTCTTCTTCCTCTGACGCAAATGACCACTGTTTCTACTCCAGAGACAATTACCACTATTTCTATTCCGCCGGAGACACAAGCACAGTTAGAGGAGAAACAAAGAAATGCAAAGAAGAGAAAGAGGTTTCATCATTTGAGATTATGGGTTACGTTCACTGTATATTTGGTGCAATGGTTTTGGTCTTATTCTCATTCAGCGGCGTTTTTGTTATCTGCTTGTGTGTCTTTGGTCTCAGTTTCTTCCTCCTTGGATATGATATTACTAAGAGAAAGTAGATTATGTCTTTATGTTTTATGTATTTTTGCAATAGGACTTATCTTCTTCTTTTTTGGCATCCAATAGGAATTATCTTGTGTGTTTATGTTTTGAACTATCTTGTGATCGTGTCGTGTGTTTTGTTTGTCGTTCGTGTGTTTATTGTAATGAACAAATTATACTATTTCACTCTCTCTTCTCACATTCCAAGAATTAAATTATTGCGAACCAAAAAAACTTGGATTAGAAATTAATATAAGTAAAAATAAAGCATTTTTATGTAAAAATATAGTAAATATTTTTAATAGATTATTTATAGTTAAAATAATTAAATTGTTTTGCTATTTTGTAAATACATATATATTTTTTTTACTAAGAGAATTAATTTACTAAAATAACATAAAATACAATACTCTTATATGTCTAAAAGTAATAATAATAAAAATTCAATTTTTTTTTGAAAAAAATTAAGATAGAGAAAAATAATTAAAAACTATGTGAAACGTATGGAAGAAAACAAAAAATATTACTATGTATGATTAGAAGATTATTTTAGAAAACTCTCACTATATTATATTAGATAATATGTTTAAACTTTATTTTCATTGACATCTCATCTTAATTATGGTGAAAATGTAATATACTATCTCGAAAAATATTTATCAATGTAAAACTGGTTAATATGTAAGAAATAGCTGAAAACATTAATTGTTAGAGATTAAAATAAAATTTTAAATTTAAATTTTGGGTGACACATGACAACCTTTCACGACTTATGTTTAGGAGAACCTTACTTTATTATATAAGATTACATAAACAATGTAATTCTTATTTTCTAGATTACATTCCTTATATAACTATATGTCCAAAACTAATAATAAAAATTAACTCCATTTCTATTATATAATATGTTTAAATATTATTTTCATTGACATCTCATCTTAGTTATAATCAAAATGTAATATAATATCTTAAAAAAATATTTATGAATTTAAAATTAATTAATGAGTAAGAGATCAATTAGTTCAATAATTGTTAATGATTAAAAAAAAATTTAAGTAACGCATGACAATCTCTTATGACTTGTGTTAAGAGAACTCTACTGTATCATATAAGATTTTAACATTAAAATTTAGAAACACGTATATTTTTTCATCAAATAAACATATTTTTTATATATTGAAAATTGTTTAAATTATCATATCAGTTTTTGATACACAAGATTACTTGTGTTGTAGTGTAAATATTTTATTTTATATTAGTGATAAAGTTTGTAACTGAAAATTAAAATATTATTTTATTTGATTATTTTAGATTATATATTCATATTTAACTATCATTGTTTTGTTTTAAATAAATAACAACCAATAAAATGTAGAGAGAAAAATAAAGGCAAGTGTAAATTTATAGATGACACATGTCATCATCTCAAGCTTGTGGTTTTGAGAAACCTTTCTTTACTATATAAGATTGTAAATTTAGTTTTCTTGATCTTTCTTGAATGTTTGTTTTTTTATTTAATAAAAATTATTTGTTCTTATGTTTTTTAAATGTAAATAAATAATTTTACTGTTAATTAAAATGTTCACTTTAACTTTAATATATGGTATTATTAGTTTAATTATTTAAAAAACATTAAAAATATTTTCATCAATTTATTTTTACTCTTTCGAATTAATTTAAATTATATTATTGAGAAATAAACTCTCTTTTTGTTTTCGTTTTTAACATTAAAATTTAGAAACAATTTATTGTAACTATTTTATTTTATATTAGTGATAAAGTTTGTACTGAAAATTAAAATATTACTTTTATTTGGTTATTTTAGATTATATATTCATATTAAACCATCATTGTTTTGTTTTAAATAAATAACAACCAATAAAATGCAGAGAAAAATCTAAAAGCAAGTGTCAATTCATATAAGACACATGTCATCCTCTGTGGTTTTGAGAATCTTACTTTATTATATATAAGATATAAGATATGTAAAGAATTATGTGAGAATAAGAGAAGAACAATAACTAATGTCTTTAATGTTGATGATAAATCTAAAATGAGATTATGATACATTTTGAAGCAGTTACGTTTCATGAAGTAATTATCATGTCTAAAATTATTTATAGTTTTTGGATGAAGTTCCAAAAATCAACACTAAAATTTTTTTATTCAATAAAAAATAGAAATAAACTCTATTTTTTTTTCAAATTAAAAAAAGAAGAAAATAATAACATTAGATTCATATTTTAGAAGATTATTTTAGTCAGATATTTTATATTTGCATCTGTTTTCATATGATATTTATTAGTTTATATAGTATTTATGAGACCAAAAATTTACATATGATTTCAGAAAATATTATCTTATTATTTTATCGAATTATATTATATTTTAAATCGGTCTAACTCAAGACAAATAAAAATTATTAATTTATTGCGATTATTAATTTATCTAGTATTAATTTATAGTAATTTTACATCTTATGTGATTAATAATTTTACAACATTTTTCCAAAACACTTTATCTAAGTTTATATGGTAATGTTCACCAAGAAAGGTTTTTATGGTCTCAAAGTCTTATCTATTAGAGATCTAATTAAAAAAAAATATTGATTTAGAGAAAAACAAAACTTCTTTTAAAATCGAAAAATGGCTTCTGCCGTTAAAACCACCATGAACACGCCGATGTACAATAATAAAAATTCTAAATTTTTTGTTCATATACCTTTTATTAAACAAACTTAAACTCAAATTAAAATAATTTGATTGTATGTTTAGAGTTGAACCATTGGGTATATTATATATACAAAGATTCAGGTATTTTGACAAGTGCATTGATGTGACGCTTTTGAGTCATTAACTTTTGCCCTTCCAGTTTGGCAAAAAAAAAAAAAAAAAACTTTTGCCCTTCCAACGAAATCTTCTCTTCCCGAGCACTTTCATATTCAGTTTTGCTACAACTGTGATTATGTCACGATTCCATGCGATATTGAGACGTTTTTGTCTCTAAAGCGGGAATCGGAGTTAAAATAACTCTTACATGTAATGTAGGCCAAAACAAAAAGCTAAGAGCATCTCCATCAATGAATTTTTGAAGAAGTTCTTATCATTAAAATAAAGAAAATAATTAAAAAGTAGGAGAGAGAGAGGTAAGAGAGGTTATCAAATAAGATATCATAGTTTCTCTTTAAGATACATATGTGCAACTTGTATTCTTGTCATTGGTTCAATTTTACCTAAAATTAAATTTTAATTCTAAAACTAAAATTATAATAAATATTAGTTTTTTATTGCTAAGAATCCCAAAATAAGATACCCATAAATGTATATGCTCTAATGTCACAAGTAGCCGTAGCAAAAACGATATGATCTCACCGTATTTATTATCTATTTCTGATACTATGAGAACAAAACGGTTGATTTCTTCCTGAGGTAAATCGCTGGAAGAGAATGAGTCACCATGAGATAGCCGGGTTTTCAAGATATCGACATTCTTCTTCTTCACCTTTTCGATGATCTCAATGATTAAAGGATCGTGGATACCGATCTTCTTGTTGGTATGCATCCTCTCCATCAAATCCAAGTGATTCAATGGATATTTCCATGCTTCTGCATTCTGAGGGATGATTTATGAGTTATGCTATGAATGTCATTTCGTATGCACAGCTGTGTGCCCACAATGATATAACATTTTTCAGTCTCTCTCTTATCGGCAATACAACATCCTTTTATGTGGAACATGTACTCTCCCACTTGTTTCCTTATACAGAAGTTTGTGACAAAAGAAACACTTCAAGCGGTTTTCATCTTTTCTCCCATAGATTATAAAAATTTAGATGCACATTGATATTGTTGCATTTTGATGCATTTAGGATAGTGTTTAGTTCATGTTTTGGTCTCATTTAGCATTCATTCTTGTCATCTTCTTGTTTTTAGTTGCATTTAGAGTTTAGGTGCACTTAGCTTTAGGATTTGCATGTTTTCTTGTTCTTGGGGTGTTCTTTAGATGTTTTGTAGGTACTATGGAGTTTAGGTGTGGATAAGGAGCAAGAATGGAGCTTAAAGGATGAAGAAGAGAAGTGAAGATCATGTATCGGTTGGACGTATCGGCTTGTTGCAGCCGATACAAATGCTCGCTCAAATCCGAATATCACAGGAAATTGTATCGGCCTGGCGCATCGGCTTGAAGCGGCCGATACATTCCGTCCTGAAGCTCACGAATCCACAGGGAAATGTATCGGGTTGAGGCATCGGCCAAGCTCAACCGATACATTTCCATCGCTGAAGTTCACTAATCCACATGGAGATGTATCGGTTGGCGCATCGGTTTAACTCAACCGATACATTTCCACGCCCAGAAGAGCAAATTTAACAGGGAAAAGTATCGGCATCACCCATCGGTTGGAAGCAATGATAGGCTCTAAAAGTTTCAATCCTATTCTACTGCAAGTGCACAGTTAATGAAATTATAGTATAAGAGGTATCGAATCCCACAGAGACTCTCGGTCATGATAGATTTTAGAACAGTCAAGTTAAACTAGGAGAAAGTAATGAGAAACTAAAAAGCAAAGCAAAAAGTAAATCAAGTAGCAGGAGTAGTTTGTAAGCAATTAACTAAAAGCGCTAAGTCTAGGGAGTTCTCAGGAAATCAGACAAGCAGATTAGATAATCAGTCAGGATCAAATTAGGTACGGTTCTAGAACTCAAACACGGATGTAGAACTAACCAACTTTCGTTGTGAGAATTCTCTAAGTCTAATAGCAGAAATCCAAATTTCTTTGTAATTCCTAACAGATTAAACTAGCCTTAAGTTCAGGTTCGATATGTTCACAATTCAATTAAACCAAATTTCTTTGCGAGTAATTCAATTGCTCAACCTAAATAGTTCAGATTCTAAATCACACTTTCGTGTCAATTTAAAAATCTAGAGTCTAGGTTCTAAGTGATCAGGTTAGAAACTAGTGTTAAGCATAATTCAGATTGAAGAACAATTATGATATGAATCCTTAACTGAAATAAATAAATCTAGCAAGTCATGAAATCCCTAATGAGAATCCCTAAACCTAACTATGAATCACTCAGACATAGATAATGAAAACATAATCAATGAATAATTAGATTGCATAAAAGAGAGTATAGAAATAAAGGGGTTCGAAATCTTCTCCAAAAAGCAGGAAGCAATACAGGTTCAGATCAGCCCCAAAAAGCTCTAAAAACTCTCAGCTCAAAGTATGAAAGCGTATCTAAAAACTGATGTAAAAACCTAATTATATAAGCCTAATCACGTCTTGGGGATTCTTTGTAAATACTGGAACATTTGGGAAAATCTGCAATTTCAGCATTTTTCATTAAACCGCCGAAGATAAGCCCATCTCGCTCGTGTGTCGATCGATGCACAATGTGTGTCGATCGATGCAGATCTCTATTTTGGACAGTGAACTCTATCTCTCGGGTCAAAACTCCAAAATGCTCTAGAAAGCTCTATAATCACCAAATCCGCTCCAAACGTGCATATATCTAATAATACCTGTAAAAGACTCTAAAGAAACACCAAAAGACTCTAAAACATACTTATATCATGGTCTAAAATCGGTAAAAACCTGTTGGATCTCCTAGGATCTAGGGTTTGATATATTGAATTAAACCAACCTCGTTCTTACCTTTGGACTGGCAGCGGAATAAGACTGGTGAACGAGATCAGTGGAGCAACGCAGGTGCCTTGCCTCTACCAGATACACACGCACACAAGCTGGAAACGGGATGCTAGTGCCGGATCAATGGGAATCAACTGTTTTGGTGTCTCTGCCTTTTCTTACCAAGAAAACTCGACGGCTCCTCTGTTTAGGTCGAAACTCTCGAGTTTTTATTCGACCTAAACATACTTAACGGGCCAGACTTGATTAAGTCTTAATTCGAAAAGCCTTTTCCGAAAACACGAACTGTGTCGACCGACACACAAGCTGTGTCGATCGACACAACACCATATTCACGATAATAATGTGTATCCAATACACATTAATATGATCATTACCATAATGATCATTCCCATGTCGTAGCTTCCAGTTTGCTTAGGTGTGTGACCCTATAGGATCATATAATACTGGCAGTAAGTCTACAACTTACATATTGCAAGAGGCTTCTAGCAAAACATTGCAACCGCCCAGTATTATACGAATGTCAGATCTCGACACACAACTATCATCAGGAGTGAGTACAAGTGTGATTTCAAAACACTATCCCAACAATCTCCCACTTGTACTGGAATCATCTATTCCTATAATCCTTTTGTCTCTATATCTCGATTTGGCATAAGGCAAGATTGGTGTCATCCTTATTAAGCCAACATCGTGTTTATCGAACTCCTGATCTCATACTGAAACATTACAAACAACTGAACTACAGTTCGTTTGAGTGCGGCCACACATTCTCTCAGTATTCAATCTTCGATAGACCCTGAGATATTTATCTGCCGTTATACAGGAGGGACAAATCCCATCTCGTTCCATCCCTATTTCAATGCACACTTCATGATATACTTGAACATTGCCGTTATAGTCGCCAATTACGGGTCGACGTTTGACAAAGTCAAAGTGTACCAATTCATACGCAAGAAAGCATGATGAACTCAGGTCTAAGGACTATACTCTATAGTCGTAATGAGAACCTCTTATGACACATATATAACTATCTTGTAGACTTCTCATTAGCGGGTCATGTCCGATCATATGTTCACTAACATATATCTATGTGACTGACTGCGATAATCATATCATTGGCTCCATGAAACTTAGCCAACAGTCACCTCACAATCTAGTCTCTCACGGTTGTCAGTGTCCCACTTTGACAACCTCGACCGGGGACAAAACATAATTTATGTCATATTTAACTTACAGGGTTTCATGATCAAGTCCTCAACTTGATGACCTATAATATGTCATAAACTTATTTTGGGACCATTATTTAGATCACAATAAATAATGCTGAAATAAAATTTCATTAAACATTTCCAAAAGAATGTTTACAAGAGCGTTTTATTATAACTAAAACAAAACTAAAACTCCCACTAGAATCAAGATTACATCTTAAGATCTCTAATGCCTACAGCAGTCGTATGACTCTCATGCTTAGGCCTTGGGAGTGACTTAGTCAGAGGATCAGCGACATTCTCGTCTGTCGGAACTCGGCTGATCTTCACATCACCTCTATTGACGATATCACGAATCAGGTGATATCTCCTCTCTACGTGTTTGGACTTCTGGTGTGATCTAGGTTCTTTCGCCTGAGCAATGGCTCCATTGTTGTCACAAAACAAAGCCACGGGCTCCAAGATACTAGGAACCACACCAAGTTCATTCATGAACTTCTTGATCCAAACAGCTTCCTTTGCCGCTTCTGAAGCAGCAACATATTCAGCTTCCGTCGTGGAATCAGCTACGGTATTCTGCTTAGAGCTCTTCCAGCTCACTGCACCTCCATTTAGACAGAAGACATATCCAGACTGTGATCGGAAATCGTCTCTGTCCGTCTGAAAACTCGCATCGGTGAATCCATTCACCACAAGTTCTTCACTTCCTCCATACACTAGGAATTTATCCTTAGTATGTCTCAAATACTTGAGAATATTCTTGACAGCTGTCCAGTGAACTTCACCTGGATCAGATTGGTATCTACTCGTCATGCTTAACGCGTAAGCTACATCTGGACGAGTGCAGAGCATGTCATACATAATAGATCCTATTGCAGAAGCATAAGGAATCCTATTCATGCGTTCTCGCTCAGCAGGTGTCGCCGGACACTGCTTCTTGCTGAGACTAGTGCCATGAGACATCGGTATGAAGCCCTTCTTGGAATCATGCATCCTGAATCTAGGCAGCACCTTATCAATATAAGTGTCCTGGCACAATCCAATCAGCCTGTTCACTCTATCTCTGTAGATTCTGATTCCAAGAATATACGCGGCTTCTCCCATGTCTTTCATGAAAAAACAACTTCCGAGCCAAGTCTTAACAGACTGAAGCAACGGAACGTCATTACCGAGGAGGAGTATGTCATCGACATAAAGTACAAGAAATGCAATTTTTCTCCCACTAGTCTTCTTGTAAACACATGGTTCCTCTTCGTTCTTGATGAAACCAAATTGTTTTACTGCTTCATCAAAACGAAGATTCCAACTCCGTGATGCTTGCTTCAATCCATAAATGGATTTATGAAGCTTGCATACATTCCCAGCATTCTCAGGATCGATAAAACCTTCAGGCTGTGTCATATACACATCCTCTTCCAGAATACCATTCAGGAATGCGGTTTTGACATCCATTTGCCAAATCTCATAGTCATAATGAGCGGCAATTGCTAGAAGAATCCGAATGGATTTAAGCATAGCGACTGGGGAATAGGTTTCATCATAGTCAATACCATGAATTTGCTTGAAACCTTTAGCCACCAACCTCGCTTTGTAAATCTGTACATTGCCATCCACGTCAATCTTCTTCTTGAAGATCCATTTACACTCAATGGCTTTTGCACCATTAGGTAAATCGACCAGGGACCATACTTGGTTTTCTGACATGGATCCCATTTCGGATTCAGAGGCTCCAAGCCACTTTTCGGAGTCCGGGCCCATCATTGCTTCCGCGAAAGTCGCTGGTTCGTCACTGTCAATGATCATCAGATCATTTGAATTGGTCACGAGAAATCCATAGTATCTCTCGGGTTCGTGACGGATCCTTCCGGATCTGCGAACTTCAGGCTCCACAGGCGCCGGTTCCACAAAACTCTGTGGATCCAACTGCTGCTCTTCCTCAGCTGGTTTAGCAGTCTCCTGTGCATCTCGAATTTTTTCAAGATGTACTTTACTCCCACTGTTTTCCTTAGAGAGAAACTCCCTCTCAAGAAAAGAACAGTCCCGAGCAACAAATACTTTGTTCTCAGATTGGTTGTAAAAGTAGTATGCCTTGGTTTCCCTAGGATAACCAACGAAGTAGCATTTATCTGATTTGGGTGCAAGCTTGTCAGAGATTAAGCGTTTGACATAAGCTTCACAACCCCAAATCCTCAGGAAAGACAGACTAGGAACATTCCCAGTCCACAGTTCATGTGGTGTCTTTTCCACTGATTTAGATGGTACCCTATTTAGTGTAAACGCAGACGTTTCTAGAGCGTATCCCCAAAAGGATAATGGAAGATTTAAATGACTCATCATAGACCGAACCATATCCAATAAGGTTCGATTCCTCCTCTCTGACACTCCATTCCATTGGGGTGTACCAGGAGGAGTGAGTTGTGAAATAATTCCACACTCGCTCAGATAGTCGCTGAACTCTTGACTCAAGTATTCTCCTCCGCGATCCGATCGCAGAACTTTGATACTTTTGCCAAGTTGGTTCTGTACTTCATTCTTGAATTCCTTGAATCTATCAAAGAATTCTGACTTGTGTCTCATTAAATAGACATAGCCATACCTACTGAAATCATCAGTGAAGGTAATGAAGTACTTGTAATTTCCTCTGGCAACAGTACTCATCGGTCCACATACATTAGTATGAACAAGGCCCAATAAGTCACTGGCCCTTTCATTTGGTTTGTTGAAAGGGGCTCTAGCCATCTTGCCCATCAAACAAGATTCGCATTTCTCACATGATTCAAAATCAAATGAGCCCAAAAGCCCATTTCGATGGAGCCTTTGGATGCGTTTCTCATTGATATGGCCCAAACGACAATGCCATAAGAAGGTCGGGTTTTCATCATTGGACTTAAACCGCTTTGTATTTATGTTAAAGACAGCCATTTCTTGGTTTAAAACATATAACCCATTATCTAATGGGGCGCTACCATAATACGTACCATCACGATTAAAAGAACAAACTTTATTCTTAACAGCCAAATCAAAACCTTCCAAATCCAAAACGGAAACTGAAATTATGTTTCTGTTTATCGCAGGTACAAAGTAGCAATTATTTAAAATTAAAACCATGCCCGAAGGTAAGGACAACTCGTAGGTGCCTACGGCCAGTGCAGCAACCTTAGCTCCATTCCCGACCCGTAGCTCCACTTGTCCTTTCTTCAGCGTCCTACTATTTCTTAGTACCTGCACATCAGTACAAATATGAGCACCGCAGCCGGTATCCAATACCCACGAAGTAGAACTAGAAGACATAACATTAAGTTCGATAACATAAATACCTGAGTCAGACGCATCATACGTCTTCTTCAGCTTCTTGTAATCTTCCATGAACTTCTTGCAGTCTTTCTTCCAATGCCCCAACTGCTTGCAGTAGTTGCACTTATCCTCAGGAGAAGGCCCGGATTTGGGCTTCGGCTTGGGCTTGTCCTGACTTTCAGTCTGGACAACATGGGCCTTTCCCTTACCCTTCTTAGGTTTCTTAAACTTTTACCCCCTTGTACCATCAGTACACTGGGAGTTGCCTTCTTGAGATTCGGCTCTGCTGTCTTCAGCATGCCGTGCAACTCAGTCAATGTCTTAGTCATGTTTTGCATGTTGTAGTTCATGATGAACTGATAAAAACACGATGGCAAAGACTGCAGAATCATGTCAGTGGCTAGCTCCTGGCTAATGGCACAGTCCAGTTTCCCCAGGTTATCAATGTAACCCATCATTTTAAGGACATGAGGACTTACTGGACTGTCCTTAGCCAGCTTGCAATCCATGAGAGACTTAACCGTCTGGTATCTCTCTGTGCGAGCTTGCTCCTGAAACAAAGCTTTCAGGCTGTTAATCATCTCAATGGGTGACATCACGTTCTCATATTGCTTCTGCAGCTCAGAGTTCATAGTCACCAGCATTAGACAATTAACATCTTTGACATCTGCTGAATGCTTATCCCAAGCATTCTTTTCTGTCTGCGGGGCATTGGAACGTGGCCTCTCGGGGAGAACTCTTTCAAGGACATATTCCTTGTTCTCCTGCCTGAGAACTATTCTCAGGTTCCGATACCATTCCAAGAAATTAGATCCATTTAACTTGTCCTTCTCAAGGACGGATCTTAGTGAGAAAGTGTTGATGTGATTTGAGACAGACATTGCTGTAATTAAAAAGAGGTGGAGTTTTAGTTATAATGCTCAAGAAATGAGAATTCTTATCTAATAAGAAAAACTCGCACTGTATTCAAAACTATGTTTCCTCAGATGAATACAATGAGCCAAGATCCTCAGATTACTAAAATTCGAGTGGGCGACTCGCCGTTACTCAAACTTTAGTTATCTAGGTAAGAAAATCATTGCTAATTGTACCCAGTACAACTCTTGGTCGTGGATAAGACAAACTATGCCTAATCCACTCTGATGTCTCTGGGCCCAGAACTTCTGTTAGCCCAATCAAGTAAAACCAATCTTTTTCTGTCTTGTGATCACTGACAGCTGCACTGCAAGTCTGTCAATGACCACCTGCCTTACTCATGTTGCAGTGGATACCAAGGACTCCAAGACTATCCAACAAACGACACGAGTCTTGACAGTAGACAAGGTCGGGCAAGACATCAAGATCACTTGATATTTAGTTGAGGAAAAAACTGTTTTATCTTGATGCATATCCAATTTACATCCAAGAATTTATTAATTTATTTAAAACATTCAGTTTTATTAAGTTTAGATTCATCTAGAACTTTTAGGATTAAATTGTTCTAGTATATAAAAATTTGTGGTCCAACCAGCATATTTGCGAATGTCGTGTCGATCGATGCCAACCATTGGCATCGGTCGACGCAACCCAACTTAAACCGGTCTTCGATAACCGGTCAAACCGGATCGAATTTACTTAACCGATTCAATCCAATTGAACCGGTTCGGTTTAATGGTCCATGTCGATCGTCACAACCAAACCAGAACCAATTGGTTAATTAAAATTAACCGAGCGAGATAACCGGTTCAATCTAATTGAACCGATCTATCTAATCGCTTTGCATGTGTCGACCGACACACCCAGTGTATCGATCGACACAGCAGGAATACGGGTACTCGATCTCAAATCGAAACCCTAAAATTATTTGCGATTTTTCGCTCTGTATCGACCGACACACGCTTTGTGTCGATCGACACTCTGCGACAAACCCTAAATATTTTACGCGAGTTTTCGCTCTGTGTCGACCGATACACGCTTTGTGTCGATCGACACTCTGCGACAAACCCTAAATATTTTACGCGTTATTTCGCGGCGTGTCGACCGACACACGCTTTGTGTCGATCGACACAGTGCGATTTCAACAGTTCATCGATTTTCAACATGCATACAATCCGAGATTAACATAAGAAAAACGATTTTAACAGGCAATTTTTCAATTCAACAACAACAAGTTTCGAATTAATTGAATCAGATTCAATAGTCTAAACCCTAACATGCTCTGATACCACTGTTGGATCTCCTAGGATCTAGGGTTTGATATATTGAATTAAACCAACCTCGTTCTTACCTTTGGACTGGCAGCGGAATAAGAGTGGTGAACGAGATCAGTGGAGCAACGCAGGTGCCTTGCCTCTACCAGATACACACGCACACAAGCTGGAAACGGGATGCTAATGCCGGATCAATGGGAATCAACTGTTTTGGTGTTTCTGCCTTTTCTTACCAAGAAAACTCGACGGCTCCTCTGTTTAGGTCGAAACTCTCGAGTTTTTATTCGACCTAAACATACTTAACGGGCCAGACTTGATTAAGTCTTAATTCGAAAAGCCTTTTCCGAAAACCCGAACTGTGTCGACCGACACACAAGCTGTGTCGATCGACACAACACCATATTCACGATAATAATGTGTATCCAATACACATTAATATGATCATTACCATAATGATCATTCCCATGTCGTAGCTTCCAGTTTGCTTAGGTGTGTGACCCTATAGGATCATATAATACTGGCAGTAAGTCTACAACTTACATATTGCAAGAGGCTTCTAGCAAAACATTGCAACCGCCCAGTATTATACGAATGTCTGATCTCGACACACAACTATCATCAGGAGTGAGTAAAAGTGTGATTTCAGGACACTATCCCAACAAAACCATGATATATCAACTCCCCCACACTTAGCCTTTGCTTGCCCTCAAGCAAAACAGAGAACTAAAACATGGTGAAGAGGTTTGAAAACTTTCAGAAACTCTTTTCATCCTAGAAGCAACAACACTCAGAATCCCCTTAGTAAGCCACTGAAAGAATTACCTGCAAGACATCAAGACCAACATATACTTCACCCACACTTAGTAAGCCACTGAAAGAATCACCCTACTGGCTTCTATAAGCTATTAAGTGCGGTCTCACCTAAGGATTATCGATCAAAGGGCACATGGATTCTTACTATGTTAGCTCTAGACCACCATACTATCTTTTTCTGGTTCCTTTCTTCTCTTTTCCCTTCCTTAGCAACTGATTTTTCCCCATTGTGTATCATTTTTTTATCAGTGCTCTTCCCGTTATGGGGTGTACTTTGGACACATTCCATGAATGCACAGGAGGTAATAATGGTAGCTACCACTCCCGTGACCACTTCGGAGCTACTAGCTCATCCTCAGTTTATTATTCTCTTTTTTTTTTTACTTTAAGAGAAGGGGAGAAGGGAACCTTACTCGGATAGGTTTACAGGCTGTGTCAGAACTAATAGAGGAGTCCGACTTAAGGTATACCAAGCCCTTAGGTGAGAAAATTATGTCAAATTAATGGTGAAGTCAGTAAAGGATCCTCTGATACCTGAGTGATGTGGGTGTTCTCAGTAGGCTGTTTTGTGTTGGGGTTTTCTAACAGTCATAGATTGATCTGCAAGCTCATCCCAATGGTCACTTAAGTTCCTGCAAATGTTGTTAACTTCTCAAAAATTCACTGTTTCTTACTTAAACTGTTTTGACTCAATAAAACAAAATTTTGAAAAATAGGATTGACTCTAAGAAAACAGAAAGATAAAAGTCAGTACCACCTCCCCCACAATTGAAACACACTGTCCCCAGTAGTGTCAAGCTAAGGATCGGAAAAAGAAAGCAAAAATGTTAAGGGATGAGTTAAGTTCTGTCTGATTTTTACCTGTATCGCTCATGCATCGATCGTTACGCATAAATGCAAAGATCGTTACAAGGTAATTGCGATATGAGTCGATCGTTGCTCAGGACCGCAACGATCGCTGCAATGCGATTTTCGTGTTGAATCGATCGACACACAGGAACGTGTCGATCGTTGCATTGCGAATTCGTCGAATCAGTCAGCAGTTAGCAGGTTAGTCCGTGAGAAAGTCTCAAATCTCAAACCTGAAAGCTGAAAATCAATGCAAACAAGCAAAATCAAAGCAACAGATAGTCTCAAAGTAAACACATCATCCAAACAAAAGTATCAAAGAGAAAAATCAAAAGAAAAGTGCAAAAGAAAAAGTGAAAAAGAAATACAGAACCGATAGTCTGAAAATGCCACTACTCTCACTCGTCATCTATGCCAGCATAGGGATCAGAATCGCTCGAAAGAACAGGAGTCGGAGAGCACTGTCTACGTCGACGAGAAGGAACATGCTGATGAATTTGTGGCTGTCTCCTGCAAGTGCAGCCACGCATGAAGTCCCAGATGCTCCGTAGAATACCATCCTGACGCTCTCTCCACTCTCCCTCAGACTTCTCACTCAAAGGAACTGAAGGCTCAGGATAAGGACCAATGTCATGTGCAGCAGGAGCAGAAGGTGCAGGCGCAGAAGAAGAAGAAGCTCGTGTAGAAGGCTCTCCCAGAGGATGGGCCATCGTAGGAACTCTGCGCTGATCTCGCATAGGAGGCTGGAAATCCAAGCCAGCCAATGTATCGATCTTAGTTAGATCAGCAGAAGGAAGATCCACACCATGCTTCTGCCCATGCATGTCATAGTAGACCCAGATGCATCTCTCCTTCAGCCAAGTAGCACTCTGCAGGTGGGTCAGATCCATATATACCTTGCGATCATCACACTCCGTACCCTCTAAAGGGATCCTGCAATGCCTGAAGATGGGAGTAAGCAGACTTCCCACTGTCTCAGTGCCCTTCCCATCCACTGCTTTCGTCGTCAGTGTGCACAGGTGATGAGCAAACACAGCTCCTAAGTTGAGATCCCTAGCAGGATCTCTCAAATCAGTCCCATCAAACAGATCCTTCAACCCAATAAAAAGTACCTCCAGCTCATTCTTGCGCATATTGTTTGCCTCGGCCTTGCACAGCAGTGTGTAACCCAAGATGCGGATCACATATCTGAGCACCGGATGTCTGACCTGAATCTGCTTCGTGGTCCTCGAGTCATATGCTCCATTGCCAAACTGATCCCAAAAATACTGCGCCTCCTGTCTATCCCACTCAAGAGCTATACCAGTGCGTGTAGGCTCCACGCTGAATCCATAAATACGGCAGATATCTAGAAGGGGAATCCGATACCTGACTCCTAAGCTCATGAATGTAAAGATACCATATGCGGCTTTCTTGCGCTCCGGATCAGGATAGTAGACTCTGCAAGTCGCTAACAACTGTCTCACCAGGTCAGGATACAAATCATAGTACTGTATAGGCATTGTCCCCAAACCAATGTGAAGGAATTTCTAGCAGATCCTAATCCAATTAGGCAACCCTAGTCTGAATTCCGAGCCTAGGATCTAAGGTTCATGTAATTGAATCTATTGGGATCTCAGATTTACCTGATGATTAGCAGCGGAAGGTTTGTAGATAATCGAGATCACGAAGCGCCTCAAATGCTGCGCCTCTACTGGTATCCACACGCACACAAACTGGACCGCAGGGATGCTAGTGCCTTACAGAGATCTAATCTCCAGAGAGGTTTCTTTCTCTGTTCTGGTGGCTGTGAATTAGGTTAGAAAAGAGTTTAGGTCGACCATATATCTTATATATGTCGGCTTAAACCACAACGGAATTAACCAACGATTAAACCGAATTAATCTGATTAATCCGCGAGTTGCATCGATCGATGCACTACTGCAACGATCGACACTGCCACAGAATATTGATATCGAATGCATATCATATATGCATTCACTGGATCATTACATTAATGATCAACCTCGTCTTTTAACGCCCAGTTTGCTTAGGTGTGTGACCCTGTAGGATCATATAACACTAGCAATGAGTTCTCAACTCATTGATCATAAGTGGCTTCTAGCAAAGCGTTATGACTACCTAGTGTTATGTGATTGTCTCATCTCGACTATGCGACTTTCACTTAGAGCAAGTACAATAGATTTCAGGACATTCCCAACAATCTCCCACTTGTACTGGAATCATATATTCCTTTAATCCCTTTGTAGCTATATCTCAATCTAGCATAAGGCAAGAACTGTGTCATCCTTATTAAGCCAGATCACGTTTATCGAATCCCGATTTATACTGATAAAACAAACGACTGACAATCACCTCGTTTGAGCGCGGCCACGCATTTCCAGTATCAAATCTTCGATAGGCCCAGAGATATTTAACTCATGTTATATAGGAGGTACAAATCCCATCTTGTTCCATCCATGTCTCTTTTATATTTCATGATACGCCTAATCAGTGTCTTTATGATCACCAGTTACGGCTGACGTTTGACAAAGTCAAGACGAACCAATCCATATAAGAGAGGACATGATGAACTCAGGTCTAAGGACTACTCTCTTTAGTCGTAATGAGAAACTCTTATGACACTCATATAACATCTTGTAGAGTTCTCATTAACGGTTTAAGTCCGATCATGTGTTCTCTAACACATATCTATGTGATTGACTTTAATACACTTATTAAATGACTCCATGAAACATAGTCATCAGTCACCTCACATGCTAGTCTCATGTGGTTGTTAGTATCCCATTTTAACAACCTCGACCAGGGACCATTTATAATTTATATCATTTATTGCTTATAGGGTTTCATGATCAAGTCACATACTTGATGACCTATAAAATGTCATAAATTACTTTGGGACAATATATATTTAATTATATTAAATAATGCTGAAACAATTTCATTAATATAACATAACTAAATTATGTTTTTCGAACATCAAGTCATAACTAAAAACCAAATATAACTCCCCCTGAAAACAAGATCATATCTTAAGAAATCTAATGCCTACAGCAGTAGTGTGAAACTCATGCTTAGGCCTTGGGAGGGGCTTGGTCAGTGGATCAGCAACATTTTCATCCGTCGGGACTCTGCTGATCTTCACATCTCCTCTATTCACAATATCACGAATAAGGTGATATCTCCTTTCTATGTGTTTGGATTTCTGGTGTGATCTAGGTTCCTTTGCTTGCGCAATGGCTCCATTGTTGTCACAATATAAAGCCACTGGCTCAGAAATGCTAGGAATCACACCAAGTTCAGTGATGAACTTCTTGATCCAAACAGCCTCCTTTGCCGCTTCAGAAGCACCGAGGTACTCAGCTTCGGTTGTGGAATCTGCTACAGTGTCCTGCTTGGAACTCTTCCAGCTGACTGCACCGCCATTCAGGCAGAAGATGTAACCAGATTGCGATCGAAAATCATCTTTGTCTGTCTGAAAACTTGCGTTTGTGTAACCACTTACTACCAGCTCATCACTTCCTCCGTACACCAAGAATTTATCCTTAGTATTTCTCAAATACTTCAGAATATTCTTAACTGCTGTCCAGTGACTTTCACCTGGATCCGATTGGTATCTACTCGTCATGCTTAAAGCACAAGCAACATCTGGACGAGTACAGAGCATGGCATACATGATGGATCCCAACGCCGAGGCATAGGGAATCCGACTCATGCGATCTCGCTCAGCAGGTGTCTCAGGACACTGCTTCTTGCTGAGACTTATGCCATAAGACATTGGTATGAAGCCCTTCTTGGAATCTTGCATTATGAACCTGTGTAAGACTTTATCTATATAAGTGTCTTGACACAGTCCAATTAACTTGTTTGATCTATCTCTATAGATTCTTATTCCAAGAATATACGCGGCTTCCCCCATGTCTTTCATTGAAAAACAACTTCCGAGCCAAGTCTTAACAGACTGTAACAACGGAACGTCATTTCCGAGAAGAAGTATATCATCTACATACAACACGAGAAATGCAACTGCGCTCCCACTAGTCTTCTTGTAACACATGGTTCTTCTTCGCTTCTGATGAAATCAAACTTTTTGACTGCTTCATCAAAACGAAGATTCCAACTCCGAGATGCTTGCTTCAACCCATAAATGGATCGATGAAGTTTGCATACTTTCCTAGCTGCATTTGGATCGATGAAACCTTCGGGTTGTGTCATGTACACATCCTCTTCCAGAATTCCATTAAGGAAAGCTGTTTTCACGTCCATCTGCTAGATCTCATAATCATAATGAGCAGCTGTTGCTAGGAGAATCCGAATGGATTTAAGCATGGCGACAGGTGAATAGGTTTCTTCATAGTCAATACCATGAATTTGTTTGAAACCTTTTGCCACTAGCCTTGCTTTATATATCTGAATATTTCCATCCACATCAATTTTCTTCTTGAAAATCCATTTACACTCAATGGGTCTTGCACCATCGGGTAAATCAACCAAATTCCATACTTGGTTCTGTGACATGGATCCCATTTCGGATTCAGCGGCTTTCAGCCACTTTTCGGAGTCAGGGCTCATCATCGCTTCTTCAAAATTCGTTGGCTTGTCACTGTCAATGATCAAAAAATCATGACAATTGGTTACAAGAAATCCATATCTCTCGGGTTCGTGACGGATCCTTTCGGATCGGCGAATTTCAGGCTCCACAGGCGCCGTCTCTACAACTCTTTGTAGATCCAACTGTTGCTCTTCCTCTACGGGTTGAGCATTTTCCTGCGGTTCTCGAACTTCTTCGAGTTGTACTTTACTCCCACTGGTTTTCTTGGAAAGAAATTCTCTCTCAAGAAAGACGCAGTTCCGAGCAACAAACACTTTGTTCTCGGATTGGTTGTAAAAGTAGTATGCCTTGGTTTCCTTAGGATAACCAACGAAGTAGCATTTATCAGATTTGGGCTCGAGCTTATCTGTAATTAATCTCTTAACATAAGCTTCACAACCCCAAATCTTCAGGAAAGACACATTTGGAACATTTCCAGTCCACATCTCATGTGGTGTCTTTGCAACTGATTTTGACGGAACCTTATTAAGTGTAAACGCATACGTTTCTAGAGCGTATCCCCAAAAGGATAATGGAAGAGTTGAGAGACTCATCATTGATCGAACCATATCTAATAAAGTTTGATTCCTCCTCTCAGACACGCCATTCCATTGTGGTGTTCCAGGAGGAGTGAGTTGTGAAACAATTCCACAATCTCTCAAATGATCACTGAATTCTTGGCTTAAGTATTCTCCTCCACGATCTGATCGAAGAGCCTTAATACTTTTGCCAAGTTGATTCTGTACTTCATTTTGGAACTCTTTGAACTTTTCAAAGGATTCCGACTTGTGTCTCATTAAATAGACATAGCCATACCTGCTGAAATCATCAGTGAAGGTAATGAAGTATCGAAAATTTCCTCTGGCACTTGTGCTCATTGGGCCGCATACATCTGTATGTATAAGGCCCAATAGGTCACTGACCCTTTCATTTTGTTTGTTGAAAGGGGCCTTCGCCATTTTGCCCAGTAAACAAGATTCACATTTCTCACATGATTCATAATCAAATGAGCCCAAAAGCCCATCACTATGGAGCTTTTGAATCCGTTTCTCGTTTATGTGGCCCAAACGACAATGCCATAGAAAAGTCTGATTCGTGTCATTTGATTTGAATCTCTTAGTGTTAATGTTATAGATTGGTGTGCTTTGGTTTAAAACATAAAGCCTATTCTCTAATGGGCTGCTACCATAAAATATATCATTGTAATCAAAAGAACAACATTTATTCTTTATTGAAAACTGATATCCTTCCACATCCAAAATAGGAATAGAAATAATATTTCTGCTTATCGCAGGTACATAGTAGCAATTATTAAGTTTAACACCAAACCAGAAGGTAAAGACAAGTTATATGTTCCTACGGCTAATGCAGCAACTCTTGCTCCATTTCCCACGCGCAGGTCCACTTGTCCCTTTTCCAACGTCCTACTGTTGCTTAGGCCCTGCATATTTGTACAAATATGAGCACCACAGCCGGTATCCAATACCCAAGAAGTAGAACCAGAAGTAGTAACATTTACTTCTATAACATAAATACCTGAAGATGAAGTCTCGAAAGTCTTCTTCTTCTTCTTCTTCTTCTCTTCCAAGAATTTGTTGCAATTTCTCTTCCAATGCCCAGGCTCTTTACAGTAATGGCACTTATCAGTCTCAGATGGGCCCGGCTTGGGCTTCGGGGCTGGCGCAGGCGTGTCCTGGTTCTCAACCTGGACTGCCTTGCCCTTTCCCTTGCCTTTGCCAAGTTTCTTAAACTTCTTACCCCCTTGTACCATAAGTACATTAGGAGTGCCCTTCTTGATATTAGGCTCAGTTGTCTTGAGCATGCCATGCAGTTCAGTCAACGTCTTCGTCAAGTTGTTCATGTTATAGTTCATAACAAACTGATCATAACTTGACGGCAGTGACTGCAGAATGATGTCAGTAGCCAACTCTTGGCTAATGGGACAATCCAGTCTCCCCAGGTTATCAATATAACCCATCATCTTAATGACATGAGGACTGACCGGACTGTCCTTTGGTAACTTGCATTCAATGAGAGATTTAACCGTCTGGTATCTCACAGTTCGTGCTTGCTCCTGAAACATGCTTTTCAGGCTAGTAATCATCTCCACTGGCGACTCCACGTTCTCGTATTGCTTCTGCAAGTCCGAGTTCATGGTAGCCAACATGAGACAATTCACATCGACCACATCATTGGAATGCTTATCCCAAGCACTCCTTTCTGCATGTGCAGCATTGGCACTCGGTTTTTCAGGGAGAACATTTTCCAGGACATAGTCCCTTTTCTCCTGCTTGAGAACAATTCTCAAGTTCCGATACCATTCGAGAAAATTCGATCCATTTAACTTGTCCTTCTCAAGGACGGATCGCAGGGAGAAAGAGTTATTATGAGTGTTAGTCATAGCTGAGAACAAAGAAAGGAAAAGGTTTAATTATGATGTTCAAGAAATGAGAAATCTTAACTTTTAAGAAAACTCGCATTATATTCAAAACAATGTTTCCTCAGATGAATATAATGATCCAAGACCCATACTTCACTAAACTTGAGTGAGCCACTGGTTATCACCCAAATTTAGCTATCTAGGTAAGCAACAACGTTGCTAGTTATATCCAATATAACTCTTGGTTGTGAATCGACATCTCATGTCCAATCCACCTGATGTCTCTGGGCCCAAAACGATTTTGATAGCCCAGTCAAGCAAACCAATCTCTTCAGTCATGTAATTGTTGATGCCTTGCACTGCAAGCCCATTAACACGATTACTTCATGCCTTACTCATGTAATTGTTGATACCTTGCACTGCAAGCCTATCGTACAATGAAATGAGTCTTGACAGTTGACAAGATTGGAAAGACATCAAGTGTCACTTGATATTTGGTTGAGGAACGGAACCATTTAAAACGTTCAGTTTTATTATGTTTTAATTCTTATAATTAATTGATTCATCTTGCTTTGGTTCTGTGATTTCAGGTTCAATAACCTAATCAACAAATCTGATGTCGACCGACACTACTATAGTGTCGATCGATGCAGCATAACCAAAACCAATCCGCGATAACCGATCAATCCAATTGATCCGGTTTTGAATGCCGGTCAGCGTCGATCGATGCTACATTAGCATCGGTCGATGCTACATTAGCATCGGTCGATGCCAACCTAATCAAACCAATCGCAATTAAACCATTCACAGAGTTCAACCATTATTAACCAAGCTCGATAACCGGTCCAATCCAATTGAACCGATTCATCAATCTCGCGAGGTTTGTGTCGATCGACACAACATTTGTGTCGATCGACACTAGGCGAAAACTGAATTTTATTCGGGTTTTCGCCTTGTGTCGATCGATGCCGGATTGGCAACGATCGACACCATGCGAAAAACCCTATATTTTAATTCGGGTTTTTGCCCTGTGTCGATCGATGCCAGATTGGCATCGATCGACACCATGCGAAAAGACCCTAAATCGTTTTCAAACGGAACCCTAAACTAGGTTTTCATGAAAACGAATTTTAGCAAGTTTGTATCAACCATACACAGATTCAGATTCAACTAATCTAATCAACATGCTACAGATTCAATGGAACCCTAAAGCTCTGATACCACTGAAGGAATTTCTAGCAAATTCTAATCCAATTAGGCAACCCTAGTCTGAATTCCGAGCCTAGGATCTAAGGTTCATGTAATTGAATCTATTGGGATCTCAGATTTACCTGATGATTAGCAGCGGAAGGTTTGCAGATAATCGAGATCACGAAGCGCCTCAAATGCTGCGCCTCTACTGGTATCCACACGCACACAAACTGGACCGCAGGGATGCTAGTGCCTTACAGAGATCTAATCTCCAGAGAGGTTTCTTTCTCTGTTCTGGTGGCTGTGAATTAGGTTAGAAAAGAGTTTAGGTCGACCATATATCTTATATATGTCGGCTTAAACCACAACGGAATTAACCAACGATTAAACCGAATTAATCTGATTAATCCGCGAGTTGCATCGATCGATGCACTACTGCAACGATCGACACTGCCACAGAATATTGATATCGAATGCATATCATATATGCATTCACTGGATCATTACATTAATGATCAACCTCGTCTTTTAACGCCCAGTTTGCTTAGGTGTGTGACCCTGTAGGATCATATAACACTAGCAATGAGTTCTCAACTCATTGATCATAAGTGGCTTCTAGCAAAGCGTTATGACTACCTAGTGTTATGTGATTGTCTCATCTCGACTATACGACTTTCACTTAGAGCAAGTACAATAGATTTCAGGACATTCCCAACACAATGCCCTTAACCAATCTAAGCACCTGCTCATCAATGCCTAAGCTCCTGCAACTCCAATAGTCAACAAACTTGGTTGGCTGAACATCCATATCACACCACCCATTGTAGAGCAGTGTATCGAACTCGTCCCAGTAATCATTGATCGGCCTCTCTGTGAATGTGTCAGTCTTAATCAGCTTATCAGGCGTCATGTCCCAAACCTTGTCTGTTGGGATCTTCTCCTTATCTTCCTTGGGCCAAGACAACTATATGGCTTCCCGATCTCTCTGATAAGGCTCAGGCGGTGTTGAATTTCGAAGAAACCACTCCTCTGGTGGAGGTGTCTGATCCGCTGTTGTTGTAGTAGCTCTGCGTTTGCGAGGTTTTCCGCGAAGAGGCATCTGCAATCAAATAAATAAAGCCTATTAGTCCCGCAGAACTCTCTGTGGAATTGCAATGCAACGATCGTTGCAAGGCGATTTCACAGACGCCTTATAATCCTTCAAATCGTGTCAAAATTAGTCCCACAATCTCACAAACAGCATAATTCCATCACCAGTCAACCTAAATCAAGCCTATAACAGTACGGAATCATCATTTTAAAGCTAAAAATCTCTAATTTCAAAACCCTAGAACCGAATCCGAAAATGATGAATTTGAGAGCTCTTATTTCGGAATTGCTTCGATTAGGTTATAGAAATAGACATAGAGTGTAAAAACAAGAAGAACAAGCTTTGAATCAATGAAAATGATGAAGAAATGAGTGATTTAGGCGAGAGGAGAATCGGTTGTACGGACGGCGAAATGGGGAAAAAGAGAAGAGAGAAAAGGTTAAAGGCACTTACCTGCTTCGTGAATGCAATGACCGTTGCATATAAGAAACGATCGTTGCTATTGAACCGAACCGATTCCGGTTTAGCGTACGTGTACCTTTAATTTGCAATTTGAACCAGATGCAACGACCGTTGCATTAAAACATTGATCGTCACAAGGCGATTTCATCTCCTCGTCATATCTCCCTGCAACGAGCGTTGCACAGGTCCGCAACGATCGTCACATATCTCCAGACTCGTGTTCTGTAATGAAAACTCAGCAAAAACAAAACCAAAACGTAAAATCCTAAGAAAAACACCAAAAATAAAATGTACAAACCAAACAGTGGGTTGCCTCCCACTCAGCGCTTGTTTAAGGTCATTAGCTTGACCGGACGAACAAGATCAGACTCCTGGAGGTTTCAACAGAGACTGTGAATGCCTCTGCGAAAGTCTCCTCATCCAAGGTGGAGAGTAAGCATCGTCAGTGTGAGCTCGTCCAAGAAAAGAAGGAATGTAATGTTCTCCAGGATCCAAAGTTCCACTCGTCTGCTCTCCATATCCCTCCTCAATCCTAAAGGTTTGCCCATCAATCTGTGGCTTGCGCAGCATATCCATCTCAAAGTGTAGAGGCTCATCTCCCAGATAGAGATCAATCAGACTGTTCCTTACGTCGATCACTGCTCGCCGTGGCTAAGAATGGCCTTCCCAGTATTAGAGCATCATCCTGCTCACTGTCGTACTTAAGCACCAAGAAATCTGTCGGAACTAAGTAGTTTCCAACTCTTACTGGGACGTCCTCAAGAACTCCTTCCGGAATCCTTATTGACTGATCAGCTAGAACAAGAGCGGTCCTAGTGGGTGAAAAATCCGTCATCCCCAGCTTCTCTGCCACAGAGTATGGCATGAGACTTCCAACAGCTCCTAAATCACACAAAGATCGCTTGAAACCATCCTCAAAAACAGAACAACTCAGCACAAATATACCAGGATCAGGTAGCTTCTTTGGGATCTTAGTTAGCAGCACATCACTGATCTGCTTAGGGACCACTATCACCCAATCTTTCAGCATTTCATCTATTGGCAGCATCTTCTTCAAGTACCTCTGCACACAAGGGTGATATGGTGGATCATCAGATTGTGGAATTTCTTCCAACTCCTCATCCATCTCTCCCAGCTGTCTGACTTCATCAATCTCTTGTTGAGTTATCTCAGACACTCCAGGAATAGTCTATTAAGCTCTTGATCCGTCTCTTCATCAATGCCATGAGAAACAAGTGAAACTGTCTGTCCACGACTTGCAACGATCGACACAATAGGTGCATCGATCGATGCAGCAAAATTTTCACAGATTCCACCCGAGAGTTTTTTCCTCAATTTCGGATTTCTTAGGTTCTTCCACCAGTTCAGCTGTATTTAACTCGAAATTTTCACCTTGGTATGATCCATCATTAATATAAACTAACCAAGCCTTGATGTGGGTGTCCACGACACTCTTTCCTTTGACAGTTCTTGAAATTTGACTTACTTGTGTGTCCAATTGCTTCACATGTGTACTCAAGGACTCAAACTTCCCATTAAGGTCCTCATACACAACATCTAACTTCCTGTTGCAATCCACAACAATCTTAGTCTGTCCCTCCAGCAACTGCTCCATCATTGCTTCCATCTTGCTCTCATGAGCATTAGCAGCAGGAGGTGTCTGATAAGAAGATGATCCATAAGTCCTCTGATTACCTTGCTGAAAAGGTTTCTGAAAACCAGCATTCTGTCCAAATCCAGAAGAGTTTTGATTGCTTGTGAAAGCACTCTTCTGTCCACCATTGAAGAACCTATCACCTTGCTGATTACCAAACCTATTTCCTTGGAATCCAGAGCCACCAATGTAGTTCACATCCTCTTCCTGATTGTCTTCTTCAGCTCCAAATACCTCAACATCCTGAGCAAAATAGACAACTTTCTTCCCAGCTAACAGATTACAAACAGTATCCAACTTACTCCTGATATCCACTATCTCCAGATTATTTATCTTCCCACCAGACTCCTTCCTTCTCCTATCATCAGTCTTACAGCTATTACTGCTCACCAAGTTATCTATCAATTGCTTAGCTTGCTCAGGAGTCCTTGTGTTGAAATTTCTATTGCTGGAATTGTCCAACGCAGTCTGGTAAGGGAGATCTATACCTCTAAAGAATGTGCCCAGCAATGTCACTTCAGTGAATCCATGATGAGGACAGTCTCGTTGGTACTTCTTAAACCTCATCCAAGCAGCTTTAAGAGGCTCTGTAGGACTTTAAAAAAAAGTGAGAATGTCCTGTCTCGACTGATCAGAGCGAGCATCATCATAAAAGTGCCTCAGAAACTCACTCTTCACAGCATCCCATGTAGTAAACTTCCCAGGTGGAAGTTGTTTCAGCCAGGCTGCAGCATCTCCAGCGAGAGAGTAGGGGAAGAGTTTGAGAAACAGATAGTCATAGTTCACTCCATCATACTTCATCCCAGTGACTATGTCCTCAAACTCATCAATATGGTCCATTGGCTGCTCATTCGGAAACCCATGGAAAGCATTCTGCCTCAGAATAGAGTAGTAGATGGTCTTGATCTCGAAGTCATTCCTCTCAAAACCAGGAGGTACAAGTGCTGACCGGTTAGCATGAAACTCATCCTGTCAGTTATAGTCAGCAAGATTCCTCTCAACATGCACAACCATCTGCCTCTGACCTTGTTCTTGGGCTTGTCCTTGGCCTTGTCCTTGGTCTGGTCGTGGTTCAGGCTCAGGTTCATGGATCACATTCCCTTCAGCATCAATCCTTTGCCCAGCAGCATTATACGGATTGTTTTGTCGGTCCCTTAGGGTACCTTGAGCATCAGGTAGCAGAATCAAGCGTTCTTGCACCATCCTTGCTCGTTGACTTTTCCTGTTAGTTCTCTCTAGTCTAGCAAGCTCCTCAAGTCTGAGATTAACGAGATTCGAGTTCGAATTACTTCTGGTATCACGCGTCTGCATAAACCGTTTGTAATCGCAGTGAATCGATCGATGCTAAGAGGCAACGATCGGTTCAACTCTAGTCGCCTTGCAACGATCGATGCTAAGCGAATATCGGACCTGCGACAGAGAAAAACAGAGGTATCGAATCCCACAGAGACTCTCGGTCACGATAGATTTTAGAACAGTCAAGTTAAACTAGGAGAAAGTAATGAGAAACTAAAAGCAAAGCAGAAAAGTAAATCAAGTAGCACGAGTGGTTTGTAAGCAATTAACTAAAAGCGCTAAGTCTAGGGAGTTCTCAGGAAATCAGACAAGCAGATCAGATAATCAGTCAGGATCAAATTAGGTACGGTTCTAGAACTCAAACACGGATGTAGAACTAACCAACTTTCGTTGTGAGAATTCTCTAAGTCTAATAGCAGAAATCCAAATTTCTTTGTAATTCCTAACAGATTAAACTAGCCTTAAGTTCAGGTTCGATATGTTCACAATTCAATTAAACCAAATTTCTTTGCGAGTAATTCAATTGCTCAACCTAAATAGTTCAGATTCTAAATCACACTTTCGTGTCAATTTAACAATCTAGAGTCTAGGTTCAAAGTGATTGTTGGTGCTGGATTTTCCTCCAAGAAATCCGGCCCGTTAACAAATAAGACAAAGGCCCATAGTTATGAGCCCGCTCCAATATCAAGACAGAGAGAGATCGACCGTTGTCCTCTGTTGGGCCTATACGATTGACTTCTTGACAAGGCCCAAGCAATGCCGAAGTGAGAAGCAATCGAGCTCGAGCTCGGCAGGAGACGACGTGGAGATAGAGCAACCCGGTCTTCGTCAGTTCAACTGATTGCCGCAAATCTCGGAGATCGTTATGACGGCGAGGCCGAAATATCGGAACAAGAAGATCAAAGTCGAGAATATTTAAAGAAGAAGTGGCGACTCATTCAAGACATTCTAACCCTAGCTAAGAATACTTCGACTAGATAGCTCGATTTCATACTTTGTACTCTCTTTTCGATTGTGTTTGTTCCATCTCGACGATCAATCTCAATAAAGTCTTTGATTCATAGGAAACTATACCATTTCTATATCCTAAAGTCCAAATCCACGAATACAAATTCTTAGTGTGAATCCCGGATCTCACATTTGGCGCCGACTGTGGGGACTATCTATAGTTTTTCCTATCTTAAGAATCAGATCCTATATCCGATAGATCTAGATGAATCCCGACCAAACTGGCTCTCCCAGCGCCACACCACCAGTTGACCTCCCTCAAACGGTCGACAACGTTCCTCAGAACACCACCGGGGTAAGAAACATGGGTCAGACCGACGGCGTGTTGACGAGCTCTGCCTCAGTCTCTACGACCTCGGCACCAGCCGGCTCCGTCGCTCAAACAATCGCGACAAGCCAGACTCCGACAAATGTTTTTTCAGGAACTAATGATCCGAGCAGAAACTGGGTGTGGATGAGAAACGATTCGATATCCACCCCAGGAGGTGGATCTGGAATAACCAGACCTAATTCACCACTACCTTCTGCTCCACAGAGACAAGGGCCAAATGATCTTGCCGAGATCTATTCGATGCTAAGCCTGTTGGTAGATAGAACGAGAAATAACGAGGCAAGCGCAAGGGCCCAAGAGATCGCGAACCGTTCTCTGGCCACGCAGCTCGACGAACAAGAGCGGCGCCTTAACGCACGTCTTGAGGAGCTCGCCAGTCAAGGCCAAGGGGGTAGACCAACGCGAACTCCCATAAGTCCTCTACCGTGTACCCGCTTGGACTTCTCCCAGGTAGTAACTCCTCCGGGAGCGTCGGGAAATTTCGGTAATACGTCAAATAGCGGCTTCCGCCCTACAATGACCCCTATCGCGATACCGACCCCATTCAGTTCGAGTTCAATGGTCACAGATCCAACCGGATCAAGAAACCGACCATTACCCAGGCCACCACCTTTCCCGAATAACTCTAATATCCGACCGAGGAAACTAGGAGGCTCTGCCTTCGCCTCGAGCTCGGGACTCCTTAACGGATCAAACACGGTTCAGTTCCGTACACGCCAGATCGACCAGACAAGGTCGGTCCCACTGATCGATCTCCTCGACCCCGTTTTTCCGGAACAAACGTCAGGTCAGGCACAAGCCCAGTTCACACCCGCAGAGGGCGATGAACACGATATGCTTATATTGGGATAGTGTCCTGAAATCACACTTGTACTCACTCCTGATGATAGTTGTGTGTCGAGATCGGACATTCGTATAATACTGGGCGGTTGCAATGTTTTGCTAGAAGCCTCTTGCAATCTGTAAGTTGTAGACTTACTGCCAGTATTATATGATCCTATTGAAGGATCTTTTGGTGTTAATCCTGATTCAATTCATCAGATTACTTGATCCTAAACATGCCAGATCTAGGTTCTCTTGAATAGAAACATAAGTAGATCTCACCTTTTACCTGTTTTGTGCAGCGGAAAGGAAGAACAGGTCAGAGATCAGAGAGCCACCGAGTGATAACTCCTCCAGAGGTTCACACACGCACACCAATCAGGAAGAAGGCTGCTAGACCGAGCTGTGGGAGGTCGCAGGGAGAGAGAGAGTCGCGGCTAGGGCTTCTGCTCGACCTGAACTCGTCTTAAGTTTATATAAAACTTGTTCAGTTCGTTTTTGGGCCATTTGGCCCAAATGCCAATTAACTCTGAGGCGTTCGTGCATTGCATCGATCGTTGCACCTTATGCATCGATCGATGCACAATGGCTAAACCCTCTTATTCTCTCTAAGTATAGTAAATGCCTAGCACTTTTACCATACTCCTGCTAAACCGTTCCTACACGATTTCCTGTTAGCTTAGGCGTGTGACCCATATGGGATCATATAATAAAGGCAATAAGTCCAAGACTTATAGATCATGAGCGGACTCTAGCAAGCCATCATGACCCCCAGTATTATATGACTTATGTCTGATCTTTGACATACTCTTACTTTCTAGAGACAGTACCGAGATTACTGGACACATTTCCAACAATCTCCCACTTGTACTGGAATCTCTGTATTCATAATCCTTTTGTCACAATATCTCGATTAGTCATAAGGCAAGATTAGTGTCATCCTTATTAAGCCTAATCTTGTTCATCGGACTCTGATTTGATACTGACAATCCAAACGACTCGGGACAGTCCGTTTGAGCATGGCCATGCATTTTCCAGTATTCAAATCTCCGATTGGCCTAGAGATATTCACTCCATTTATATTGGAGGGACAAATCCCGTCTTGTTCCATCACTGTAAACTACTCATTTCATAATGTACCCAAACAAGGTCCTTATAACTATCGCAGAACGATAGCGTTAGACAATGATCAAAGTGCATCAGTCCATGTGCAGTCACATGCATGCGAACTCAGGTCTAAGGACTATACTCTATAGTCGTAGTAAGAATCTCTTATGACACAGATATAAATATCCTGAAGAGTTCTTATAAGCGGGTCTTGTCCGGTCGTATGTTCCCCAACATACACCTATGTACTGACTTTGATGCCGAGCATCTATGACACACTGAGACTTTGTCATAAGTCACGTACCAATCCAGTCTCACACGGTTGTTGGTGTTCCAATTTCAACAACCTTTGACTAGGGACAGGATGATATAAAACATCTATCAAATATAGGGTCTCATGATCAAGCTAAATGACTTCGATGACTCAAGATCAAGTCATTTACTTCGATGACCTATAAAATGGTTCATATCATTTTGGAACGATTATTTCATCACAGTTAAAATAATCTTGAAATAATAATTTCATTATCAAACATCTCAAATGTTTTACAAGAACATATCAATAACTAAATAAAGCCCTTTACTAACTCCCACTGAAATTAAGACTACATCTTAACTTCACTTATCCTACAGCTACAGTCCGTGACTCGTGCTTAGGGCTAAGGAGTGGCTTCGTTAATAGATTAGCAACGTTCTCATTTGTTGAAACTTGCTGATCTACTTAACATCTCTGTCATTTATCTTAAGGTGTTTGGACCTCTGATGTGCAGCTAGTCTCATCTATGCTGGGAATCACATCAAGTTCATTGACGAACTCTTCTTTCCAAACAACCTCTTTCGCCACTTTCCAAGCTGCGAAATGTTCAGTTTATGTCATGGAGTCAGCAACAGTGCCTTGCACCGCCAGACAGACACAAGATATAACCGGACTGTGACCGGAAATCATCTTTGTCTGTTGGAAACTTGCCTTTCAGACTCTGATGACTTGTAGCACATCACTTTCTCCGTAAATCAAGAAGTTATCCTTAGTATTCCTCAAATACTTTAGGACATACTTTAGGAAACTTGATTCTTTGCTGGATTTGACTGGTCTCTACTTGTCTTGCTTAACATTAAAGCAACATCAAACAAGTATGTTTCATGGCATACATGATAGATCCAATTGCCGACGCATATGGAATCTCATCCATGCATTTAAGCTCAGCAGTTATCGTAGGATACTGTATCTTGCTTAACTTAATGCCATGTGACATTGGCATAAAACCCTTCTTGGATTGCTCAAAACGTGTAGGACTTTGTCAATTAAAGAATCCTGACTTTGTCCTACCAGCTCTTTTGGATCTCTATCTCTAGATCCAAAATCCAAGAACTACGTGGCTTTACCCATGTCAATCATTAAACCAACTCCCAAGCTAGTCCTTTACCGACTACAGCGTTGGGACGTTATATCCGAGAATCAGTATGTCATCGACATACACTATGAGAAATGCAATATCGCTCCTACTAATCTATTAGTAAACACACAGTTCCGCTTCGTTCCTGTTCAAGTCAAAACCTTGACTACTTCAACAGAACGAAGATTCCAACTCCGATATGTTTGCTTCCATCCATGAATGGATCGATGAAGCCAACTTACACAAAATGTAACTCTTCGGAGTCTGGGCTCACTTTCGCTTCATAGGATTTCGCAGATTCGTCGCTTTCAATGATCATCAGATCATGCGAACATTCAATGATCATCAGGCTGAACTAATGACGAGAATTCACTCTCGGATTAGTGACTGATTCTTTCATATCCGCGAACTTCAGGCTCCACAGGTGTAGATTCTACAGAAATCTGTAAATCCTTCCGCTGCTCTCCCTCAATAGGTTAAGCAGCCTCCTGTATTTCTCGAATTTCTTCGAGTTGTACTTTTACTCCCACTGTTCTTCTTGGAAAGTAACTTCCTTTCTTAGAAAACAGAATGGTCGTAAAAATTCTTTTTACTCCCACTGTTCTTCTTGGAAAGTAATTTCCTTCTTAGAAAACAGAATGGTCGTAAAAGTACCGAGCCTTGGTTTCCCTGAGAAAACTTCGAGTTATACTTTTACTCCCACTGTTCTTCTCTGAAAATAACTTCCCTTCTTAGAAAACAGATTGGACGTAAAAGTAACAAGCCTTAGTTTCTCTAGGACAACCAGCGAAGTAGCACAACTACAAATACTCAGTAAAGACAAATTTGGATCGATTCCAATCCACATTAACGTGGTGTCTTTCAACTGATATTTGTGGAACTATTTCAGCGTAAACTTAGATATTTTAGAGCGTTATTCTTAAATAATATCATGGAAGATTTGTGTGACTCATCTTTAATCATTTCTAATAAGATCTGATTCTTTCTCACAGAAACACCTTCAGGTTTTCAGGAGAAATGAGCTGTGAAACGATTTCACACTCATTAAGATGATCACACAATCAATGACTTAAGTATTCTCACTCATGATTTAATCCAGAGTCTTAATACTTTTGTCATTCAGATCCTATACTTCATTCTGGAACTCTTTCGACCATGTCAAAGAATTCCGACTTGTGTCTCATCAAATGAACACAGTCACACTCACTGAAGTAATCAGTAGAGACAATGAAGTACAGGAGATTTTTCTCTGGCATTACTGCTCATTGGGCCACATACATGAGTATGTTCCAGGTCCAATAAGCCTTTGGGCTTTTCTCTAGCTCGGCTAAGATAGGCCCTTTACCTTTTGGTCTAGTAAACAGAATTCAAGTCTCATAAGATATTTTATCAAATGAGCCCAACAGTCCAAGACTATGGGATTTCTGAATCCGACTTACTCTATGTGACCAAGACTTTATGCCAAGAAAAATCAGGTTTAATTCATCAGATTTAAACCAATTCGGTATTTATGTTACATTTAGGCACTCTTTGGTTTAAGATATAAAACCCATTCCATGAATAGGGTGCTACAATTAATATTTCATTAAGATCAAAAGAACAAAACTTGTCTTTTATCAAAATGAAAAACATTCAAATTCTTACAAGAAAATGAAAGACAACTCTGCTTAAAGCAGGTACATTGTAGCAATTACTTAATACAAAACCAAGCCTCAAAGGGATCTATAAGTGAAAAACCCTACGACTGAGGCAGCATCCCAAGCTCCTTCCAGACATGTAGTTTCACTTGCCCTTCCTTCAACGTTCTACTGTTGCTTAAGCTCTGCATATTATCACAAATATCAGTGCCACAACCAGTATCCAATACCTTTAAGGTAGAACTTGAAGTAATAACATGAATACCTGAGGAAGTAGTCGCATACATCGACTTTAACTCCTCATCATCTTCCATGAATTTAATGCAATCTCTCTTCCAATGCCCTGTCTCCTTACAGTAGCAGCACTTACCAACGTAAGAGGTATCTGACTCGGGCTCAGAAGACACACGCTTGCTATGATTCAAAATCTGGACAACTTTGTCTTCACCCTTGTCAGCATTAGGTTTAGTAAACCTACCCTTCTCATTCATGAGATTGTACAGGGTACTCTTCACGTTTGGCTCAACTGTCTTGAGCATATCATGCAGTTCAGTCAGCGTCTTCGTTAAGCCTTTCTTGATATAGTTCTTTCTGAACTTATCATAGCTTGACGGCAGTGACTGCAGAATGATTTCAGTTGCCATCTCTTGGCTAACTGGATAATCCAGTTTCCTCAGGTTATCAATGTAACCCATCATTTTACTGACATGAGGACTTACTGGATGATCATTTGGTAGCTTGCAGCTAGTGAGAGATTTAACCAACTGGTATCTCTCCACTCTTATCTGCTCCTGAAATTTCAATTTCAGGCTGCTGATCATCTCTATTGGCGACTCCATGTTCTCATATTGCTTCCGCAAGTCTGAGTCCATGGTAGCCAATATCAGACCACGCACATCTACCGCATCATTATAATGCTTATTCCAAGCATCATATACTGCATGAGAAGCATTGGACCCGATTCTCACGGGGAGAGCTCTCTCAAGAACATAGTCCTTTCTCTCCTGTCTGAGGACTAGCCTCAGGTTCCGCGACCAAGTCAAGAAATTTGATCCGTTCAGCTTGTCCATCCCAAGGATAGACCGGATCGAGAAAGTGTTTTGATTGTTTGTGCTAGTCATAACTGAAATTTAAGATAAAAGGATTTTAGTTAATATGTTCAATATGATTAATCTCGTATTAAAATTAATATGATTAATCACGCATTATATTCAATAACATAAGTTACCCTCAATAGAATATAATGATTCCAAGATCCACATATAACTAAGATTAAAGTGGGCCACTGGCCGTCACCCAACCTTAGCTTATATCGGTAAGCCCTATATCGGCTAATTATATCCGTGATATAACTCTTGGTTGTGAATCTGGGCCCGAGGCCCAATCCACTCTGATGTCTCAAGGCCCGGGACTCCCGATGGCCTAGTCAAGAAAACCAGACTATACAGTCATGTAATCATTAATGTCTGGGACTCCCAATGACATTTATGAATCACAAACCGTCTTACCCACGCAAAAGCAGACACCCTCACACTGTAAGGCCATGAATACAATTGAATGGGCTTTGACAGCTGACATAGCCTGGACAAGACATCCAACGCTTGATATTATTTGAGGTTCGTAGGTTTATTAAAATTCATTCCCAAAATAGAAGATTACTATTTCGGGAAACTTTCTATTTATGGAAACCTACTATTTTTGGAAACTTTCTAAAATTGGAAACTTTCTAAAACCGGAAACTTTCTAACTTTAGAAATTTCTTTAAAATCCAAAACCCGCAAATTCAGAAACTTCTATTTTAAGAAACTTTCTAATTTCAAAATTTCGGAAACTTTAATTTAAAATCGACTTTATAATATTATAAAATAAATTTTAAATTAATCTGAAGAAAGACTCAAATAATTGGCCCAATTGTTTTAACTTCTTGGCCCGAGGCCCAAGAATTTGTCCATGTCCAAGACATGACCCAATTGTCCAATTATTTGACATAACCGGTCTGGTTCATTAAAATTGGTCTAACCAAAATTAATTACTACGACGACCACAATTGTCAACCGGTTATTAACTAAACCGAATTTTCTCAATTTATTTGGTCCAACCAAATCAAATTAGAAAATCCTGGTTTAGGCACTAAATCCAATAATTCTTTCGACATTGGATTTCTTATCCCGGTTTAACCAGACTTAATAAAATTATTAAATCTGTTTATTAAACCGAGACGTTTAATTTTAATTAAATTAAACCGAGCCAAAACCCTAACCGCATCGATCGATGCTCACAGCATCGATCCTGCAACGATCGTTCATCGATCCTGCATCGATCGATGCTCTCACGTGTGCACGAACGGTTATCAGGTTTGGCCGAGAGATTCTCGTGAGATCCATGCGATCGTTTGAACGATCCATGCGATCGCGGTCAATCTCTCGCGACTGCAACGATCGATCCTTGCACTGCATCGATCGATGCAATGCGATCTCTCGTGGTTGTATCGACCGATCATGCGATCGCATCGATCGATGCATCGCGATCACAGCCGATACTTCTTTATGAAAATCGCATTCTTCCAAATCAATATAGCTTGGATTTTTGCGATTTCAAATGTGTTTAGGTTTCAATTCCTTGTTGCTTAAGTGATTTCTCTTATCACTAATTGATTCAAAACACTTCTTAAACAAGAAAACAATCCTAAACTTGAATCTAAACAAGATGAACCAGAACCAATGGCTCTGATACCACTGAAGGATCTTTTGGTGTTAATCCTGATTCAATTCATCAGATTACTTGATCCTAAACATGCCAGATCTAGGTTCTCTTGAATAGAAACATAAGTAGATCTCACCTTTTACCTGTTTTGTGCAGCGGAAAGGAAGAACAGGTCAGAGATCAGAGAGCCACCGAGTGATAACTCCTCCAGAGGTTCACACACGCACACCAAGCAGGAAGAAGGCTGCTAGACCGAGCTGTGGGAGGTCGCAGGGAGAGAGAGAGTCGCGGCTAGGGCTTCTGCTCGACCTGAACTCGTCTTAAGTTTATATAAAACTTGTTCAGTTCGTTTTTGGGCCATTTGGCCCAAATGCCAATTAACTCCGAGGCGTTCGCGCATTGCATCGATCGTTGCACCTTATGCATCGATCGATGCACAATGGCTAAACCCTCTTATTCTCTCTAAGTATAGTAAATGCCTAGCACTTTTACCATACTCCTGCTAAACCGTTCCTACACGATTTCCTGTTAGCTTAGGCGTGTGACCCATATGGGATCATATAATAAAGGCAATAAGTCCAAGACTTATAGATCATGAGCGGACTCTAGCAAGCCATCATGACCCCCAGTATTATATGACTTATGTCTGATCTTTGACATACTCTTACTTTCTAGAGACAGTACCGAGATTACTGGACACATTTCCAACACCTATAGGGTCACACACCTAAGCAAACTGGAAGCTACGACATGGGAATGATCATTATGGTAATGATCATATTAATGCGTATTGGATACATATTATTATCGACAAAATGGTGTTGTGTCGATCGACACAGTTCGGGTTTTCGAAAGGCTTTTCGAAATCAAGACTTAATCAAGTCTGGCCCGTTAAGTATGTTTTAGGTCGAATAAAACTTGATAGTTTTCGACCTAGAACGTCAGCCGTCGAGTTTTTCTCAGTGAGAAGAGCAGAAACACCAGAAATAGAGGATTCCCATTGATTCGGCACTAGCATCCCGTTTCCAGCTTGTGTGCGTGTGTATCTGGTAGAGGCAAGGCACCTGCGTTGCTCCACTGATATCGTTCACCATTTCATTCGGCTGCCAGTTTTAGGTAAGAACGAGGTTGGTTGAATTTCAATATATCAAACCCTAGATCCTAGGAGATCCAACAGTGGTATCAGAGCGTTGTTAGGGTTTAGCTATTGAATATGATGCAATTAATTCGAAAACTGAGTTTGTTGAATTGATTATTGCATGCTAAATCATGTTTTCAAAGTGTTAATCTCGGATTATGTGCATGTTGAAAACGATGAAACTGTTGAAATCGCACTGTGTCGATCGACACAAAGCGTGTGTCGGTCGACACACCGCGAAATAACGCGTAAAATTTTAGGGTTTGTCGCAGAGTATCGATCGACACAAAGCGTGTGTCGGTCGACACAGAGCGAAAACTCGTAAATAATTTTAGGGTTTCGATCTGAGATCGAGTACCCGTAATCCTGCTGTGTCGATCGATACACCGGGTGTGTCGGTCGACACAGGCAATGCGATTAGATAGATCGGTTCAATTAGGTTGAACCGGTTATCTCGCTCGGTTAATTTTATTAACCAATTTGGTTCTGGTTAGGCAATATCGATCGACACCGGGTTGTGTGACGATCGACATGGACTGTTAAACCGAACCGGTTCAAGTAGATTGAATCAGTTAAGGAAATTCGATCCGGTTTGATCGGTTATCGGAGACCGGTTTAAATTATGTTGTGTCGACCGATGCCAATGGTTGGCATCGATCGACACACCATTCGCAGAATTACTGGTTGGACCATAAATTTGCGTATACCAGATCAAATTCAATCCCAAAGTTCTAGTTGAACATAAACTTAATAAAACTGAATGTTTTAATTAAATTAATAACTTCTTGGATGTATATTGGATATGCATCAAGATTAAATAATCTTTTCCTCAACAAAATATCAAGTGATCTTGATGTCTTGCCCGATCTTGCCTACTGTCAAGACTCGTGTCGTTTGTTGGATAGTCTTGGAGTCCTTGGTATCCACTGCAACATGATTAAGGCAGGTGGTCATTGACACACTTGCAGTGCGACTGTCAATGATCACAAGACAGAAGAGATTGGTTTTACTTGACTGGGCTATCAAAAGTTCTGAGCCCAGAGACATCAGAGTGGATTAGGCATAGTTTGTCTCATCCACGACCAAGAGTTGTACTAGGTACAATTAGCAATGATTTGCTTACCTAGATAACTAAAGTTCGAATAACGGCGAGTCGCCCACTCGAATTTTAGTGATCTGAGGATCTTGGTTCATTGTATTCATCTGAGGAAACATAGTTTTGAATACAATGCGAGTTTTTCTTATTAGATAAGAATTCTCATTTCTTGAGCATTATAACTAAAACTCCACCTCTTTTTAATTACAGCAATGTCTGTCTCAAATCACATCAACACTTTCTCACTAAGATCCGTCCTAGAGAAGGACAAGTTAAATGGATCTAATTTCTTGGAATGGTATCGGAACCTGAGAATAGTTCTCAGGCAGGAGAACAAGGAATATGTCCTTGAAAGAGTTCTCCCCGAGAGGCCACGTTCCAATGCCCCGCAGACAGAAAAGAATGCTTGGGATAAGCATTCAGCAGATGTCAAAGATGTTAATTGTCTAATGCTGGTGACTATGAACTCTGAGCTGCAGAAGCAATATGAGAACGTGATGTCACCCATTGAGATGATTAACAGCCTGAAAGCTTTGTTTCAGGAGCAAGCTCGCACAGAGAGATACCAGACGGTTAAGTCTCTCATGGATTGCAAGCTGGCTAAGGACAGTCCAGTAAGTCCTCATGTCCTTAAAATGATGGGTTACATTGATAACCTGGGGAAACTGGACTGTGCCATTAGCCAGGAGCTAGCCACTGACATGATTCTGCAGTCTTTGCCGTCGTGTTTTGATCAATTCATCATGAACTACAACATGCAAAACATGACTAAGACATTGACTGAGTTGCACGGCATGCTGAAGACAGCAGAGCCGAATCTCAAGAAGGCAACTCCCAGTGTACTGATGGTATAAGGGAAAGGCCCAAGTTGTCCAGACTGAGAGTCAGGACAAGCCCAAGCTGAAGCCCAAATCCGGGCCTTCTCCTGAGGATAAATGCAACTACTGCAAGCAGTTAGAGCATTGGAAGAGAGACTGCAAGAAGTTCATGGAAGATTACAAGAAGCTGAAGAAGACGTATGATGCGACTGACTCAGGTATTTATGTTATCGAACTTAATGTTATGTCTTCTAGTTCTACTTCGTGGGTATTGGATACCGGCTGCGGTGCTCATATTTGTATTGATGTGCAGGCACTAAGAAACAGTAGAACGCTGAAGAAAGGACAAGTGGAGCTACGGGTCGGGAATGGAGCTAAGGTTGCTGCACTGGCCGTAGGCACTTACGATTTGTCCTTACCTTCGGGCATGGTTTTAGCTTTGAATAATTGCTACTTTGTACCTGCGACTAGCAGAAACATAATTTCAGTTTCCGTTTTGGATTTGGAAGGTTTTGATTTTGCTGTTAAGAATAAAGTTTGTTCTTTTAATCGTGATGGTACATATTATGGTAGCGCTCCATTAGATAATGGGTTATATGTTTTAAACCAAGAAACGCCTGTCTTTTACATAAATACAAAGCGGTTTAAGTCCAATGACGAAAACCCGACTTTCTTATGGCATTGTCGTTTGGGCCATATCAATGAGAAACGCATCCAAAGGCTCCATCGAAATGGGCTTCTGGGCTCATTTGATTTTGAATCATGTGAGAAATGTGAATCTTGTTTGATGGGCAAAATGGCTAGAGCCCCTTTCAACAAACCAAATGAAAGGGCCAGTGATTTATTGGGCCTTGTTCATACTGATGTATGTGGGCCAATGAGTACTGTTACCAGAGGAAATTACAAGTACTTCATTACCTTCACTGATGATTTCAGTAGGTATGGCTATGTCTATTTGATGAGACACAAGTCAGAATCCTTTGATCGATTCAAGGAATTCAAGAATGAAGTACAGAACCAACTTGGCAAAAGTATTAAGGCTCTGCGATCGGATCGCGGAGGAGAATACTTGAGTCAAGAGTTCAGCGACTATCTGAGCGAGTGTGGAATTATTTCACAACTCACTCCTCCTGGATCACCCCAATGGAATGGAGTGTCAGAGAGGAGAAATCGAACCTTATTGGATATGGTTCGGTCTATGATGAGTCATTCAAATCTTCCATTATCCTTTTGGGGATACGCTCTAGAAACGTCTGCGTTTACACTAAATAGGGTGCCATCTAAATCAGTGGAAAAGACACCACATGAATTGTGGACTGGGAACATTCCTAGTCTGTCTTTCCTGAAGATTTGGGGTTGTGAGGCTTATGTCAAACGATTAATCTCTGACAAGCTAGCACCCAAATCAGATAAATGCTACTTCGTTGGTTATCCTAGGGAAACCAAGGCATACTACTTTTACAACCAATCTGAGAACAAAGTATTTGTTGCTTGGGACTGTTCTTTTCTTGAGAGGGAGTTTCTTTCTAAGAAAAACAGTGGAAGTAAAGTACATCTTGAAGAAATTCGAGATGCACAGGAGACTGCTCAACCTGCTGAGGAGCAGCAGTTGGATCCACAAAGTTCTGTGGAACCGGCGCCTGTGGAGCCTGAAGTTCGCAGATCCGGAAGGATTCGTCACGAACCCGAGAGATACTATGGATTTCTCGTGACCAATTCCAATGATCTGATGATCATTGATAGTGACAAACCAGCGACCTTCGCGGAAGCAATGATGGGCCCGGACTCCGAAAAGTGGCATGGAGCCTCTAAATCCGAAATGGGATCCATGTCAGAAAACCAAGTATGGTCCTTGGTCGATTTACCTAATGGTGCAAAAGCCATTGAGTGTAAATGGATCTTCAAGAAGAAGATTGACGTGGATGTCAATGTGCAAATTTACAAAGCGAGGTTGGTGGCTAAAGGTTTTAAGCAAATTCATGGTATTGACTATGATGAAACCTATTCCCCAGTCGCTATGCTTAAATCCATTCGGATTCTTCTAGCAATTGCCGCTCATTATGACTATGAGATTTGGCAGATGGATGTCAAAACTGCATTCCTGAATGGTATTCTGGAAGAGGATGTGTATATGACACAGCCTGAAGGTTTTGTTGATCCTAAGAAAGCTGGAAAGGTATGCAAGCTTCATAAATCTATTTATGGATTGAAGCAAGCATCACGGAGTTGGAATCTTCGTTTTGATGAGGCAGTAAAACAATTTGGTTTCATCAAGAACGAAGAGGAACCATGTGTTTACAAGAAGACTAGTGGGAGCAGAATTTTGTTTCTTGTACTGTATGTCGATGACATACTCCTCCTCGGTAATGACGTTCCGTTGCTTCAGTCAGTCAAGACTTGGCTCGGAAGTTGTTTTTCCATGAAAGACATGGGAGAAGCCGCGTACATTCTTGGAATCAGAATCTACAGAGATAGAATAAACAGGCTGATTGGATTGTGCCAGGACACTTATATTGATAAGGTGTTGCACAGATTCAGGATGCATGATTCCAAGAAGGGCTTCATACCGATGTCTCATGGCATTAGTCTCAGCAAGAAGCAGTGTCCGGTGACACATGCTGAGCGGGAGCGCATGAATAGGATTCCTTATGCTTCTGCAATAGGATCTATTATGTATGCCATGCTCTGCACTCGTCCAGATGTAGCTTACGCGTTAAGCATGACGAGTAGATACCAATCTGATCCAGGTGAAGTTCACTGGACAGCTGTCAAGAATATTCTCAAGTATTTGAGACATACTAAGGATAAATTCCTTGTGTATGGAGGAAGTGAAGAACTTGTGGTGAATGGATTCACCAATGCGAGTTTTCAGACGGACAGAGACGATTTCCGATCACAATCTGGATATGTCTTCTGTCTAAATGGCGGTGCAGTGAGCTGGAAGAGCTCTAAGCAGAATACCGTAGCTGATTCCACGACGGAAGCTGAATATGTTGCTGCTTCAGAAGCGGCAAAGGAAGTTGTTTGGATCAAGAAGTTCATGACTGAACTTGTTGTGGTTCCTAGTATCTTGGAGCCAGTGGCTTTGTTTTATGATAACAACGGAGCCATTGCTCAGGCAAAAGAACCCAGGTCACACCAGAAGTCCAAACATGTAGAGAGGAGGTATCACCTGATTCGTGATATCGTCAATAGAGGTGACGTGAAGATCAGCCGAGTTCCGACGAACGAGAATGTCGCTGATCCTCTGACTAAGTCACTCCCAAGGCCTAAGCATGAAAGTCATACGACTGCTGTAGGCATTAGAGATCTTAAGATGTAATCTTGATTCTAGTGGGAGTTTTTAGTTTTATTTTAGTTATAATAAGATGCTCTTGTAAACCTTCTTTTAGAAGTGTTTAATGAAATTTGATTTCAGCATTATTTATTGTGATCTAAATAATGGTCCCAAAATAAGTTTATGTCATATTATAGGTCATCAAGTTGAGGACTTGATCATGAAACCCTATAAGTCATAGATGATATAAATTATGTTTTGTCCCTAGTCGAGGTTGTCAAAATGGGACAATGGCAACCGCGAGAGACTAGATTGTGAGGTGACTGTTGGCTAAGTTTCATGGAGCCAATGATATGATTATCGCAGTCAGTCACATAGATATATGTGTAGGAATTTCTAGCAGTTCCTAATCTAATTAGGCAACCCTGGTCTAAATTCCAAGCCTAGGATCTAGGGTTCATGTAAATGAATCAATGGGATCTCAGAATTACCTGGTGATTAGCAGCGGAAGATTTACAGATAATCGAGATCTAGAGCGCCTCAAATGCTGCACCTCTACTGGTATCCACACGCACACAAACTGAACAGAAGGGATGCTAGTGCCTTTAGAGATCAGATCTCTCAAGAGGTTTCTCTTTCTTTTTTGGTGGCTGTAAATTAGGTTAAGATCGAGTTTAGGTCGACCATATATCTTATATATGTCGACTTAAACCATAACGGAATTAACCAACGATTAAACCGAATTAATCTGGTAATCCGCGAGTCGTGTCGACCGACACACTCTCTGTGTCGATCGACACTGTCGATCTGTGTCGACCGACACACTTATTGTGTCGATAGACACTGTCCAGAAACTATGTATTGAATGCATATCAAATATGCATTCACCCGATCATTACATTAATGATCAACCTCATATACTACGTCCAGTTTGCTTAGGTGTGTGACCCTGTAGGATCATATAACACTAGCAATGAGTTCTCAACTCACTGATCATAAGTGGCTTCTAGCAAAGCATTACGACTTCCCAGTGTCATATGATTGTCTCATCTCGACAGTACGACTTTCACTCAAGAGCAAGTACAATAGATTTCAGGACATTTACAACAATCTCCCACTTGTACTGGAATCATCTATTCTATTAATCCCTTCGTCACTATATCTCGATCTGGCATAAGGCAAGATCTGTGTCACCCTTATTTAGCCAAGATCATGTTCATCGAACTCCGATTTATACTGACAAGACAAACGACTGACAATCACCTCGTTTGAGTGTGGCCACACATTTCTCAGTATCAAATCTTCGATGGGCCCTGAGATATTTATCTCCTGTTATATGGGAGGGACAAATCCCATCTTGTTCCATCCCTGTTTCTTCACACGCTTCATGATTCGCCCAATCAATGTCTTTATAGTCACCAGTTACGGTTGACGTTTGACAAGGTTAAAGCAGACCAATTCACATGTAAGAAAACATGATGAACTCAGGTTTAAGGACTATACTCTATAGTCGTAATGAAAACTCTCATGACACTTATATAACTATCCCGTAGAGTTCTCATCAGTGGGTCATGTTCGATCATGTGTTCTCTAACACATATCTATGTGATTGACTTTAATACTCTTATTAATGACTCCATGAAACTTAGTCATCAGTCACCTCACATACTAGTCTCACGCGTTTGTTAATGTCCCACTTTAACAACCTCGACCAGGGACCAATATAATTTATGTCATTTATTATCTATAGGGTTTCATGATCAAGTCACATACTTGATGACCTATAAAATGTCATAAATTACTTTGGGACCATTATTTAATAACCATTATTAAATAATACAGATATCAGATTTCAATAACATAATCAAATTTATGTTTATACGAACATCATATCATAACTAAAATTAACAATAACAACTCCCACTAAAATTAAGATCACATCTTAAGACATCTAATGCCTTTAGTAGTAGTCTGACCCTCATTCGCTCTTGCTCAGCATGTGTCGAAAGACACTGCGTCTTGCTAAGAGTAATACCAAGAGTCATTTGCACGAAGCCCTTCTTGGAATCCTGCGTATTGGACCTGTGCAAGGCCTTATCACCATAAGTATCTTGACACAATCCAATTAGCTTGTCCAATCTATCTCCATAGATTCTTATTCCAAGAATGTATACGGTTTCTCCCATATTTTTCATCGAAGAACAACTTTCGAATCAAGTCTTAACAGACTGAAACAATGGAACTTCATTTCCGAGAAGTAGTATGTTATCAACATACAACACCAGAAATGCAACTGCGCTCCCACTAGTCATCTTGTAATCATATGGTTCCTCTTCGTTCCTGACGAAGTCAAACCTTTTGACTGCTTCATCAAAACGAAGATTCCACCTCCGAGATGCTTGCTTCAGTCCATAAATGGACCGATGAAGCTTGCATACCTTCCTAGCTTCATTAGGATCAATGAAAACTTCAGGTTGTGTCACGTACACATCCCTTTCCAGAATTCCTTTAAGGAAAACTGTTTTCACATCCATCTGCCAGATCTCATAACCATTATGAGTGGCGATTGCTAGGAGAATCCGAATGGACATAAGTACGTTGACTGGGAATAGGTTTCTTCATAGTCAATACCATGAATTATCTTGAAACCTTTTGCCACCAACCTAGCTTTGTACATCCATGTCAACTTTTCTTCTTGAAAACCCATTTACTCACAATGGCTTCTACACCATCGGGTAAATCAACCAAAGTCCACACTTGGTTTTGTGACATGGATCCCATTTCGGATTCAGCGGCTTTCAGCCATTTTCGGAGTCAAGGCCCATCATTGCTTCTTAAAAATTCGCAGGACCGTCACTTTCAATGATCAATAGATCACGGCAATTGGTTACGAGAAATCCACATTTCTCGGGTTCGTGACGGATCCTTTCGGATCTGCGAGCTTCAGTTTCCTGTAAAAGTCGCGCACACATATCTCATATGTATAATTTTACCACGACCTAATTAACCAAGATTTAAACCATCGATACAACGTTTGTGTCGATCGACACTTCTTCAGAAACTCGCATTTGACTGTATATCGAATATACATTCACCAGATCCTTGCAAACCTCAGGCACCACACTTGCAGGTTCTACAACTCTTTGTAGATCCAACTGCTGCTCTTCCTCATCAGGTTGAGCAGTCTCCTGTGATTTTCGAATTTCTTCGAGTTGTACTTTTACTCCCACTGTTCCTCTTGGAAAGAAAGTCTTTCTTAAGAAAACATAGTTCCAAGCAACAAACAATTTGTTCTCGAACTGGTTGTAAAAGTAACATGCCTTGGTTTTGTTAGGATAACCAATGAAGTAGCACTTATCAGATTTGGGTGTGAGCTTATCAGAGATTAAACGTTTTATATAAGTCTCACAACTCCAAATCTCCATGATGGATAAATCAGAAACATTTCCATTCTACATCTCATGTGGTATCTCTGTAACTGATTTTGATGGAACTCTATTTAATGTAAACTCAGACATTTCTAGAGCGTATTCTTAGAAGGATAATGGAAGATCTAAGTGACTCATCATTGATCAAACCATATCTAATAAAGTCCGATTCAGGAGGAGTGAATTGTGAAACACTTTCACAATCTCTCAGATGATCACTAAATTCTTGACTTAAGTATTCACCTCCATGATCTCATCGTAGAGGTTTAATACCTTTGCGAAATTGATTATGTACTTCATTTTGGAACTCTTTGAACTTTTCAAAGATTCTGACTTATGTCTTATAAATAAGACATAACCGTACCTACTGAAATCATCAGTGAAGGTAATGAAGTACTGAAAGTTTCCTCTAGCACTTGTGCTCATCGGGCAATACACATCCGTATGTACAAAGCCCAATAAGTTACTGGCCCTTTCATTTTGTTCGTTCGCGACCTGTGTCGACCGACGCACCGTTTGTGTCGATCGACACTACCTTTTGTTGAAAGGGGCCTTCGTCATTTTACCCAATAAACAAGATTCACTTTACTCATTATGATTCATAATCAGATGAGCCCAAAATCCCATCACTAGCTTCTGAATCTATTTCTCATTTATGTGGCCCAAAACGACAATGCCAGAGAGAAGTTCGATTCGTATCATTTGACTTGAATCTCTTGGTATTAATGTTATAGTTAGGCACATTCTTGTTTAGAACATAAAGTTCATTCTCTAATGGATTGCTACTATAAAATATATCACTGTAATCAAATGAATAACACTTATTCTTAATTTGAAAACTGATATCCTTCCATATCCAAACAAGGAATAGAAATAATCTTTCTGCTCATAGCAGGTACATAGTAGCAGTTTAAGTTCAAAACATGCCATAAAAGAAAGCAAATGAAATACTCCTACGGCTAATGCAGCAACTATTGCTCCATTACCCACGCATAGATCCACTTGTCCTTTCTCCACAGTCCTACTTCTGCTCAGGCCCTGCACATTTTCACAAAATATGAGTACCACAGCTGGTATCAAATACCAAATAAGTAGGACTATAAGAAGTAACATTTACTTCTATAACATAATACCTGAAGAAGAAGTCTCGTACGTCTTCTTCAGCTTCTCATAATCTTCCAAGAATTTATTGCAGTTTCTTTTCAAATGCCCATAACCATTACAATAACGGCACTTAACATCTTCAGAAGGACTGGTTTTAACCTTAGGAGCATGGCTAGACTCGCTTGGATTCACAATCGAGCTCGTCTTGCCATCACATTTGTTCTTACCAAGTTTCTTAAACTTTTTACCCTTTTGTACCATAAGGACATTTGGGGTGTCCTTCTTGATGTTAGGTTCAGCAGTCTTAAGCATCCCATGCAATTCAGTCAACGTCTTCGTCAAGTTGTTCATGTTATAGTTCATAACAAATTGATCATAGCTTGACGGCAGTGACTGCAGAATGATGTCAGTAGCCAACTCTTGGCTAAAGGGACAATCCAGTTTCCCCAGGTTATCAATATAACCCATCATCTTAATGACATGAGGACTAACTTGTTCGCCATTTGGTAGCTTGCACTCAATCAGAGATCTTACCGTCTGGTATCTCTGAGTTCGTGCCTGCTCCTGAAACATACTTTTCAGGCCAGTGATCATCTCTATTGGCGGCTCCACGTACTCATATTGCTTCTGCAATTCCGAGTTCATGGTAGCCAACATGAGACAACTCACATCCACCGCATCATTAGAATGCTTATCCCAAGCATCCTTATCTGACTGCCAGGCATTGGCTCGGTACTTCTTGGGGAGAACTTTCTCAAGGACATAGTCCTTTTTCTCCTGTTTGAGAACAATTCTCAAGTTCCGATACCATTCAAGAAAGTTTGATCCATTTAACTTGTCCTTCTCAAGGACGGATCGCAGGGAGAAATTGTTACGATGGTTTGTGCTAGACATAGCTGGAAAAACAAGGGAGGTTTAGTTATGATGTTCAAGAAATGAGAAGTCTTAACTATTAAGAAAACTCGCATTATATTCAAACAATGTTTCCTCAGATGAATACAATGATCCAAGACCCATACTTCACTAAACTTGAGTGAGCCACTGGCTATCACCCAAATTTAGCTATCTAGGTAAGCAACAACTTTGCTAGTTATATCCAATATAACTCTTGGTTGTGGATCGACATCCCATGCCCAATCCACCTGATGTCTCTGAGCCCATAACGATTTTGATGGCCCAGTCAAGTAAACCAATCTCTTAAGTCATGTAATTGTCGATGTCTTGCACTGCAAATGCATCAACACGATTACCTCTGTCTTACTCATGAAATTGTGGACATCTTGCACTGCAAGTCTATCGCACAATTAAATGGGTCTTGACAGTTGACAAGATTGGAAAGACATCAAGTATCACTTGATATTTGGTTGAGGAACGGAACCATTTAAAACGTTCAGTTTTATTATGTTTTAATTCTTCTAATTAATTGATTTATCTTGCTTTGGTTCTGTGATTTCAGGTTCCATAACCTAAATCATCGAATCTCATGTCGACCGACACTACTTCAGTGTCGATCGATGCAGAATAACCAAAACAATCCGCGATAACCGATCAATCCAATTGATCCGGTTTTGAATACCGGTCAGTGTCGATCGATGCTACACTAGCATCGGTCGATACCAACCTTATCAAACCAATCGCAATTAAATCATTCACAGTTTTCAACCATCATTAACCAAGCTCGATAACCGGTCCAATCTAATTGAACCGATTTATCAATTTCGCGAGGTTTGTGTCGACCGACACGACTCTTGTGTCGATCGACACTAGGAGAAACAAATTTTATTCGGGTTATCCTTCTGTGTCGACCGATACCGGATTGGTGTCGATCGACACAGGGCGATAAACCCTAATCGATTTTCAATCAAAAAACCTAAAAACTAGATTTTCATGAAAACGAATTTTAGCAAGTTTGTATCAACTATACACAGATTCAACTAATCTAATCAACATGCTACAGATTCAATGAAACCCTAAGGCTCTGATACCACTGTAGGAATTTCTAGCAGTTCCTAATCCAATTAGGCAACCCTGGTCTAAATTCCAAGCCTAGGATCTAGGGTTCATGTAATTGAATCAATTGGATCTCAGAATTACCTGGTGATTAGCAGCGGAAGATTTACAGATAATCGAGATCTAGAGCGCCTCAAATGCTGCGCCTCTACTGGTATCCACACGCACACAAACTGAACAGAAGGGATGCTAGTGCCTTTAGAGATCAGATCTCTCAAGAGGTTTCTCTTTCTTTTCTGGTGGCTGTAAATTAGGTTAAGATCGAGTTTAGGTCGACCATATATCTTATATATGTCGACTTAAACCACAACGGAATTAACCAACGATTAAACCGAATTAATCTGGTAATCCGCGAGTCGTGTCGACCGACACAGCGTGTCGACCGACACACTCTCTGTGTCGATCGACACTGTCGATCTGTGTCGACCGACACACTTATTTTGTCGATCGACACTGTCCAGAAACTATGTATTGAATGCATATCAAATATGCATTCACCCGATCATTACATTAATGATCAACCTCATATACTACGTCCAGTTTGCTTAGGTGTGTGACCCTGTAGGATCATATAACACTAGCAATGAGTTCTCAACTCACTGATCATAAGTGGCTTCTAGCAAAGCATTACGACTTCCCAGTGTCATATGATTGTCTCATCTCGACAGTACGACTTTCACTCAAGAGCAAGTACAATAGATTTCAGGACATTCCCAACAATATGTTGGTGAACATATGATCGGACATGACCCGCTAATGAGAAGTCTACAAGATAGTTATATCTGTGTCATAAGAGGTTCTCATTACGACTATAGAGTATAGTCCTTAGACCTGAGTTCATCATGTTTTCTTGCATATGAATTGGTGCACTTTGACCTTGTCAAACGTCGACCCGTAACTGGCGACTATAACGGCACTGTTCAAGTATATCATGAAGTGTGCATTGAAATAGGGATGGAACAAGATGGGATTTGTCCCTCCTGAATAACGGGAGATAAATATCTCAGGGCCTATCGAAGATTTAATACTGAGAAAAATGTGTGGCCGCACTCAAACGAACTGTAGTTCAGTTGTTTGTAATGTTCAGTATAAGATCAGGAGTTCGATAAACACGATGTTGGCTTAATAAGGATGACACTAATCTTGCCTTATGCCAAATCGAGATATAGAGACAAAAGGATTATAGGAATTGATGATTCCAGTACAAGTGGGAGATTATTGGGATAGTGTCATGAAATCACACTTGTACTCACTCCTGATGATAGTTGTGTGTCGAGATCAGACATTCGTATAATATTGGGCGGTTGCAATGTTTTGCTAGAAGCCTCTTGCAATCTGTAAGTTTTAGACTTACTGCCAGTATTATATGATCCTATAGGGTCACACACCTAAGCAAACTGGAAGCTACGACATGGGAATGCTCATTATGGTAATGATCATATTAATGCGTATTGGATACACATTATTATCGACAAAATGGTGTTGTGTCGATCGACACAGTTTGTGTGTCGGTCGACACAGTTCGGGTTTTCGAAAGACTTTTCAAAATTATGACTTAATCAAGTTTGGCCCGTTAAGTATGTTTTAGGTCGAATAAAACTTGATAGTTTTCGACCTAGAACGTCAGCCGTCGAGTTTTTCTCAGTGAGAAAAGCAGAAACACCATAAACAGAGGATTCCCATTGATCCGGCACTAGCATCCCGTTTCCAGCTTGTGTGCGTGTGTATCTGGTAGAGGCAAGGCACCTGCGTTACTCCACTGATCTCGTTCACCATTTCATTCCGCTGCCAGTTCTAGGTAAGAACGAGGTTGGTTGAATTTCAATATATCAAACCCTAGATCCTAGGAGATCCAACAGCTTAGACAATACATCGAGCAGGCTAAGGCCCAGTTCAACAGTCTGAGCTTGAAAGTTCACATGGCAACGAGCGCGGCTCCTGACATCGATCGAGTGATCGAAGAAATGCAACAAACACCGTTCACAGATCGGGTCGCGTTTGCAAGGATCCGAGAAATCAAGAAAACTAAGTTTCCAGAATTCTCTGGGAAATCAGACCCGAAAGCCCACATCAGGGCATTCCGACTAGCGATGGCAAGGGTGTACCTTACCGATGAGGAGAGAGAGCCGGCCTTCTGCAGGCTCTTCGCGGAAAACCTATCGGGCTCCGCCCTAGAATGGTTTGCCGGAATGGAAGAAGGGTCTATTGACAACTTCACCCAGTTCATGACGGCTTTCCTAAAACAATACTCCGTCTTCATCGAGGAAAAGACTACTGAGGCAGCCCTATTTGGCGTCTCTCAAAAACCTGACGAAATACTTCGCTCGTACATCGACCGATTTAAGGAAATAAAATCCAAAATCGCGAACCCACGAGACGAAGTAGCTATAGAAGCATTAAGACGAGGACTATGGTACTCAACCAGATTCCGCGAGGAAATAACAGTCCGCGAACCTCAAACGCTCGATGACGTCCTCCATCGCGCATCGGCCTTTGCTCGCCTCGAGGACGAAACCACGACCCTCAGAGAAAAGCACCGAAAAGAAAAGAACCCGTCGGGCTCGCAGAATTCGAACTCAAAAAAGGATTCCCGTAAATCAAGGAACGTCAACGCGGTGGAGAGCCCGAAGAGCTCGAAGAAATTCGAGTTCGACAAGGAAAAATTCTGTGATTTCCACAATAAAAGAGGACACTCGACCGAAGATTGCTATATTCGAGCTAAAGCCGAGGCTCAAAAGCGAGAGTCCGAAATCAAGCAAGACTCCGAAGTCGAGGATGAAACTATGCCCGACAAAAAGGAAAACAAACTGACCAAGGAGTCGAAATCCAAAAAGCCTTCTCAGAACAAACGGGAACGGTCAAAAGAGCTGGAATCCCCCGAAACACTCCCTCAAGGGTCGCGAAAGCGAGTCGAGTTCATCCTCGGCGAGCTCAACCTGAGCGGCACTCCGGGAGGTTCGGCACTATCCCCGCCTCTGGCTCCTGCTAAAAGTTTACGCTCGAGAATCAATCTCCCTCGTCTCTGCGGGGGGGGGGGGGGGGGGGGGGGATACGGGCTATACCCCCTAAACGAATCGACTTCATCTTCGGTGGCTCCAAGCTTTGCCGCGACTCGGTCAATTCGATCAAAGCTCTTCAAAGAAGAGTCGAGACCGACAGAGGGGGGAAAACCCCAATGTTGGGTCCAGACCACGAAATCATTTTCTACGAAAGCGAGACAAGTAATCTCGACACACGACGACGCCCTCCTCGTTTTTCTAGTAGTGGGAGATGTCGAACTCTCAAGGATAATGATTGACACGGGAAGTTCGGTAGATGTCCTCTTTTACGATGCATTCAAAAAGATGGACTTCAACGACTCCGAGATCGTGGAAGAAAAGACACCACTAGTAGGTTTCGCTGGCGAAACGACGTACTCGATGGGCTCTGTCTTCGCCCCAGTAACCGCTGAAGGAGTTCGAAGAATGACGGAGTTCGTCATAGTAGATCGGCCAGCTCCTTATAACGCGATCCTAGGTCGAGCATGGATATACGACATGAAAGCGGTGCCATCGACCTACCACCAATGCGTAAAATTCCCAACTCTCAAAGGGATCAAAACCATTTACGGAAGTCAAAAGATTTTCCGCCATTGCTACATGAATGGATACAAGCAGATCGAGAAATACCCTGCGTAGCAATTACAGAAAGGGGACGAGCTCGCCACCATGCAGACCAAAAGGTCGAACGACTCGAGTCAAATAGGACCTCCGAAGGACCTCACAGCCCAAGTTTGCATAGACGATGCTCATCCCGAAAGACTCGTTGGCATTGGAATCGACCTATCAGAGCCAGTCAAAAACGAACTGATCTCTTTCCTTAAACAAAACGCCGACTCCTTTGCCTGGTCTTCAGCAGACATGAAAGGGATCAACATCGACGTTACCAGCCACGAGCTGAATGTCGACCCAACCTACAAACCGGTAAGACAGAAACGTCGAAAACTAGGCCCGGAACGAGCTCAAGCCGTCAATGACGAGGTCGATCGATTGTTAAAAATCGGATCGATCAGAGAGGTCAAATACCCCGACTGGCTTGCGAACCCTGTAGTGGTCAAGAAAAAGAACGGGAAGTGGAGAGTCTGCGTAGATTTCACAGATCTCAACAAAGCATGTCCGAAGGACAGCTTCCCACTCCCACACATCGACCGGTTGGTCGAAGCCACCACCGGACACCAGCTACTATCCTTCATGGACGCTTTCTCGGGGTACAATCAAATATTAATGAACCCCGAGGACCAAGAAAAGACTTCGTTCATAACTGATCGAGGCACGTACTGCTACAAAGTCATGCCCTTCGGATTAAAAAACGCAGGAGCAACTTACCAACGCCTCGTCAACAAGATGTTTTCAGGACTCCTAGGCAAAACCATGGAAGTCTACATCGACGATATGCTGGTCAAATCTTCCAGGTATGAGGATCACATCCCACAGCTAAAAGAATGTTTTATCATTCTCAATAAATATGGGATGAAACTCAACCCAGCAAAGTGTACCTTCGGGGTCCCCTCAGGAGAATTCCTAGGTTACCTAGTAACCGAAAGAGGGATCGAAGCGAACCCCAAACAGATCGCAACGTTCATAGAGATGAAATCTCCCAGAACGACGCGAGAAGTCCAGCGCCTAACCGGCAAAATAGCTGCTCTGAACCGTTTCATCTCGAGGTCGACTGATAAATGTCTACCCATCTATCACTTGCTCAAAGCGAACAAAAAGTTCCTCTGGGACGAAAAGTGCGAAGAAGCGTTCACTTGGCTCAAAGCTTACTTGAGCGAACCACCCATACTGGCGAAACCAGTAGAAGGAGAACCCCTCTACCTCTACCTAGCTGTCTCGACGGCAACAGTAAGTGGAGTCCTGGTTCGCGAAGAACAAAACGAGCAACGGCCGGTGTATTACATCAGTAAGACCTTGATCGACGCTGAAACCAGATACCCCGCCACGGAAAAACTCGCCCTAGCGCTAGTGACATCATCTCGGAAGCTCCGACCATACTTTCAATCGCACTCGATCGTAGTAATGACCTCTCAGCCACTGAGAACCATCCTTTACAGTCCAAGCCAGTCTGGTCGACTGGTCAAATAGGCTATCGAGCTTAGCGAGTATGACATAGAATATAAAGCTCGGACGTGCCTAAAAGCACAAGTACTGGCGGATTTCATAATCGAGCTCCCTCCGACCATCGAACTCGACTCGACCTCGGCCCAAAGGTGGAAACTCTATGTCGATGGAGCTTCCTCGAGGCAAGGATCCGGAGTCGGAGTAAAACTGGTCTCCCCAACAGGCGAAGTACTAGAACAATCGTTCAGACTGGGCTTCGCCGCTTCAAATAACGAAGCAGAATACAAAGCGTTAATAGCCGGGCTCAGACTAGCGATAGCAATAGGAGCCCGGGAAGTTGACGCCTTCAACGATTCCCAATTGGTCACGAGCCAGTATCATGGCGACTACGAGGCCAAAGACGAACGGATGGAAGCATACCTACGGGTAGTCCACACTAGGCCTGGGACTTCGGTTCTTCGGTTCGGTTTCGGTTCGGTTTTTCGGTTTTTCGGTTTTTTCGGTTTTTTATTTTTTCACCAAAACTAACCGAAATAAATTTCGGTTCGGTTCGGTTCGGTTTTCGGTTTTTTCGGTTATTAATTTTTTTGCCGAAACTAACCGAAGTTTTCGGAAAAATCGGTTAATTTCGGTTAATTTTGGTTACTTCGGTTTATTCGGTTAATTTTGGGTATATTCGGTTATTCGGTACGGTTCGGTTCGGGTAATTTCGGTTAATTCGGTTAATTTTGATTATATTCGGTTATTTTGGTTCGGTTCGGTTCGGTTTTATTCGAAAATTTTAATATTTTTGGTAAAAAACGGTTTATTTTGGTTAATAAAAAAATAAAAAAAAATAAAAAAAATAAAATAAAAAAAAAACTTCGGTTAACCGAACGGTTCGTCGAACCGAACCGAACCGAACCGAAAACCAAATATAATTTTAAAAGCCACCGAACTAACCGAACTAAATTAACCGAAACCGAACCGAACCGAAATTTTTCGGTTCGGTACGGTTCGGCAAATTCGGTTCGGTTAAAAGTCCCAGGGCTAGTCCACACGCTCGCCGAACAGATCGAATTCTTTGATCTAACGTGAATCCCACGCGGGGAAAACACCGCAGCCGATGCCCTAGCCGCATTAGCGTCGACATCGGATCCTAACCTTAAAAGGATCATACCGGTCGAAGGGATCTAGAAACCAAGCATCGACATAGCCCTAAAAGCTCTGACCTTGAAAGAGAACGAACCCGCCATAAAAGGACAATGTCGAGCACAAAGAATGTCCGGAGGACACCAGTCGCGACATCATCAAGATTGATGATGACCTCGATCCGAGAACAGCCGTGTACGTCGCGAACGTCCCCGATGGACCGATCCAAGCCGCATCCGCTAGTCAAGGACCCGAGCCTAAAAATGACAAAGATTGGAGAACTCCGATCATTCGATACATTACAAATGGCGAAGTTCCAGACGACAAGTGGGAGGCACGTAAACTCAAAACACAAAGTGCAAGGTACTGCGTCACACAAGGAGAGCTCTTCAAAAGGAGTCTCTCCGGACCTTACCTTAAATGTATTAACAAAAAGCAAGCCCTAGCCGTGATTACACAAGCACACGACGGATCCTGCGGAAGCCATTCCGGAGGACGAGCATTGGCCATGCGAATCAAAAGGCAAGGCTATTTTTGGCCGACAATGGCCACCGAATGCGAGTCCTTCTCCAACAAATGCGACAAGTGCCAAAAGCACGCCCCAATTATCCACCAAGCATCGGAGAAACTCTCCTCTATCTCATCGCCATACCCATTCATGCGATGGGGAATGGACATCGTGGGGCCCCTAGTCGCATCCGGCAAAAAGAAAGCCACACACTTATTGGTGATGACAGACTACTTCACAAAATGGATTGAAGCAGAGTCGTACCAAAAGGTCAAAGACGTTCACGTCAAGGAGTTCGTCTGGCGAAACATCGTTTGCCGGCACGGACTACCCCACGAGATCGTCACTGATAACGGTTCCCAGTTCATATCAAACGCCTTCAAGGAGTTCTGCAGAACGTGGAATATAAAGCTGACTTACTCAACGCCACGCTATCCCTAAGGGAATGGACTGGCGGAAGCGGCTAACAAGGCAATCATGAATAGCCTCAAGAAAAGACTCAATGAGTGCAAAACAAGCTGGAGTGACGAGCTCCCAGCCGTACTCTGGGCCTACCGGACTACCCCCCGCAAATCCACCGGCGAGACTCCCTTCTCGCTGGCTTACGGGATCGAGGCGGTAGTACCAGCCGAAATCCTCGTATCAAGCATCCGCAAAGAGGAATGCCCACGACAAGAGGAACTCAATAACAAGATGATAACTGACGAGCTCGATCTCGTCGACGAAAGGAGGAACCTCGCACTAGCTCGAATCCAGAACTACCAACAAGCCGCAGCTCGTTACTACGATTCCAAGATCAAAACTCGAAGGTTTCAAGTAGGAGAGCTCGTCTTACGGAAAGTGTTCGACCATAAAAAGGAAGAACACGCTGGGAAGTTAGGAGCAAAGTGGGAAGGTCCTTACCAGGTCACCGATGTTGTAAAGGACAGGGTCTACCGACTCAAGTCGGTGGAAACCCAAAAACCTGAACTACGACCTTGGAACATCATCAACCTCAAAAAGTACTTCCACTAGGAGTACGACAACATAATCGAACTACGAAATGGCTTGATCCCCTTAAAAGGGTATGTAGGCAGCTCGACTTCGAGCGCAGCCACCCCCCAAACACAAAGTTCTTACCAAGCTCAACAACTTCTGACGAAGTCATACTAGCTTATCTTTGTGAAATCAAAATAAGTCTCTCAATCCAATGCCTCTTTCTGTCGTAAAAGTTAGAAGTCATTGCGAAACACACTCACCATTATATTCTCAAAAAGAGATATGAAATTATCTCTCCAAGAAGCTAAAGTGATATGAAATTATCTCTTCAAAAACTAAAGTGATATGAAATTATCTCTTCCAAAACAAAAGATATTAAGTTATCCTTTCCGAGCGACCTGAAACGGCCTCCCTCAAAATCAAGTGATATGAAATTATCCCTTCCAAACGACCTTAAACGGTCCCTTCTAATATAAGTGATATGAAATTATCTCTTCATACAAGCGACCTGAAACGGTCCCGTCAAACCAGAACAATCTGAAATGATCGTCCCATAATAAGCGACCTGAAACGGTCCCGTCAAACCAGAACGTCTACTGCCCATTAACCTCGACTCGTCGAAATTAATGAGCTGTGGGGCTATTGTTGGTGCTGGATTTCCCTCCAAGAAATCCGGTCCGTTAACAAATAAGACAAAGGCCCATAGTTATGAGCCCGCTCCAATATCAAGACAGAGAGAGATCGACCGTTGTCCTCTGTTGGGCCTATACGATTGACTTCTTGACAAGGCCCAAGCAATGCCGAAGTGAGAAGCGATCGAGCTCGAGCTCGGCAGGAGACGACGTGGAGATAGAGCAACCCTGTCTTCGTCAGTTCAACTGATTGCCGCAAATCTCGGAGATCGTTATGACGGCGAGGCCGAAATATCGGAACAAGAAGATCAAAGTCGAGACTATTTAAAGAAGAAGTGGCGATTCATTCAAGATATTTCAACCCTAGCTAAGAACACTTCGACTAGATAGCTCGATTTCATACTTTGTACTCTCTTTTTGATTGTGTTTGTTCTATCTCGACGATCAATCTCAATAAAGTCTTTGATTCATAGGAAACTATACCATTTCTATATTCTAAAGTCCAAATCCACAAATACAAATTCTTAGTGTGAATCCCGGATCTCACACTCGAGTATAACATTCTTCCGTCGAATGGCCTTTTGTTGTGAAAGTCGCAAAATTTATCTTTGTCGAACTCGATTTTTCTCAAACTCTTTGGGCTCTCGACTGCGTTGACAGTCCCGAATTTACGAGAGTCCTTTTTGGTGCCACACAAAATCTTTGACAAATATCAAAAACAGAAAATCAAATTATAATATAGGAATGATACAATAAGGTAACCAGAGAAGTAAACAACAAGTTAGAATCAAATATATTTCTCTCAGTCCATATTTACTACCCAATCAAAGGATCGTTGTCGAAAAAATTAGAAGGTCGAAGACTAAATCCACCATGAAGAGTTGGCATTACTGGAAAATCTTCTTGGTATGGAATGTGATGAAACCCAACATTGTACCACATCACTATGTCTTTGTTCTCTATCTTTCTGTTCCTGTTCCCAAACAACAAATTTATTCCATTTTTATTATAATATAAACTAACTTAAGTATCCATAGTATATCACAAGTGATTAATTTAAACTATAATACGTTTTTGTTTGACTTGATTACCTGCTACTCCATACAGCTAAACCATCATCTCCACGGCTCCTATCACTATAAAACCCACCGGCCCATCTCTCTGACCGGTTATAAGCGGTCACCCAAACCGGGTATTTCGTGTAAGACGCTCTTATCTCCGGGTAATCGTCGTCTGTTAAAAGTGAAGTTATCGGTAAATGTTCCGGTATCAGCCGGTAACCAACAGTATTCCCTATTTTCGTCTTTTTTTGTGGGTTAACTATTAACAGCTCAACCGGCTCAGAACCGAGCCGAACTCTACCGTCAGCTTCTGTTTTCGCCGTCTCTTTAACGACCGTCCAGTAACTCTTCCTTGGAGTTGGAGAAGACGTTTTGTTATGAACGTCCTCCGTTACTCTTACCGTTTTAAGTTTGGCTTTCACTAAAGAATTGCCGTTACCGTCAATGTCAAGATCTAAGTAGTACGTCATGTAATGGTCGTGGTTAACGGCGATGGTGTTTTTAGCCACTAATGTCCCGTATGCGTTCTCCGTTATCTGCTCGTTTGAAATGTACGACGTCGCTTTAACTTCCAAAACTCCAGTCAAATCCACCTATCATAGAATATATAAATTATTTCATTCGACACAAATATTATTAAATATAAATTTTCTAAAACTAATAAAATAATTAAATTAATTTAACAATAATAATAATAATAATATAAAAACAATATTAGACTATTTATAATCAAAGATACATGTAATATAGAATTAATATACTTAACCTTTTATTAAAGTATTTATAATTTATTCTAAAATAAAAATAATAACAACTAAATAAATTATAATTATACATTTATATGTGTAAAAATAAATATATAAACTTTTTATTTAAAATACTTTATCATTTATGTATTAATCCAAAAGTAATTAATACTTACTTTATAAAATTATATTATTTACAACCATATTTATTAATATTTTATATTATATTTATTATATTATTTTATATTTTTTGAATGTTATGTGTATCTCCAAAATAAAAATTAAAAACTCTTCATAATATTTTCATATTTTTCATCTCATCTTATTTTTTAATTTTTATCTACGACTATGTATATCTCTAAAATATAATTAAAAATATAATAAAATTATCAATATAAATTAAAAATAATATAGTAAATTTTATTTTATTAAAATTAAATAAATAATCAACCATTTTAAAAGTGAATAAAATCTCAAAGTAATTCTCAGTTAATATAAAGACTAGTATTATTATGGTACGAGCACAAATATTATTAAACATAAATTTTCTAAAATAACCATCAAATTAATTTAAAAACAATAATAATATAAAAAATCCATATCAGACTTTTTATAAATTATAACCAAACATACATATAAACATTATTATAGTTAATTTCTTATTAAATTATTTTATAATTTATTTTAAAATAAAATTAATAGAAACAAAATAAATCATAATGATATATTTATATGTATAAAATGAATATATAAAATTCTTATTTAAAATATTTTATCATTTATATATATATATATATATTTAAAATTTATATAAATAAAATGAATTTAATACATAAAGTTGTATTATTTACAACCATATTTATTAATATTTTTAAAAACTCATTAATATTTTCATATTTATCATATTACTTTTATTTTTTTATTGAAAATTATGTATATCTCCAAAAATAAATATTCTTAAATATTTTTGTATTTATCATCTTATCTTATTTTAAATTTTTATAAAAGGTTATGTATGTCTCCAAAATAAGAATAATATAGTGAAAAAAACATAATTTTATTAAGGATAATTAAGTAATCAACGTTTTGAAAGTGAATAAAAGTTCACAAACACTTCTCAATAAATATAAATATTTATCTAAATGAGAGAAAAAAATTGGAGAAAAATTAGGATCCTCACAGGGAAAATAAAATGTTAATTAAGAAAAAAAATCCTTAACAATTAAATGAATTGTAAAATTACTCAAATTTGTCCCAAAAAAATAAATATTATCCAACACATTTATTTTGCAACTTTTTCATTGAGTGGAAATCCTCTAGAACTAAAAGTATATTGTGTCAATAAATTGTCGAATAAAAGTGTCAATAAACTGAAAAAAAATGTTTAGTTAATTGTAACAAATACATTACTTAAGTAGACATTACCCCAACTCTGATGGCTCCATTCTTTCTAAATTCCCAATCAACAATGTAATCATAGTTTCCGAGTGTTGCCACCATTCTTACCACTAAACTTATATCGGCTTCACCACTTGTTATCTGGAAAAAAAAAACTAATTAAATAACAAAATATTTTTAAATAAAAAGTGAAAATAAATATATATTAAAGAGCTGGATTTAGAAGTTTACCACTTGTCCTGGAACATTAATCTCGGTGTGCCTAAAAGAAGCACCATAACCGTTTTTCTCAAACACACACATCACATTACTCATCCTCTGAGCTGTCCCGTCTGGTCCAGCCACATGCCCATCTAAAAATGCTGCGTTTTGCGGGCAGTCGATGAGCGGCTGCAGATTCACGGCGGATCTCCCGAAACCGAACTCTCCGATGTCCATGAACGTACGGAAGTACCACTCGTATGTTGGGTCCATGTACGGAACAAAAGTCTCTGATACGTGTCCTCTGTACATCACTCTTCTGAACCTTTTGGTTCTCGGGTCAAAAACCGAAGCCGTCGATATGGTTATTCCCGCTCTAGCAGTAAATCCGACGTGGAGTTTCCAGTTTGCCCATTTTATTTTCTTGCCAAGAATCTTGAAGCCTGTGTCGGAAACGTTGCAAGAGAACGGGAAAGGTTTGTGTTTGGTCCGAAAGTCGTTACCTTCTGAATCAGGGATAGGCTTTCTAAATCTGTCAGAGTATTTAACGACTTTCATTGAGTCAACGTCTATGGTTATGGTGATTCCTTCGATGGGTCTTGTGAAAACGTTGACCGATCCATCTCTGTAAAAGCAAGAGGCTTTGACCTCTCGTCTCGTAATGGTTTCTCCATACCAACCAACGGTAAAAGGGATGCAAGAAACCTCGGAGATGTTTAGAGATCGATCAAGAATCGATTTCTTGAAGGAGGGGTAAGTTAGAGGAAGCTTGCTTGCTTTGAAAAGCTCTACGAATGTGAATGAAGGGAAACCATGGCCCGTGTACACGCGTGAGGATGCGATTTTGCTAGTGGTAAGGTCGATTATGAGCTCGTGGGTTTGACCACCAGCTCGAACAACCACGAGTGAGCGACGACGTGGTGGTTGTGGTGGTTTCTTGGAGGATAGCCATTGGAGGACGTGACTTTTTTTTGGTTCTTCGAGATCGAGGTAGTGAAATGTGAGATCTTTGAGATTGCCTAAATGAGATTTCTTGACGATGAAACTTGTTTTGTTGATTTCTTGGGGAGTTAAGGGATCGAGTGGGTGGAAATGTAGGCTAAGATTGAAAGCACATTGAAGAAGAAAGATTAGGGTAAGTATTCGTGCCTTCATTGATGGAAAATTTCTGGTCGACCGAGAGAAATTAACTTGATGGAGTTGTTACTGAAGAAGACGACAACAATATACATTTATATGCATGCATCTAAAGTTATGTAGGTGCTTGTGCGTCTGTCTATATCAATAAAAATTAAACATATAGTCCGACTTGGAAAGTGGAAGATTCATTATATGACAAACGTAACGATGAAATATAATTATCACATGGCTTATGAATATTAATATATTTTACTCTTCCTTCTCCTTAAAGGGAGGGAGCAAACTTATTATGCATTCGAATTGGATATTTGAATAATACATAATGAAGGTATGTTTTTGTGTTAAAATGTAATTAATGTATGTATAAGTCATAACTTGAAGTGCAGAAGAAGGATTATGCGTTGGCAACAAAAAATATGAAAAACAAAGATTATGCAATAATTTCCCTCTTGTACATGTGAGAGCACCTCCATCGTCAGTCTCTTAAGACAATTGGGCTCAGTATCATAGGACTTTTGTATTTAAAATAATTCTAAATGGGTAATTAAGTTAAGAAACGTTCCTTATTTTAGAGACTCAAGGGACGGTTTCTAAAATACGTGGCATCATTTGTGCAAACCAGAACCCTATTGATTTCTCTTTCGATCTCCTCCTCTAATACAAATTATCCAACCTGTTCTTGAAATTCCAACACCATTTGTGAATTCTCTGATTCATCGGTCTTACACCACTTTGATCTTCGGGTGAGGGCGACGCTTCCTCCGGTGGTCTGGCGAAGAAAGTCAAGGATCCATCTCATCTCTCAGGTTAGTGTTGATAATTTCTCTGGAATGTTTCTCGGTCGTGATTGTTGATTTGCTAGTCCATGATCTGCGTTATCTCGATTGAATTTGATCTGCTGTTTCTGATTAGTTTTTTTTTCGTTTCCGTTTGCCATCTACGTCGTGGTGTTAAGATCAGGCATTGGGGTTTGATGATAGAGAGTTTGTATCAACACTGACTATTGAGAAATTGTTCCAGAAATCAAACTAAATCAATGTAGGAATCATATGTTTGGTTAAGCTCGGAATCAGCGAATCATGTACCATATAGAATGACTTTAGAACTTGAACAAACAATTTCGATCCTGTGTAGTTGATCCGCTGTGCATCTTATTTTCTGATGGTGAACCACCTTAGTTAATCGATTAAGCACTTAGTTGAATTAGGATGATAGGCAAAACGAAGTGATTACAGTGAGTATACTTTCATAAACTGGTTCGATCTGATTTGGGTTTGATCCGCTACCCTTACTGCATCGTGCTCTGCTTTGGGTTTCTCAAAACTGGTTCGAGCTGTGAATATTGCTAGAAACGTTTTGATAGCTTTTGATTTCCAAACTCTGTAAAACCATGATTTTGTTTCAGGTCAAAGAAGTTTCTGTAGCAGCTAGGAGAAGAGATGCAAGGTTATCGTTTGCGTTTGTTTATCCAGACAAGAATAGCAGCTAGGAGAAGAGATGCAAGGAGAAGAGATGTGGTCAGAGCCCGGAAACTGTGGACCATTTGTTGTTTATCCAGACAAGAATAGCAGCTAGGAGAAGAGATGCAAGGAGAAGGAGAATAGCGTTTGTTTATCTTGTTCTGAACGATTGAACTCTTCCCGCGGATTATCTCCGGTTCGATCTATTCCAACTTTGTGAGCTTTTTGTTTGCAGAACTTTCGAGCAACATCTCTGATGATGAACTTTGTATAATCTCGTGGGTACTTTGGAGAATCTGGAAGGCAAGGAACGCCTTTTGCTTCTCTACGAAAGATGATTCTGCTCAAGTGACGATTAACAAGGCAAAGTCGGATGCTGAGCTTTGGCTTCACTCCCAACAGGAGGAAGAAGGGAAGGGCTCGGAAGCTGCTGACTCTTTGAATGGCCCGCAGATTGATTACAAATTTTCGGAGGAAAGATGGAATATATGCAGTAGTGATGGGGCTTGGTCTGACTCGAACAGGAAATCTAGCCTGGGGTGCATCATTTGGGACTATGTTGGAAGGCCGTTGTTGGCAGGGATGCAAGCTATTCCTAGAGCTCATTCACCTTTAGTTGCAGAAGCTGAAGCTGCTTTGTGGGCGCTGGATATTTGTATGGGACAAGGCTTTAAGAAGATCAGACTGCGCACAGGACCGCAGGGATTTAGTGTTGGCTTTGGAGCATCCGGATCAGTGGCCAAGTTTGGCACCGGTGAATTGGTGAAATAACACATGTTATGTATCTTTAGATTTGGTCCATGAATTGTGTTATTAAGAGATAAATAAAATTTGAAATAAAACTTTTTATAATATATATATATATATATTTTTTTTTTTAAGAAACCCAAAACGGGTAACACCAATGGAGGACATAAATAATCAAAGTCTCTTAACTAATCTTAATCAACACAAATATTATTAATTTATTCATAAGAAACCCACATTGGATAACACCAATGTGGGTGCTCTGATGATGTTATCGCAATCTCAAGTCTGCGCTTAAACTTCGTTCGTGTACGCTATCATTTTTGAAATGAAGTGCTGTTTACGTATCTGAATTAAAACCATTTCTTTTTCTTTGTACAAGGCCCACCAATTTATAAGTTGGGCAAATATATCTGACAGTAGTATAATAGCATGTTATAAATTAGAGCATGCACATTGTTGAACCCCTTAATGGGGTTCTTAATAATTTTTTAATGATTTTATAATATGTTTGGAATAGTTAAGAACCTATTGATTTGTTTTTCATCCATTGATGAACCCTTAAGTGGGTTCTTAACTTTAAAAAATATTTATTTTGAAAACATTTTAATTGAGAGAGAAGATGTAGATGGTGAAAAAGCTGCAATGAAGGCATACAAAGCAGCTAGAGAAGATAATGACCAAGGTGAAGACGTTGCTGAAGCAGACGAGGTTTCCTCTGCATTAAAGAACAAAAAGAAACATAAGTAGCTCATTCAAAACTTTTAAAATCATAATCAAAGATTCAAAACTATCAAGAAGAGTGTAAGAACTAAGAACTAGTAGGTAGCAATACTCACCTTTGCAACGTATGAGCGAACCAAGGATTCGATATCTTCAGTAATAGTTTCCGGCTGTCCTCCTGCATACAAATAGACAATGTTAACAAGCAAAGACATGAACGAAAGGAGATCTAAAAAAAACATAACCAAATAAAAAACATACCAACAGCAACTTTAGTCAGTCCAGGTAAATCAATGAGTGTAAGATTCACAACTGTTTTCAAAAGAACACAAAAACAACAACAACGTTAGCTGGATCAAAAAAACAAAGCTGGAAACAAGAGAATCATATTATTCAAAAAAAAAAACAAACAAACAAGAGAATCATATGAAATAAACCGGTACCATTGGGAGAGAAGATACTGAGGTTAATAGGAACCGGAGAAATCTGTTTGTTCTTTCCAGTGATTCTATCAGTCTCATCTTGAATCTCCTTGCGAACCAAAGTTGTCACCGTATTTGTTCTTGAGCTGCCCGTTTACATACTCCTCTGTTTGCTCCATTGCTATGTTCATATACCCATCAAGACAAGCAAGAAAGCCTGCGTAACAGAAGAAGAAGCAATTCTTGATCAAGAACTCAATATTAAGCTTGACCAGAACCTAGACAAACTGATCAGGGTAACAAGAGAAACAAGTTGAGAAGAATGATATAACTAGTCTCTCATGTTTACTAATCTAGGAAAAAATCTCTCTTACAAGGCCTTGTGATTCGATCATAAAACCACAACGCAAAGATCTGTAAACCCAAGCTCAAAAATTCTCCTAGTCCATTGTAGTTGTATTGCAGGCAAATTGATAAAAGGAGGTGTAGAATGAGAATTGGCAAGGAGAGAAGATACAATCAGCCAGTAGAATGAGTTAAGTTACTAGAGTGGGCTTGACAAGCAACTCTTTTGTTCCAATTAACATTGCCAGAGTCCTAAGTGAAGACTTGTAACCTAAAGTGCATATACAAATTGCGAAAACTATCCAACTACAAAACCAAAGCTATACAGCCACACACAAAACAGATAAGAAGAATACGAAGAAGAAGGTGTATACAAAGAAAGAGAGACTCACCTCGATAATCAACACCAGAATTAAGCTTGACAACAACAGCAGGAGTCTTTGTTGTTCCAGAAACTTTATCTCCACTTCCACTCATCTTATTTGTTCTTCTGACCACGATCAGCAGGTGTTTTTTTCTTTACTCTTTCAATCGATCCTTAAATCAACTGCGCCGCCCACAAAGACGAAAACGAGACTACGAATCAGATATACAACCAACAATCATCAAACTGAAACATTCATTCATCGTCAAGATTAACCAAAATCCGTCAACAACAAAGACTCCGAACCAAAAAAAATTTCACTTTCGACCTGGAAGCTAATCGATTGAAAGAATTAAGAAAAATCGAAACTTTCCGAAGGATTCAAGGAGCTAAGGAAGAAAACCATACCTGACCTGCTCGAGTCGATTCTCTGTTCGAGAGAGAGAGAGAGAGAGTAACAAGCGGGTTTCAACCCAAAAAGAAAAAAAAATAGAGCCAATCACTAGTTCACACGTGGCTAAGAAACGATATACTAAAATCCTTATTTTAGGATCGGTTCTTAACTTATTTATTCCAATTGATTAATTTTTATTGCATAAATCCTAGGTTTCTGTGAGATTTTAGAGCTAAGAGCCAACGATGTGTATGCTCTTATATTATATTAGTTCTAATAAATAACTGTGTCCAAATGACAATATTCCTCAAATGCTGCTTTTTAGGTGTAGGTGTTGGGATATCTTTTTGGATTCAGTCATTCAGTTCAATCTAGTTTTAGGTCGGGTTTAGATACCAAAAAAAGAAAAATTGATTACATCTAAAAATGGTTAAATTTGACAATTATAAATAAATATTTTAGTATATTTAATTTATATTGGTATCTCGATTATTTTAGTTTTCAAATAACTGATAATTTTGAATTTATAATTCTAAATTTGGAGATTCAAGTTATTTCAAATCTCAATATAATTAATATTTTTGAATATATAATTATAATTTAATATTCCAGTTACCCACTATATTTTCAATTTGGAATCGATTCTCGAATATATAAGGTTAGAATCTCTTCATGTATTTTGTTGATTCTAGGTTCAGGTTCGGTACTATTTTTGGGTCAAGCCGAACTTCCGGTCTATATATTTTGTCCACTCGGACCACTCGTACGGGTTTTTTTTTTTTTTTTGTATAACACTCGTACGGGTTTATGTCTTCCTTTGCCGATTTTTACTGGGGGGAGGGGGGGGGGGGGGGGGGGGGGGGGGGGGGGGGGCTATAGGTAAGAGTAGCATTCAAGAAGCTGATAACTTTTGTGAAAAAGAGTTGTGTAATGATACGAACGGTCGAACAAATTGTAATGAATAATCAAAAAGAGAAATAAGATGCTTTTTATTAGATCGATATCGGATACACCAAGATAATACAAAGTAATCCTACTTTGTATAATCTACCCTCGTTGATGTTTTTGGGCCACTCCACGTCGCCAACACTCCATGTGAGTAGTTGCGATTGATCCCAATGCTAACAACTTTATTCCTTATTCCATCTTTTTAGAAATTGCATCCACACATCAGTGCCAACACCTCTGTGCGCCTAAAAGAGTATTTTTAGCGATCCCTAGATGTTATGGGACTTGACTTGCTTCGAACGTATCAAGTATAACTTTTATACACTTTGAGGGTTTGTCCAAGTTTGGATATACGATTCTATCATATTCAAATACCATGCTTTACCAGATTTTTAACATCGGTTGCAGGGTTTTTTTTGTAAGCTGTCAATGTAAACATGTCGCAATATATGATTGTAGCCTCGTTCGGTTTAAGTTGAGGTTAAGCTAACGCAACAGAGCACCGTAATTGACTTGCAACAAAACCTGTTGCCTGAAAGTCTGGATAAATTATTGATAAAATAATAGTCCACAATGGGTAAATAGGTTCTTAAAAGAGTTTTTTAGTTTCGTTTCGTGGCATCACATGGATGAAGAATATGGCTGGACTGTAACCTTGGGAAGCCATTCTCGGTAGTAGTTTTGGCAATCCACGTCGACCGGAGAGAGAGCTCCGATCGGCGTCACTGTAATCTGCAGTTCAAAAGACGACCGATTATCATAAAGTTTGGAGTCGAGTTTAAGAGACATATATGGGGATGATGCTTACAAATCCTTCTCTTAAGAAGTGAAGATCAGTCCCTTCTTCAACCACCACAGTCCTCAGCTATCAATCAAAACAACCAGAGGAGTTAGGTAATATTATTACCGTAATAATGTCTGAAACAAAGGAGGTAAGACTAACACACTATTGATACCTCTCTCTTGAATAAACGGCTATCTTTTGAATGATGAGCAGATATGTCGTTGTTGTCTGAGACGACTCCTGAATCTGTTTCCATGGACATTGTTGACAACATCTTTGGGCCTTGTGCTTCCTCCTCCACTTGTCTCCATCCCATTTTACCCAAGCTTTTACCTTGTGTGGTTAGTTTGTATCCCTTAAGAACACGACAGTTAGTTAGGCGTAGGGATTTAAGAGAAGGTGGTGCCATCCATGAGAGTTATTTACCTTATGATTAGCAATATCAGTCGGCAAATCAATATTGAGAAAGCAGTTTGTTGGGTGAGTTTTGTTCTTGATCGCACCGAGTATTCCGTTGATAATAGGCAAGCAAGCTTGGGCAGCGAGGACAAAATCGTTAACATTCATGTCTCCTCCACGTTTCCTAATGAATAGATTACAAAGTATCAAAAAAGACAGAGAAGAAATAGGAAGCAGAATCTCTGCGATATACTCTTACCAATCATAGTCATATGATATGGAGGCGGAAGGGACATCATATATGAAGGCTTCACGAGCACCAGCAACTGTTCCAGAATAGACGCTGCCATGGAATCAACATGCCAGAGGTATGTGTTAATTTGATAAACGACCATAGAAAGTATAACATGCTGAAACAAGTTAAAATGATCTCACTAGTTTTGAATCCAAATTTCAAACAGACAAATAACAGTTGCTACTCATAAATAAGGAATGATGAAATCAGAAAGAAGGAAATGTTGACATACATGTTATATCCACAGTTGCTACCCACGTTTATACCACTAAGAACCTGCATCCACAATAGAAGGGCAAACAAGAGATGTTAAACGGCTCCCATAGATTAAGAAGAAGTGGGTGTTGTTAAACAAAAATAGAAACATATTGGCACATCATTAAAATCACTTTCCATTATTTCATTTTGAGACACCATAGGATCACTGTAATAAAATTTGTAGGTTATTACCAGGTCAGGAAGTGAAGGGAAGAGTGCTTCCGATAAGCCCAAACCAGTGCAATCCGCAGGGGTTCCTACAGAACATCCAATCAAGTAACGAGGAAAATTGTGCTCATAGCTCATAATCTAAAAGAAATCAAGAGCAAACCAGAAACAGCATAGGCTTCAGCTCCATCAATTTCAACTCTTTGTGCAGTGAGGGGTCTACTCCATATTATACTGTGGCTTACAGCAGATTTCTCCCTGGATAATGTCAACGAGACAATCCTAATGTAAATTTCTAAGAGTCGGGAACGAGTACAACTTCCTAAATATAAATTAATCAAAGGCGATTTTCAGCTACATTAGTACGAGATTATGAGTAAAACGTACGAATCAGGAGCGCATACGCGAACGTCGTAAAGGTTGGTGGAGACCAGGGCGCCAACGAGAGAGCGGAGACCAGGGGCGTCTATACCGTCGTCGTTGGTCACCATGATGATCGGGCGTTTACCGGAGATACGATCTTCGCCGCTAATTTCCATCGCTCTCATCAGAGGAAAGAGAAAGTGAAGATGATGAAGGGATATAAAGCGTGTTGTAGCTCCAATAAGTGAAACTCAGAAAGGATTATATCCAATAATTTGGTTATCACATTAAGTCAAATTATTATTATTATTTTTTTGGCTATTGTCTGAACGCATCTCCAATGAACTACTCCAGTTGAGTTTTACTACAACCATAGTCCATTTTAAAGTAAAAAATGCAGTCATGAACAAACAAAAATGAGATTACTTTATATTTAATCCCATTTTTACTCCATTTTAAAGTGGAAAATGCAGTTCTATTGGAGAAGATTTACTCCAAAACTCTATTTTAGAGTGAAAAATACAGTTCCATTGAAGATGGTCTAATAAGTTAATCCCAAATATATTCAAATATTTGTTTTAAAATTTTAATTTATTTTCGTCAATAAAACTAATGTCTTCCTAATCATGTATGTTACTAAATTCAATATTTTGTTACTATATTAATCTTTTTATAATATGAATTAGTTGCAGTAACCGAAGCGTTTCAGCTGGTAACATGTAGTTTTCTGACACAAGCTTCTCTATTATTAGAAGAGTGAATTAAGTTAATATATACCAAAAATTAACTTTCTGACATTAGTAACTTAATATTTAACAAAATAATAGGGATAAAAATTTTGATAGAGGATACTATGATCACTTCCCACACACTATGCCAAAATGTGAGAATGAGGATTGTCGAAGAATTAGAACCCCAAAAATCACACAATGTTTCATAAAATCTTGTATTGATGAAAGAATATTACAAAGCATCTCAAGAGAGAGTTTACAGCAAGATCGTATAACTGTTTTTGTGTGTAAAAAGTGAATGAAAAAGAAGGTCATTTGATTAAAGCCACCAAACTTTTTTTATAGCCTCTTAAACGAGCTCTCCATCCGTATATCTCATAATGCTTTTGTTGGAATGATCTCCGCGATCTCCAGACTGTTGAGTTGATCTCGAAGTGATCCGCTTTGACTAAATCAACTTGACGGTTGCCTTAAATATCGGACACGTTCTTCTTCAGTGTGCGGTTGTTTTTCAATTGATAAGACGAATATAAAATAGGGTTCGATTTGGACCGGAATAATGTTTTTATTGTTGACATGTTTGAAAGACAATGCCATTGAAAATTGTAGGACTAAATCCATATACGGATTTGGTAATAATTCATAAATTTTATATAGCATATCCTCTGAATTATATATAAAAATACTACTTCTACCGCTTCAAAAAATGTCATCGTAACATATTTCACACATATTTCTTTATACGTACTAGGAGAGAACCAGCGCAAATACGCGGATATTGCTTAAATTTGTAGATATTTAATATATTTTGATATTTATTTTGAGTATTAATATTTTATATATTTTAATTAACAAATTTGCAATGTCTTCTTTCTTTTTTATGATTATAGTGTTTTTTAAGAAAAAATATATGTTAACATACAATTATTTACTTAAGTTGTTTTATAAATAAATATTTTTAATTGTTAAACTTTAAATAAGTTTTTATAAACTTTTATTTTCTTCAACCTTTTATCATCCTTTTATTTTTATAAACTATTGAAAATACATATACTTGTTATTTATACATTTTTCATTCATCAAACTCTTAAATGTTTAGTTTTCATTCATAATATTTTAATAGTTTTAGTTATCATTTTAAAAATTGTTATTCTTATATATTTAATTGGTTTTGTTTTTTTTTCTATGTTATTAAATATTTTATATAATTTCTTTTTTTATTATCATTTTATCTCATTTTGTAACATTTTCTATCTATTGTTAATAATTATTATTTCTATATTTTAATATTTTTAGTTGTCATTTTAGATTTCTTTAATTTATTTATATATATATAACTTTAATTTATTTATATATATATATATATTTCATTTATTTTATTTTATTTTTTTATGTTCTCATTTTATTGTCATTGTATCTCATTTTTATAATATTTTTTTCTAGTCTTAATAATTATTATTTATATTATTTGTTCTATGGTTCTTTGCTTCTAAATTTCAATTATTGTAAAAAAAATTAATAATATTATCATTGATTTTATTTTATTTCTTATGTTCTTATATTTTTATATTTTATTTTTATTGTCATCATTTCTCATTCTATATTATTTCACTTATATTAAGATTTATTTATTTTTGTTTATTTAGTGCATAAAAATTTAGAAGTTGTATTTAAAATTTATAATATTTATATATTTATGAGATTCTAAATTAAATTTAAATTCATATTTATAATTTATGTTTTAATAATTTTAACTAATTACATTTACATTAAATGATCTTACATTAAATAGTATATCTATTTTTAGTTTAGTTAATAATGTGGAAATTTTTGTTTAAAATTGACCAATCAAAGGGGAGGCTAATGTGTCAATTTGAAAGAATCCCCTTCTCTCATTATCATTATATATAGGATAATTTTTCTCGAATATCTCATTGATGTATATATTGGCATGTATCAGCTCAATGATCAACATATATATAATTCCCTTCATCTGAGCAGTTATTAATACCGGTACACGTAACCATCAAAATACTTCTTGTTCAATGATTATTGACCTATAAAAATATATATTCTAATTGACTTAATTTTAAAACTTCAAAAATCGAATGAACTAAACCAAACCAACAAAATCAGAACACAAACTAAATTGAATAGGGCAAACAAAAAACCAGGTATAGCTAATTCCTAAAATAAACACTACTCGTTTTATTTCACAAAAAACGCCATTTTAGAATAAAAATTATTTCAAAAAAAATTATTATACATTTTTAGTGTTATTTTTAGATTAAAATTCTTAATTATTTTTTTTGTCACAGCTTATTTTATTTAAATAAATAACTATCATTTTGTTGGTATCCTCCTATTGGAGGAAGTCTAATATTATATGTAAATATAATTTTATATTTATCATATAGTGTTTGATTGGTGGCTTTTGGTCATAAGAGTGTCGGCAAAAAGAAAAAAAAAGAGAGAGAGAGAGAGAGAAGAGAGGGAGAAGAGAAGAAGAAAAACAGAGTTGGTCAGTGTGATTCAAGGTTTCAATCGGACCATCAAACGAGTCCTGATCTTGATTAAATTTTGGGGAAAGCTTCATGACTCAGTGATCTTCAGATTCAACGGTGGGTTTTGTATTTCAACGGTTGGTTTGTTGTGAATCGGAGTTTTAGTAGAGCTGTTCTGTTTTGAAGCGACTGAGACCAGTGTTGGGTGTTTGGAAGATCCAACGGTGAGATTTTCTCTTCTTGAGCTGAAATTTTGCAGAGGTGTTTTTGACTTGTTTATCTAGGATTTGTACGGTGGAGATTGGATTTAGTGACCGGAATCCTAGTGAACGTGAGGTCGTTTGAGGCTGCATATTTCTGAGCTTTGTATAGCTCTCTTGTTGATTCTTTGTGTTGGAGATTGCTCTTTTATTGAGCCTTACTCTCTGTGGTTGTTCTGTAGAACAGATAGGACGTGGTTGTACTCAATCTATTTGATATAGTGGATTTAGAGTGGACTACGGTCTCGTGGTTTTTCCTTCTCACATCGAGGAGGTTTTCCACGTAAAAATTATCGGTATTTTTACTTTGCGTTTTGAGATTGTTTCTGCCATTACATATATTTTTCTCACAGACTCACACAAGTGCGGGAAACTATATTCCGTTGCGCCGCTGTCGCGTTCCTGTTTCCCCAACAGAGTGGTATCAGAGCTTGAGGTTGTGAGCTTTGGATTTCGGTAACTTTGGTTATTGATTTTTCTTGTGTGAGAGATGGAAAATATGGGCATGATGATCAGTTTGAATGGTGCTAATTATCATACATGGAAAGGCAAGATGGAAGATTTGCTTTTCGTGAAAGAATTCCATGTACCGGTTTTTCAGGAGAAGAAACCCGATGAGAAAACGGATGATGAGTGGAAGTTGCTGCATCGAAAAGTCTGTGGTTCGATAAGGCAGTGAATAGATGATAATGTTTTGCATCATGTTGAGACAGAGACTAATGCTCGTTCTTTGTGGTTGAAGCTAGAGCAGTTGTATGCTCGAAAAACCGGGAATAATAAGATGTTCATGATCAAGAAGTTGATTGAGTTGAGGTATCAGGATGGGACTCCGATGACGGATCACTTGAATGTGTTTCAGGGATTAATCAACAAGCTTTCTGACATGGGTATTCATTTTGAAGATGAGATTCACGGTTTGTGGCTTCTTGGTACATTACCAGATTCTTGGGAAGTGTTCATGATGTCTCTTTGTAACTCCGCAGCGAATGGTGCTATTTCGATGGACTTAGTGAAGAACAATGTTTTGAATGAGGAAAGAAGAAGGCAGTCGAATCCTAGTTCCTCGCGTTCAGATGTTATGGTTACTGAGTCAAGGGGGCGGAGTTCATATCGTGAGCCCAAGAAGGAGAAGAACAGGAGCAGAAGAAAATCTAATAGATTTGCGATTTTGGAGTGCCACTACTGTCATAAGAAAGGGCACTTGAAGAAAGATTGCTGGAAGTTGAAAAAGGACAGCAAGCAAGGAAATCGTCAAGGAGATGGTGAAGATCGGGTGACTGTCACCGAGGATCAGTTTCTTATTCTTGACGAGGGTGATGCCATTAATGTTGCATGCCAGGACACCAGTTGGGTTGTTGATAGTGGAGCTACTACTCATGCTACATCGCAACGGGATTTGTTCACTACCTATACTCCAGGTAGTTATGGTTCAGTGAAGATGGGTAATGATGGTTTGGCTCAGGTTGTTGGCATAGGTGATATTTGCTTGGAGACTAGTCTTGGTACAAGACTTCTGCTTAAGGGAGTTAAGCATATCCCAGATATTCGGTTGAATCTGATTTCTGCAGGAAGACTTGATGATGAGGGTTTCTACAGTTTATTCGGTGGTGGTAAATGGAAGCTCTCGCGTGGTTCTATGGTTATGGCTCGAGGTGATAAGTCTTCATCTTTCTATTGGATGCAGGCTAAGGTCTCCAAAGACATTGTTAATGCAGTGGAGAATGATAATGCCATGGAGTTGTGGCATAAGAGACTCGGTCATATGGATGAGAAGGGATTTTTTGTGTTGTCAAAGAAGGAGGCTATTACAGGGATATCCGGTATGCACTTACAGAAGTGTGAGCATTGTTTTGCTGGGAAACAACACAAAGTATTGTTTAAGTCTTCTGCACCTTCGAGGAAACCTGAGATACTTGACTTGGTGCATTCAGATGTGTGTGGTCCAATGAAGATAAAATCTCTTGATGGTGCATCATATTTTGTCACATTCATTGATGATCATTCGAGGAAGTTGTGGGTTTTCACTATGAGGACGAAGGATCAGGTTCTGGGATATTTCAAGCATTTTGTGGCATTGGTTGAGAGACAGACGGGAAAGAAGTTGAACTGTATCCGCAGTGATAATGGTGGTGAGTATTCTGGACCATTTGATGCTTATTGCAGGGAACATGGTATTAGGCATCAGTTCAAGCCGCCTAAGACTCCACAGTTGAATGGGTTGGCAGAGAGGATGAACAGAACGATCGTTGAGAGGATGAGATGTTTGATTTCGCAGTCATGCTTACCGATGACTTTCTGGGGTGAAGCTTTGAGCTCAGTTGTTCATGTGTTGAATTTCTCACCAAGTGCTCCATTGGATGGTGACATTCCAGAGAGAGTTTGGACATAGAAGGATGTTTCTTACGGTCATTTAAGGGTCTTTGGGTGCAAGGCTTTCGTGCACATTCCTAAAGACGAAAGGACGAAGCTTGAGATGAAGTCGCGACAATGTGTGTTCATTGGTTATGGTCAGGATGAATTTGGATACAGATTTTATGATCCCGTTGAGAAGAAGCTCATAAGGAGCAGAGATGTTGTGTTCATGGAAGATCAAACGATTAAGGACATTGAAAAGTCCGAAAAACCAGCTCAGAGAAATGAAGGTTTGATTGATTCAGCGGTTTTTCCTTCTACATCAGTCCACGGTCAGAATGAGGGTCAGGTTCATGTTGATACACCTGGTGCAGATGATGCTCTCGCACATGATGATGACGGTATTGGTGATCATGGTGACGATCATGGTGAGACATCAACTACCGAGAACCTACCTGCTGTTAGACGATCCGAGAGAGGTCCAACACCGTCGACAAGGTATAATCCTAGTGGGTATGTGTTACTTACTGATGGGGGAGAACCAGAAATCTTTGGTGAAGCTTTGGAGGATGAACACAAAGAGAAGTGGTTAGAAGCCATGGGAGAAGAGATGGGTTCTTTTGAAGAGAACGATACATATGAGTTGGTGAAGTTGCCTAAGGGTAAAAAGGCATTGCTTAATAAGTGGGTGTATAGGATTAAGCATGAAGATACCAGTTTACTACCTCGATACAAGGCTAGATTGGTTGTGATGTTGGAATTCCTAGCAGTTCCTAATCCGATTAGGCAACCCTAAGTCTGAATTCCGAGCGTAGGATCTCAGGGTTCAAGTAATTGAATCATGGATCTCGTGTTTACCTTGTTCTGGCAGCGGAAGATGAATCAGGTAAGACGAGATCAGGAGCGATTCAGATGCCTCGCCTCTATCGTAGTCCACACGCACACAACCTGGAAAGTCGGGATGCTTGTGTCGGATCTGGGAATCGAAGAGAGAGTTTTTCTGTTTTCTGTAATCAAGAAAACTGACGGCTTAGGGTTCAGGTCGACCATATAAGTCTATATATACGACCTGGTATGACCAAACCATTTTTCGGGTTTAACCGAAAAAGTCTAAGTCATAAAACGAAACATCAGTCTCGGAATCGACCATGTGTCGATCGATACACCAACTGTGTCGATCGACACACCTCTCTTTAATCGATATTGATATGTATCCAATACACATCATCCTGATCATCACCATGATGATCATTCCCATATATTAGCTTCCAGATTGCTTAGGTGTGTGACCCTGTAGGATCATATGATACTGGCTGTAAGTCTACAACTTACAGACTGCAAGAGGCTTCTAGCAAAACATTGCAACCGCCCAGTATCATACAACATGTCTGATCTCAACACACAACTATCGTTAGAGTAAGTACAATGTGATTTCAGGACATAATCCCAACAATCTCCCACTTGTACTGGAATCACCTATCACTATAATCCCTTCGTCTCTATATCTCGATATGGCATAAGGAAAGAGACTGTGTCATCCTTATTATAGCCAATATCATGTTCATCGAACTCCTGATCTATACTGATAAAACAAACGACTGACAATCACCTCGTTTGAGCACGACCATGCATTTTCTCAGTATCAAATCTTCGATGGGCCCTGAGATATTTATCTCCCGTTATATAGGAGGGACAAATCCCATCTTGTTACATCCCTGTTTCTACACATACTTCATGATACGCCTAAGCAATGTCGTTATAGCCGTCATTTACGGAACGATGTTTGACAAGGTTAAAGCGCACCAATTCATATGCTAGAAAGCATGATGAACTCAGGTCTAAGGACTATACTCTATAGTCGTAATGAGAAACTCTCATGACACAGATATAACTATCCTGTAGAGTTCTCATTAGTGGGTCATGTACGATCATATGTTCACCAACATATATCTATGTGACTGACTGTGATACTCATATCATTGACTCCATGAAACTTAGTCAACAGTCACCTCACAAGCTAGTCTCTCGCGGTTGTCAGTGTCCCACTTTGACAATCTCGACTAGGGACAATCATAATTTATGTCATCTTTTACTGATAGGGTTTCATGATCAAGTCCTCAACTTGATGACCTATAAAATGAACATAAAATACTTTGGGACCATTACTTAATTATCCAATAATCAAATAATACCGATGTCAGTTTTAACTTACACAAACATTGCCATAACATGTTTATATAAAGATTATAACATAACTAAAATAACTCCCACTGGAATCAAGATCATCTATTCAGATATCTTATACCTACAACAACAAAATAAATCTCGTGCTTAGGTTGTGGGAGAGACTGCGGTGTTTTTTCTTGAAACAATTCCAACAAACCACACCGCCATTCAGATAAAAACACTATTCTACGGTCCACTGCTTGGAGCCCTTCCAACAGATAGCACCGTTATTCAGACAAAGAGATATGCCAGGTGGGAACCGGGAATCTTCTTTGTCCGTCTAACTACTTTCAACTGGTTCGTCATTTCCTCAGTTCACCACGAACCTATCCTTAGTGTTTCTCAAACACTTGGGATATTTTTGGCAACTGTTCTGCGACTTTTACCGGAACATATTGGTATTTTCTCGTCATGCTTTATGCGTAAGCTGCATCTAGACGAGCGCAAAATATTTCATTCATGATGGATTCTATTGCAACAGCATAAGCAATCACATTATTAATACTAGCTCAGCCAGTGTTCAAATCACTTCATCTTGCTAAGATTATTGTTACTAGCTCAGCCAGTGTCCAAGACACTTCATCTTGCTAAGATTATTGCCATAAGACATTTGGTGTGAAGCCATTCTTGGAATCATGCATATTGGAACTGTCCAACACCTTATCTACATAAGGATTCTGACACGATCCAATTAGCCTACCCAATCTATATCAATAGATTTTTATTCCAAGAATTCACGAGGCTACTCCCATGTCTTTTGTTTAAATTTGACTTCCGACCCAAATCTTGACAAGACTTTAGTGTCGGAACGTCGTTTATGAGATTAAGTGCGTTATAAACATACGGTATGAGAATTGCAACTACGCTCCCACTAGTCTTCTTGTAAACGCATGGTTTCATTTCGTTTCTGATCAAGTCAAAACTTTTGACCACATTATCAGAATGTTGATTCCAACTCCAAGATGTTTGCTTCAATCTATAAATAGATCGGTGAAGTCAACATGCATACCCAGCCAATTTTCGGAGTTGGGGCTCACCATCGCTTCTTTGAATTTCGCACGCTCGTCACTTTTCAATGATCAACAGATCACGACAATCGGCTACGAGAAATCACTCTCGAGTTAGTGACGGATCCTTTCGGATCTGCGAACTTCAGGCTCCACAGGTGTAGATCCTACAGCACTTTGTAGATCTCACTCTGCTCTCCCTCAACAGGTTGAGCAGCCTCCTGTGTTTATCGAATTTCTTTGATGTGTACTTTTACTCCCACTGTTACTTTTGAAAAGTATGATCTTTCTCAAAAGACACAGTTCCGGACAACAAAACTTTGTTCTCGGATTGGTTATAAAGTAGTAAGTCTCGGTTTCCCTAGGACAACCAGCGAGGTAGAACTTATCAGATTTGGGTTCAAGCTTATTAGCTTTCATCCCCAAATGATCAGAAACAACTTTCTTGAAAAACTTCCTGTCCACATCCAATGTGGTGTCTTTCAATTGCTTCTGATTGAAACCCTTTTCTGCGCAAACACAGACATTTCTAGAGCGTATTTCTAAAAGGATAATGGAAGATTCGTGTGACTCATCATTAATCGGAGCATATCCAATATGGTCTGATTACTTCTCTTAGAAATACCATCGAGGTTTTCATGAGAATTGAGTCGTGAAACAACTTCACACTCACTCAGATGATCAGGAAATTCTTGACTTAAATATTCTCCTCCGCGATCTAATCGAGGATCTCAATACTTCTGGCAAAACAAATCTATGCTTCATTCACATCCATACTTACTGAAGTCATCAATAAAGGTAATGAAGTACAGAAGATTTCCTCTGGCACTAATGCTCATTGGGCCGCATACATCAGTACGTGTAAGGCCCAATAAGCCTCTGGCCCGTTTTTCTTTTAGCTCTGCTAAAAAGCCTTAGTCATTTGGCCCAGTGAGCAGAATTCATATCTCATATGATTTAAAATCAAATGAGCCCAAAAGCCCATAACTATGGAACTTCTGAATCCGCTCCACACTGTGTGGTTGAAATGACGACTATGCCAAGGAAAGACTAGTCCGAGTCATCATACTCAAACCTTTTAGTATTTATGTTATATTTAAACTCATGCTGGTTTAAGATATAAAACCCATTCCAAACGGGGTGCTACGATATGATATTTCATTAAGATCTAAAGAACAAAAACTTGTCTTTTATCAAAATGAAAAACATTCAAATTATTGCAAGAAAATGAAAGACATCTCTGCACAAGGCAGATACATGATAGCAATTACTTAATTTCTAAAACCAAGTATGAAAGGCTCCTACAAGTGGAGAATCTCTACGGCTCATGCAGCAACCATTGCTTCATACCAGACACGCAGTCCCACTTGTCCTTTCTTCAACGTTCTACTGTCGCTTAGGTCCTGCATATTTCAAAATATCAGTACCACAACTAGTATCCAATACTCACGTGGAACTTGAAATAATAACACAATACCTGAAGAAGAAGCACCATACATCTTCTCCATCTCTTGTGAATCTTCCAAGAATTTAATGTAATTTCTCTTCCAATGCCCAAACTCTTTGCAGTAGCAGCATTTATCAACATCAGATGGGCCTGACTTGGGCTTAAAAGATGACACATGCTTATCCCGATTCCAAATCTGAACGGCCTTGCCATCACCCTTGTCTAAACAAGATTTCTCAAATCTTTTACCCTTTTTGATGTTTTGCTCTGCTTTCTTGAGCATGCCATGCAGCTCAGTCAACGTCTTCGTCAAGCCTTTCTTGATATAGTTCTCAACGAATTTATCATAACTTGACGGCAGTGACTGTAAAATGATGTCAGTTACCAACTCTAAGTTGACAGGAAAATCCAGTTTCCCCAGGTTATCAATGTAACCCATCATTTTAATGACATGAGGACTTACTGGACAATCCTCTGGTAGCTTGCACCCAGTGAGAGACTTCACCATCTGGAATCTCTCAACTCGTGCCAGATCCTGAAACTTCAGTTTCAGGCTGGTGATCATCTCTATTGGTGACTCCATGTTCTCGTATTGACTCTTCAAATCCGAGTTCATGACGTCCCAACTTGTTACTTTTAGTAGCAGTTTGTGAATCCGTGCTACCGTGAACTGCTACCAATACCCATATTTCTTGTAGTGTGATTCACTTGTCTCAGGATAAGTATGTTGAGAAGGTACTTCAAAGGTTTCACATGGAAAAGTCTAAAGTTGTAAGCACTCCTCTTGCTACACACTTTAGATTAACCGGTCAACAGAGTCCAAAAACAGATGCAGAGAAAGAAGATATGGTAAGGGTTCCATATGCTTCTGCAGTTGGTAGCTTGATGTATGCTATGGTTTGTACACGACCAGATATAGCTCATGCAGTTGGAACAGTAAGTCGTTTATTCGAAACCAGGGAGAGAACATTGGAATGCTGTGAAGTGGATTTTGAGATATCTTTGAGGGACTTCTAGTTTGAGGCTTACCTTTGGAGGTGATAAGACATTGCTGGTGTGTTACACAGATGCTGATATGGCTGAAGATGTTGATTCCAGTAAGTCTACTTCGGGTTACTTGGTAACCTTTGCAGGAGGAGTTGTGGCATGGCAATCAAGGTTGTAAAAGTGCGCTGCACTTTCTACCACTGAAGCTGAGTTTATAGCCGCAACAGAAGCTTGTAAAGAGTTGTTGAGGATGAATAATTTTCTTGATGAGATTGGTTTCAGGAAATAAAAGTATGAGCTTCTTTGTGACAGTCAAAGCGCAATTTGTCTCGGGAAGAACTCGACATTTCATTCGCGTTCGAAACACATCAACAAGAGGTATCATTGGATACGTGATGTGGTTGCTTCTAAGGAAGTGGAACTTGTGAAAGTTCATACGGATGATAATGGAGCTGATATGATGACTAAGTCATTGCCGAGATGGAAGCTTGAAGTTTTCCGAGATATAGCCGGTATGGCTGTTTCCTCCAACTAGTCGGAGGGGGAGTTTGTTGGTATCCTCCTATTGGAGGAAGTCTATTATTATATGTAAATATAATTTTATATTTATCATATAGTGTCTGATTGGTGGCTTTTGGTCATAAGAGTGTCGGCAAAAAGAAAAAAAAAGAAGAGAGAGAGAGAAGAGAGGGAGAAGAGAAGAAGAAAAACAGAGTTGGTCAGTGTGATTCAAGGCTTCGATCGGACCATCAAACGAGACCTGATCTTGATTAAATTTTGGGAAAAGCTTCATGACTCAGTGATCTTCAGATTCAACGGTGGGTTTTGTATTTCAACGGTTGGTTTGTTGTGAATCGGAGTTTTAGTGGAGCTGTTCTGTTTTGAAGCGACTGAGACCAGTGTTGGGTGTTTGGAAGATCCAACGGTGAGATTTTCTCTTCTTGAGCTGAAATTTTGCAGAGATTTTTTGACTTGTTTATCTAGGATTTGTACGGTGGAGATTGGATTTAGTGACCGTAATCCTAGTGACGTGAGGTCGTTTGAGGCTGCATATTTCTGAGCTTTGTATAGCTCTCTTGCTGATTCTTTGTGTTGGAGATTGCTCTTTTATTGAGCCTTACTCTCTGTGGTTATTCTGTAGAACAGAGAGGACGTGTTTGTACTCAATCTATTTGATATAGTGGATTTGGAGTGGACTACGGTCTCGTGGTTTTTCCTTCTCACATCGAGGAGGTTTTCCACGTAAAAATTGTCGGTCTTTTTACTTTGCGTTTTGAGCTTGTTTCTGCCATTACATATATTTTTCTCACAGACTCACACAAGTGCGGGAAACTATATTCCGCTGCACCGCTGTCGCGTTCCTGTTTCCCCAACAGAGTGGTATCAGAGCTTGAGGTTGTGAGCTTTGGATTTCGGTAACTTTGGTTATTGGTTTTGCTTGTGTGAGAGATGGAAAATATGGGCAGGATGATCAGTTTGAATGGTACTAATTATCATACATGGAAAGGCAAGATGGAAGATTTGCTTTTCGTGAAAGAATTCCATGTACCGGTTTTTCAGGAGAAGAAACCCGATGAGAAAACGGATGATGAGTGGAAGTTGCTGCATCGACAAGTATGTGGTTCGATAAGGCAGTGGATAGATGATAATGTTTTGCATCATGTTGAGATAGAGACTAATGCTCGTTCTTTGTGGTTGAAGCTAGAGCAGTTGTATGCTCGGAAAACCGGGAATAATAAGATGTTCATGATCAAGAAGTTGATTGAGTTGAGGTATCAGGATGGGACTCCGATGACGGATCACTTGAATGCGTTTCAGGGATTAATCGACAAGCTTTCTGACATGGGTATTCATTTTGAAGATGAGATTCACGGTTTGTGGCTTCTTGGTACATTACCGGATTCTTGGGAAGTGTTCACGATGTCTCTTTGTAACTCCGCAGCGAATGGTGCTATTTCGATGGACTTAGTGAAGAACAGTGTTTTGAATGAGGAAACAAGAAGGCAGTCGAATCCTAGTTCCTCGCGTTCAGATGTTATGGTTACTGAGTCAAGGGGGAGGAGTTCATATCGTGAGCCCAAGAAGGAGAAGAACAGGAGCAGAAGCAAATCTAATAGATTTGCGATTTTGGAGTGCCACTACTGTCATAAGAAAGGGCACTTGAAGAAAGATTGCTGGAAGTTGAAAAAGGACAGCAAGCAAGGAAATCGTCAAGGAGATGGTAAAGATCGGGTGACTGTCACCGAGGATCAGTTTCTTATTCTTGACGAGGGTGATGCCATTAATGTTGCATGCCAGGACACCAGTTGGGTTGTTGATAGTGGAGCTACTACTCATGCTACATCGCAACGGGATTTGTTCACTACCTATACTCCAGGTAGTTATGGTTCAGTGAAGATGGGTAATGATGGTTTGGCTCAGGTTGTTGGCATAAGTGATATTTTCTTGGAGACTAGTCTTGGTACAAGACTTCTGCTTAAGGGAGTTAAGCATATCCCAGATATTCGGTTGAATCTGATTTCTGCAGGAAGACTTGATGATGAGGGTTTCTACAGTTTATTCGGTGGTGGTAAATGGAAGCTCTCGCGTGGTTCTATGGTTATGGCTCGAGGTGATAAGTCTTCATCTTTATATTGGATGCAGGCTAAGGTCTCCAAAGACATTGTTAATGCAGTGGAGAATGATAATGCCATGGAGTTGTGGCATAAGAGACTCGGTCATATGAGTGAGAAGGGATTTTTGTGTTGTCAAAGAAGGAGGCTATTACAGGGATCTCCGGTATGCACTTACAGAAGTGTGAGCATTGTTTTGCTGGGAAACAACACAGAGTATTGTTTAAGTCTTCTGCACCTTCGAGGAAACCTGAGATACTTGACTTGGTGCATTCAGATGTGTGTGGTCCAATGAAGACAAAATCTCTTGGTGGTGCATCATATTTTGTCACATTCATTGATGATCATTCGAAGAAGTTGTGGGTTTTACTATGAGGACGAAGGATCAGGTTCTGGGATATTTCAAGCATTTTGTGGCATTGGTTGAGAGACAGACGAGAAAGAAGTTGAACTGTATCCGCAGTGATAATGGTGGTGAGTATTCTGGATCATTTGATGCTTATTGCAGGGAACATGGTATTAGGCATCAGTTCAAGCCGCCTAAGACTCCACAGTTGAATGGGTTGGTAGAGAGGATGAACAGAACGGTCGTTGAGAGGATGAGATGTTTGATTTCGCAGTCATGCTCACCGATGACTTTCTGGGGTGAAGCTTTGAGCTCAGTTGTTCATGTGTTGAATTTGTTACCAAATGCTCCATTGGATGGTGACATTCCAGAGAGAGTTTGGAGATGCAAGGATGTTTCTTACGGTCATTTAAGGGTCTTTGGGTGCAAGGCTTTCGTGCACATTCCTAAAGACGAAAGGACGAAGCTTGAGATGAAGTCGCGACAATGTGTGTTCATTGGTTATGGTCAGGATGAATTTGGATACAGATTTTATGATCCCGTTGAGAAGAAGCTCATAAGGAGCAGAGATGTTGTGTTCATGGAAGATCAAACGATTAAGGACATTGAAAAGTCCGAAAAACCAGCTCAGAGAAATGAAGTTTGATTGATTCAACGGTTTTTCCTTCTACATCAGTCCACGGTCAGAATGAGGAACAAGTTCATGTTGATACACCTGGTGCAGATGATGCTCTCGCACATGATGATGACAGTATTGGTGATCATGGTGACGATCATGGTGAGACATTAACTACCGAGAACCTACCTGCTATTAGACGATCCGAGAGAGGTCCAACACCGTCGACAAGGTATAATCCTAGTGGGTATGTGTTACTTACTGATGGGGGAGAACCAGAAAGCTTTGGTGAAGATTTGGAGGATGAACACAAAGAGAAGTGGTTAGAAGCCATGGGAGAAGAGATGGGTTCTTTTGAAGAGAACGACACATATGAGTTGGTGAAGTTTCCTAAGGGTAAAAAGGCGTTGCTTAATAAGTGGGTGTATATGATTAAGCATGAAGATACCAGTTTGCTACCTCGATACAAGGCTAGATTGGTTGTGAAAGGTTTCAGCCAAAAGAAGGGGATTGATTATGATGAAATCTTTTCTCCTGTTGTGAAGATGTCATCCATTCGGGTTGTACTTGGATTGGCAGCGAGTCTTGATCTAAAGGTTGAGTAGATGGATGTAAAGACAGCTTTCCTTCATGGTGATTTGGAGGAGGAGATTTACATGGTACAACCAGAAGGCTTTGTGGAAAAGGGCAAAGAGGAGTTAGTTTGTCGCTTGAAGAAAAGCCTTTACGGATTGAAGCAAGCACCGAGGCAGTGGTACATGAAGTTTAAGTCGGTTATGGGGGAGCATGGTTATAAGGAGACTAATTCAGATCATTGTGTATTTGTGCAGGTGTTTGGTGATGATGATTTTATCATCTTGTTGATGTATGTTGACGACATGTTGATTGTGGGCAGGAACTTGAGCAAAATTCAAGAGTTGAAGAAGCAGCTTAGCAAGTCCTTTGCCATGAAAGATTTGGGTCCAGCGAAACAGATTCTTGGTATAAGAATTGTTCGAGATAGAGGTGAGAAATATTGGCATTAGTAGCACACTGAAAACGCTACTATAGAGTTTTGGTAGCGTTTTCATGAACGCTATGTCAGCCGCAGCTATATTAGACCCCCCCCCCCCCTTACCATAGCGTTTTTTTAAATGCTATGATAATCTGATCTATTGTAGCGCTAATCACCTGTTACAAATAAAATATTTACTAGCATTTGATTAGTGCTGTGATATTATTTTCCATGACATTTTTTATTGCTGTAATATATTTTATAGTGGCTCATGTAAAATGCTAATAAATATTTTATAATGACAAATATAAAGTGTCATTGAATATTTTATCATGGCACTTTATTCGTGCTGAAAAATATTTTAATATACCATTAATTTAGTGCTATTGTATATTACAATAAACGACTAAAAATAATTGTACTGTTCAAAATTGTTTTATTTCTTTTATTGCATAAATTATCCAAATATACATAAAAATACTATTACATTAACCAAAACATGTCTTTACATAAGATTATTCCAAATCCTATACTAACATACAAAATCATTGTAAGTCTTATACCTAACATCATAAGTCTCGAGTCTTAAGTCTTTAAAAACTAACTGTGGGACGATACTTCTGTAACCAAACATGAAGAAGTGAAGGCGAGGGAATGGGATCATATCCTAGTCTTCCAGTACACAGTCTTGACACCACCACCACCACCATTGTTCATTGGAGAAAAACTTCTTAGCATGGTTTCTGATCTGAACAGCTGTTATCGTACCTATTTGTTCTGCAGCATAAAATTAAGACTTAGAAATCTCTCCAAAAATACACATCAAGCTAGATAGTTGCGTTGTGGTAAAGCAAAAACTGACATAGATTAATGGAATAATACCTTCTATTTGAAGGCCAAGAAAGACCGTAAAACTTTATAGCTTCAAGGAACCTCTCATACTGACGAACCTGTAAAACAAAGATGACAAAAAATGACAATTTCAGTCAACTAGTAAGAACATTGAAAGCCTTAAAAACCAAGGACGACATTTTGAAATCAAATAGGACTTGAAAAATTAACCTTGTAAACAAGAACATGAAAGAGGTTAAAGTAGCGAGGAACCATACATGAGCAAGAAAGATCAATCCACCAAAGGAAAGTTGATGTGAACCAGTTTCATCTGAAGACACCTACTTTTATAGCTCAACTAATAAATGATGAACGAGTAAAGTCTTAAACTTTAGGAGATAGGAGACAAAACCCAGAAAACGACTTACAAAGTATTTGCGTGTTGGACATCAGCTTCCAAAATCTTCAAATATTCAATGTATCTGATAAGCTTTCTTGCTGCAGCGATATTTACACATTTCCGACCTGAAACGAACAAGCAAAGCATAACTGAATCAAGCGTGTCTTGTATTCCTGAGTTAGCTTGTATGCAGAGAAGAGGTCTTGGTCCGTTGTGATAAACTATTATATGATCTTTACCTGAAAGCAAGATTGATATAAAGAAAAACCCAAGTAACTGCTAGATTTCGAGGATAACAATGCTAACCTATGGCAAGAAGAATACAATATGGGACTTAAAGATACTTAAAGAATAATACAATCTGGGAATCTAAACTGAAAGCAGGATTGATATAAAGCAAAACCCAAGTAACAAGGCTGAATGGAGCAAAAACAAACAGTCACACATGATTTGAAGAATACAAAACCTGCTGATTGCGGAAGGAAACAAACCCAAAGCCTCTTGAGCGTCCAGTTTCCTGGTCCCACATTTCTAGCAAATATCTCTTGAAGAAGAACCTCAGTGACCTGCGTAGGGATGTTGCCAGCATACCTGCAAATCCAAAATCAGTATTTACAAATCACATTGAAACTAAATGTTTGGTTCCAATATATCAGAAATTCAAAGAAATCGAAAGAAAACAATTTGAAACAAAAAAAACTCATACACTACGGCAAGTAGTTGGATAAAAACCAGGAGGAAGGTTTCCACTAGGAAGAGGCTCCATCTGCAAAACAAATGCGAAAGCAAAATTACAGCTTTTCTACATATAATCGAAGACTCAGCGAAATTAAATAAGGAAATTAAGAATCACTAACACGAAACCCTAACTCACAATCAAAAGCTCAACACAGTGATAAATACCCAAGAATCAGAATACCCAAGAATCAGAATAATCAAAAAAGATAGAACCTTAAGGATATGGCAGATTCTGAATCCCGTCGTGTTCACTGCCACGAAAGTAGAGTTGAGTCAGCAAACAGAAGCGTCAACGAAGGAGAGTTCTTCGTGGGTAGAAGAAGAAGCGAAGGACATGGCATAGTGGTGAAACTCCTTCGCCTATGTCAAAGCTCAGAGGGAAAGGAACGAGATTTTGGAAAAGGAACGAGATTCAGAAAAGCACCCGAATGAAAGATCAGAGACAAAGAAAAGCTGAATCCTACGGGTTGAGATTGTGCCACGTAAACAATATTGGGGATCTCTTCCTATTGGTTATGTTTTTTGAAAATTTATTTGTTTTTTTGATAAAAGGTTTATTTGTTTTCATATTTTTAACAATGTTTTGTAAAATATTTTATTTACATTAGTAATGGAAAATTATTCTTGTTAATGAATTATTGATAATTTTTTATTTTTCTAATAATATTCTTAAATTTTTAAAATTATAAAACTTAAAACATATCACAAAAATTGTACATGAAATACTAAACTATATATGAAAGACTTAATAAATTTTTTTGGATTGTATTCTTGTATTTTTTTTCTTTTCTAAATTTATGTTTTTAGAGTAAAAAAATAATTTTATTGTATTTTTAATGTTAAGTGACAAATACAAAAATTGTATATACCCTTTATTGTATTTTTAATGGTTAGAATAATAATTTTAGGGTTTAGTAATTGAGTTTTTTTTTTTTGTATTTGGGAGTGAAGACTTAAAATTGAAAATATTATTAGAGTTAGAATTCACAATTTAGTATTTATAAATGTTAAATCTTGTTTTTGGGATATGTTATAGTAGTTACATTTTTTCAAATCCTAAACCCTATTTATTTGGAGTTTAAGATTAAAGGGTTAAATTTCATAATTTAGAATTAATGATTGAGTTTATAGCTTATGAAAGAATTTGCAAGGTCATTATTATTATATTTATAATGGTCAATATTATTATATTTATAATTTACATCAATTACAAAAAGAATATATTTAGTTTATAGTTTATGATATGATTCAAGTTTGGAGGTTAGGGTTTAGGGGTTTAGGAGTTTATGTTTAAAGTTTGAGATTATTGTTTGAAAAAAATATTAATTTTATGTATATACAATTAAGAATTTAAGGTTTAAAGTATGATTTATGGGTTTGGGATATATGGTTAGAAGTTTGAGGTATAGGGTTACGGTTCAAACCCTAAACCCTATCTATACCCTAAAATTAATTATTGTTTTCCAAAAAAATCATAACTTTTCTATTTATTTTTTGTAAGTTTTAGTTTTTGGTTTTAGATAACAATAACATACTTAAAAACAAAAATGTCTATTTAGTATAATAAAAACTGTGAAAATAAAGAGTTTCATGACAACATGCGTTTAGAAGAATTGATATTTTATTTTCAGTAGTTTACATATTATAAACACTTGGGATTGTGTGATCACATTCTCAAAGATAGTGTCATTTTATAAATATAAAACCATGGTACAAAAATCATTAAGTAAAATCATCAAATACATAACTACACTATAAACTGGATCATATCAATCATCAATTACAATCAACACATAAGGAAAACTGTGTATGCCACACATTTCTCAATCCTCCCCTGGTGAAGCTCATCGATCTGCAAATCTCAGCTTCTGTATTCAATCAGATTTGTGTTGTCTTTACAAAATCAAGATCGGTAATCAATGAAACTCGTATAAAACAGAGAAGTTGTAAATCTGCTTACATAACGGAGAAAACTTATCAGCAGCAGTTGGATCATAGAGGTGGTAACCCGATGCATCCTTCACCAAACTCACTCGAAAATGACATTTAACATAGGTAAAGGAAAGGAATTCCAGTGGAGCTATCTAAAAATAATAAATAAACTAGTTTAAGATAATCATCCATATTTCATATAGCACATTACCACATAGTCTGTTGCGTTTCCACCGTTTTGTGAATCTGAAACGGCCCACCACTCTCTCCTTGACGTAGACGGCGACGGAGTCTGAAGGAGACTTGATTATAGTCAAATAACAATTCTAAGCACATGGCCTATATGACGGTGTTTATCCAACCATGTTACTACATGAAAGAAACGGGATCTTAATTAGTTTGTAAGTTGAAACAAGTGACCAACTTTGGATTCAGGCTCAAAACAGTAAAATTTAGGAATCAAAGATCAAATTGTCTTGCTAGTAAAGTTAATATCCCACATATGGTTTCTTTTTTTTTGTCACAAATCATACGAGATCCTATAAATATGCAACTTAAATAGAAATAGAACTTAACCAGGAGTCAAATGACCAACTTTGGATGATTCAACTTGTGAGGAAAATCAGATGTAGTAATGTTGAGATCCAACTAGTCTCAAGACACATGCAAAAGAATCAGAACCGAGAATCATTCAATAAACATAAACTCAAATTCGGCAACTAAAATCAAACACACACCGAACACAAGTATCATTCAAGAAACATAAACTGTTGTGATCCTAGATGTATGCAACTAAACTCGGACACACATGGAATCAATCAAGAAACAAGAACTCAAATTCGCTAACCTTGTGCCTGGATCAACTTGTTTGAGGAGAGTACTATTAGGGCAAACAACCGCAGAGACAGGAATCTTCATAGCTTGTTCTTCTTGCAAACACTCGCTCTTAGCCAAAAAAGCAACGATATCCAGAGAATTCAAAATCCCCACGAATCTCTGTTGCCTCATCTCGATGTTCTCGACGAACCCAGGCGTCGATCTCTTCTTCCAGACCGGAATCCCAGACTCGGTCGACTCTCCGATCGCTCGAATCGCAGATTCCACAGTCTCAGTCTCGTAAAACTCAACCATCTCTGGTTTCCCCACCGTTAGATCTCCCACCACGTGATACAAGAAAACTGACGCCATCACGATGGAGGACTGAAAAAGGGAAAGAGTTATAAGAAAGATCGGAGAGGGATTAAGAGGAGAAGGAGAAGACAATTCGACATTGAAATCCCATCAATGATTGTTGTTGGTCACGCTCAACAGAGACTCTGATCAGACTTGCTGAATAGAGATCAAACCACGGCCATACTAAATCTCATCTCAGATCTTAATCAAATAACCTAATCTAGAAAAGTTAAAGACAGGATTAACAGAAGATTCAAGATAATAACCTAACCGAATATCTAAATCGCGGACTATAATCTCAAACGTGAAGTGGTTGTCGCTGATTTTAGACGACGAGGGATCCAGCGACGTAGGAGGTGGTGCTGACGAGGAAGAGGAAGCTTACAATGTGAAGAAAGAGATGAAGAGGAAAGCCAAGTAATTGCAGGAGATGAATGAGCTGGAGATGAATGAAACCCTAGTCTTGGACAAATAAAACGATGGAGAAGAAGAAAGATACAGAGAAAGAGATGAATGAATTTTTTTTTTTTGTCTTGAAGAGAAAATGATTTTTTTTTTTTTCATTCTGAAAATTTTGGCTAAGTGGCGGAAAACTAAAAATTTTCTCCAAGTTTTGCAGCTACGGTTAATAAAAGTGGCTCTACAATGGATTTTTGTCATCCCGCTTGATGAAAATCTTTCCTAGCGTTGAATTAATGCTATGATAGAGTTGACGTCCCAACTTGTTACTTTTAGTAGCAGTTTGTGAATCTGTGCTACCGTGAACTGCTACCAATACCCATATTTCTTGTAGTGTGATTCACTTGTCTCAGGAGAAGTATATTGAGAAGGTACTTCAAAGGTTTCACATGGACAAGTCTAAAGTTGTAAGCACTCCTCTTGCTACACAATTTAGATTAACCGGTCAACAGAGTCCGAAAATAGATGCAGAGAAAGAAGATATGGCAAGGGTTCCATATGCTTCTGCAGTTGGTAGCTTGATGTATGTTATGGTTTGTACACGACCAGATATAGCTCATGCAGTTGGAACAGTAAGTCGTTTTTTTTCGAAACCAGGGAGAGAACATTGGAATGATGTGAAGTGGATTTTGAGATATCTTTGAGGGACTTCTAGTTTGAGGCTTACCTTTGGAGGTGATAAGACATTTCTGGTGTGTTACACAGATGCTGATATGGCTGAAGATGTTGATTCCAGTAAGTCTACTTCGGGTTACTTGGTAACATTTCCAGGAGGAGCTGTGGCATGGGAATCAAGGTTGCAAAAGTGCGCTGCACTTTCTACCACTGAAGTTGAGTTTATAGCCGCAACAGAAGCTTGTAAAGAGTTGTTGAGGATGAATAATTTTCTTGATGAGATTGGTTTCAGGAAAGAAAAGTATGAGCTGCTTTGTGACAGTCAAAGCGCAATTTGTCTCGGGAAGAACTCGACATTTCATTCGCGTTCGAAACACATCAACAAGAGGTATCATTGGATACGTGATGTGGTTGCTTCTACGGAAGTGGAACTTGTGAAAGTTCATACAGATGATAATGGAGCTGATATGATGACTAAGTCATTGCCGAGATGGAAGCTTGAAGTTTTCCGAGATATAGCCGGTATGGTTGTTTCCTCCAAATAGTCGGAGGGGGAGTTTGTTGGTATCCTCCTATTGGAGGAAGTCTATTATTATATGTAAATATAATTTTATATTTATCATATAGTGTCTGATTGGTGGCTTTGAAGGATTGTTTAGTTGATCCTGATTCAATTCTTAGATTCATATCAACCTAAACATGCGGATCTAGGTTCTTCTCAGAATAGAAACAAATGATGATCTCACCTTATACCTGTTTGCAGCGGAAAGAGATGGTATGTCTGAGATCAGAGAAACACCGAGGGATGAATCCTCCAAAGGTTCACACACGCGATCACAGAAAACGGCTGCTAGACCACAAGGAGCTCGGCGCAGAGAGAGAGAGTTTTCGGCTGGGGGACTTAGGGTTAATTGTTCTGAACTCGAGTTTTATCTCATAAAACTTGTCCGGTTCCGTTTGGGCCATTTGGCCCAAACACCAATTAACTCGACGGTATTCGCGCACTGTGTCGACCGACACACCTTGTGTATCGATCGACACACAGTGCCTAAACCGTTTTATTCTCTCTAAGTACAGTAAATGCCTAGCACTTTTACCGTACTTCTGCTAAACCGTTCCTACACATTTTCCTGTTAGCTTAGGCGTGTGACCCATATGGGATCATATAATAAAGGCAATAAGTCCAAGACTTATAGATCATGAGCGGACTCTAGCAAGCCATCATGACCCCCAGTATTATATGACTTATGTCTGATCATTGACATACTCTTACTTTCTAGAGACAGTACCGAGATTACTGGACACAATTCCAACAATCTCCCACTTGTACTGGAATCTCTGTATTCATAATCCTTTTGTCACAATATCTCGATTAGTCATAAGGCAAGATTGGTGTCATCCTTATAAAGCCTAATCTTGTTCATCGGACTCTGATTCGATACTGACAATCCAAACGACTCGGGACAGTCCGTTTGAGCATGGCCATGCATTTTCCAGTATTCAAATCTCCGATTGGCCTAGAGATATTCACTCCATTTATATTGGAGGGACAAATTCCGTCTTGTTCCATCACTGTAAACTACTCATTTCATAATGTACCCAAACAAGGTCCTTATAACTATCGCAGAACGATAGCGTTAGACAATGATCAAAGTGCATCAGTCCATGTGCAGTCACATGCATGCGAACTCAGGTCTAAGGACTATACTCTATAGTCGTAGTAAGAATCTCTTATGACACATATATAAATATCCTGAAGAGTTCTTATAAGTGGGTCTTGTCCGGTCGTATGTTCCCAAACATACACCTATGTACTGACTTTGATGCCGCGCATCTATGACACACTGAGACTTTGTCATAAGTCACGTACCAATCCAGTCTCACACGGTTGTTGGTGTTCCAATTTCAACAACCTTCGACTAGGGACGGGATGATATAAACATCTATCAAATATAGGGTCTCATGATCAAGCTAAATGACTTCGATGACTCAAGATCAAGTCATTTACTTCGATGACCTATAAAATGGTTCATATCACTTTGGAACGATTATTTCATCACAGTTAAAATAATCTTGAAATAACAATTTCATTAAACATAAGAATGTTTTACAAGAACATATCAAATAACTAAATAAAAGCCCTCAAACTCCCACTCAAATTTAGATTACATCTCTATGTCTCTAATGCCTACAGCTTCAGTCAGAAACTCGAGCTTAGGCCTTGGGAGTGGCTTTGTCAACGGATCAGCGACGTTATCATCTGTCTGAACTCGGCTGATCTTGACTTCCTTTCTATTAATGATGTCACGTATCAAGTGAAATCTTCTTAGAACATGCTTGGATTTCTGGTGTGATCTTGGTTCCTTTGCCTGAGCTATAGCACCATTGTTGTCACAAAACAGTGCCAGAGGCTCAGCCGCATCTGGTATCACACCTAGTTCAATAATGAACTTTCGTATCCAAACAACTTCCTTCGCAGCTTCTGAGGCGGCGATATATTCAGCTTCTGTAGTGGAATCAGCAACGGTGTCTTGCTTGGAGCTTCTCCAACTGATTGCACCGCCATTCAGACAAAAGATATAACCGGACTGTGACCGGAAATCATCTTGGTCTGTCTGGAAACTTGCGTCCGTGAATCCACTGACTTTAAGCACATCACTTCCGCCGTACACCAAGAACTTATCCTTAGTATGTCTTAGATACTTCAAGATATTCTTTACGGCAATCCAATGGTTTTCACCTGGATTTGACTGGTATCTACTCGTCATGCTCAATGCATAAGCAACATCAGGACGAGTACAGATCATGGCATACATGACAGATCCTATTGCAGATGCATAAGGAATATTCTTCATGCGCTCAAGCTCAGCAGCCGTCGTAGGGCTCTGCTTCTTGCTTAGCGTTGTGCCATGTACCATTGGCGTGAAGCCCTTCTTGGAATCCTTCATGCTGAATCTTTGCAGGACTTTGTCAATGTATGAATCTTGACACAAGCCTATCAGCCTTCTAGATCTATCCCGGTAGATCCTGATTCCAAGAACGTATGCGGCTTCACCCATGTCTTTCATGGAAAAACAACTTCCAAGCCAGTCCTTTACGGACTTCAGCATTGGAACGTCGTTTCCGAGAAGCAGTATGTCATCGACATACAGAATAAGAAATACAATCTTGCTCCCACTAGATTTCTTATACACGCATTGTTCTTCTTCGTTTCTGATGAAGTCAAATTGCTTGATCGCTTCATCAAAACGAAGATTCCAGCTCCTCGATGCTTGCTTCAATCCATAAATGGATTTATGAAGCTTGCATACTTTCCCAGCATTCTTTGGATCTATGTAACCGTCAGGTTGCGTCATATACACATCCTCTTCCAGAATACCATTCAGGAAGGCGGTTTTCACATCCATCTGCCAAATTTCATAATCATGAAAAGCTGCAGTTGCTAGTAGAATCCGAATAGATTTCATCATAGCCACTGGTGAATAGGTTTCATCGTAATCCACACCGTGAACTTGTCTGAAACCTTTTGCCACTAACCTGGCTTTATAAATCTGGACATTTCCATCCACGTCAATCTTCTTCTTGAAGATCCATTTGCACTCGATGGCTTTTACACCAGCGGGTAAGTCAACCAACGAAAACACTTGGTTGACCGACATGGAGTCCATTTCGGAATCAGTGGCCTTGCGCCACTTAGAGGAATCTGGGCCCATCATGGCTTGATTGAAGTTCGATGGTTCATCACCATCAATGATCAGAAGATCATGACAGTCAGTCACGAGGAATCCTTGATATCTCTCGGGTTCGTGACGGATCCTCCCGGATCTTCGAACTTCAGGTACTACAGGTTCAGGCTCTACAATTTCTTGTAGGTCCTCCTGCTGCTCTTCCTCATTAGGTTGAGCAGTATCCTGTTCATCTTGAATTTCTTCAAGCAGTACCTTACTCCCACTGTCTTTCTTAGAGAGAAACTCACTCTCAAGAAAGTTACAATCCCGGGCAACAAAGATCTTGTTCTCGGAACGTAGATAGAAGTAATAAGCCTTGGTTTCCCGTGGATAACCAATGAAGTAGCATTTGTCAGATTTTGGTGTAAGCTTATCTGAGATCAATCTCTTGACATAGGCTTCACAACCCCAAATTCTGAGATAAGACAGCACTGGAGCTTCTCCAGTCCATAATTCATATGGTGTCTTTGCTACTGCTTTCGATGGCGCTCTATTTAGAGTGAACACTGCTGTTAGCAGAGCATATCCCCAAAGGGATATTGGAAGGTCTGTGTGACTCATCATAGATCGAACCATATCCAATAAGGTCCGATTTCTCCTTTCAGACACACCATTCCATTGAGGTGTTCCAGGAGGAGTGAGTTGGGATACGATCCCACACTCTCTCAGATGATCACTGAATTCTTGGCTTAAGTATTCTCCTCCTCGGTCGGACCGAAGAGCCTTAATGCTTTTGCCAAGTTGGTTCTGTACTTCATTTTGGAATTCTCTGAACTTCTCAAAAGATTCAGACTTATGTTTCATTAAATAAACATATCCATACCTACTGAAATCATCAGTAAAGGTAATGAAATACTGATAGTTTCCTCTTGCATTTGTGGACATTGGGCCACACACATCAGTGTGTATCAGGCCCAATACGTCACTGGCCCTCTCGTTAGGTTTATTAAAGGGGGTCCGTGTCATTTTGCCCATCATGCAGGATTCGCATTTCTCACATGACTCAAAGTCAAATGAGCCAAGAAGTCCATTCGAATGGAGCCTCTTGATGCGTTTCTCGCTGATGTGCCCTAAACGACAATGCCATAGAAACGTTCGGTTCTCCTCATTAGGTTTGAACCGTTTGGTATTAATGTTATAAATTGGCGCGGATTGATCGAGTATGTAAAGCCCATTCATAAGAGGGGCAGAACCATAGAACAAATTGTTGCGATTGAAGGAACATAATTTATTCTTAACTGAAAAATCATAACCTTCCAAATCCAACAAAGAAATTGAAATAATATTTCTGCTTATAGCAGGTACAAAATAACAATTATTGAGTTCTAAAATCAATCCCGAAGGTAAAGACAACAAGTAAGTGCCTACAGCTAGTGCTGGAACTTTCGCTCCATTCCCAACTCGTAGCTCCACTTGTCCTTGCTTCAGCCTTCTACTGTTGCTGAGTGCCTGCATATTAGTACAAATATGAGCCCCACAACCAGTATCCATAACCCATGAGGTATTATCAGAAGTAGTTGTATTAACTTCTATAACAAAAATACCTGTTGAAGAAGTCTCAAAAGTCTTCTTCTTCAATTCCTTTAGACCTTCCTGGAATTTCTTACATTCTCTCCTCCAATGCCCTGGTTCTTTACAGAACCTGCATATGTCAGTTGGCCCAGCCTTGGACTTGGGCTTGGGCTTTGGCGTGTCCTTGTCCGCGACTTGGACAGCCTTGGCCTTTCCCTTATCCTTAGCAGAGGATTTCTTAAACCCCTTGCCCTTCTGCACCATAAGCACATTGGGGTCCTTGGCGGTTTTCCTCAAATTGGGCTCCGCAGTCTTGAGCATTCCGTGAAGCTCAGGCAATGTCTTACTCAAGCCATGCATGTTAAAGTTCAGAATGAACTGATCATAGCTTGCAGGTAATGACTGAAGAATGATGTCGCAGGCAAGTTCCTGGCTGATTGGGCAGTCGAGTTTCTGAAGATGATCGAGATAACCCATCATCTTCAAGACATGAGGACTCACTGCCGCATTCGCAGCCAACTTGCAGTCCAAGAGGTTCTTAACTGTTTGAAACCTCTCAGTCCTAGCCTGCTCCTGAAAAAGCGATTTCAGGCTTGCCATTATCTCGATGGGTGATAATACACTCTCGAACTGTTTTTGCAGCTCAGGAGTCATTGTCACCAGCATCAGGCAATAGGCATCATTTTCATCTGAGAGAATGCTTTTCCCAAGCATTATGCAGAGTCCTGGCGGCATTGGCAGGAGGCCTCTCGGGGAGAGGATCACGAAGGACATAATCCTTCTTCTCCTGCTTGAGGACTAGCCTCAAGTTCCTTGACCACGTCAGGAAGTTTGTTCCAGTCAGCTTCTCCTTTTCGAGAACAGACCGGATCGAGAATGTGTTTTGTGTGCTTGTAGTAGTCATAGCTGAAATATATAGATAAAAAGGTTATTAGTTAAAATGTTCAATATGATTAATCTCGTATTATTTAATATGATTAATCACGCATTATATTCAATAACATAAGTTACCCTCAATAGAATATAATGATTCCAAGATCCACATATAACTAAGATTAAAGTGGGCCACTGGCCGTCACCAAACCTTAGCTTATATCGGTAAGCCCTATATCGGCTAATTATATCCGTGATATAACTCTTGGTTGTGAATCTGGGCCCGAGGCCCAATCCACTCTGATGTCTCAAGGCCCGGGACTCCCGATGGCCCAGTCAAGAAAACCAGACTATACAGTCATGTAATCATTAATGTCTGGGACTCCCAATGACATTTATGAATCACAAACCGTCTTATCCACGCAAAAGCAGACACCCTCACACTGTAAGGCCATGAATACAATTGAATGGGCTTCGACAGCTGACATAGAATGGACAAGACATCCAACGCTTGATATTATTTGAGGTTCGTAGGTTTATTTAAAAAATTCATTCCCAAAATAGAAGATTACTATTTCGGAAACTTTCCATTTTTGGAAACCTACTATTTTTGGAAACTTTCTAAAATTGGAAACTTTCTAAAAACGGAAACTTTCTAACTTTAGAAATTTTTTAAAATCCGAATCATGCAAATCTAGAAACTTCTATAAATTAAGAAACTTTCTAATTTCAAAATATCGGAAACTTTAATTTAAAATCGACTTTACATTTTTTATAAAATAAATTTTAAATTAATCTGAAGAAAGACTCAAATAATTGGCCCAATTGTTTTAACTTCTTGGCCCGAGGCCCAAGAATTGGTCCATGTCCAAGACATGACCCAATTGTCCAATTAAATGACATAACCGGTCTGGTTCATTAAAATTGGTCTAACCAAATTTTAATTACTACGATGACCACAATTGTCAACCGGTTATTTACTAAACCGGATTTTCTCAATTTATTTGGTCCAACCAAATCAAATTAGAAAATCCTGGTTTAGGCACTAAATCCAATAATTCTTTCGACATTGGATTTCTTGTCCCGGTTTAACCAGACTTAATAAAATTATTAAATCTGTTTATTAAACCAGGACGAATTAATTTTAATCAAAATTAAACCGAGCCTTAAACCAACCATGTCGATCGATGAACCAACCGTGTCGATCGATCCATCAACCGCATCGGTCGATGCTCTCAGCATCGATCCTGCATCGATCGTGCATCGATCCTGTATCGATCGATGCTCTCACGCATGCACGGAACCGAGCCAAAACCCTAACCGTGTCGATCGATGTGCACCAACCGCATCGGTCGATGCACCAATATCGAACCTGCATCGATCCTGCATCGATCGATGCTTTCACGCGTTAACAGGGTTAGCCGATAGACTGTATCGACCGATCCATGCGATCGTATCGATCGATCCATGCGATCGCAGTCGATACTGACTTATGAAAATCGCATTCTACCAAATCATATAGCTTGGTTTCTGCGATTTTATGTGTGTTTAGGTTTCAATTCTTGTTACTTAAGTGGTTTCTCTTATCAGTAGTTGATTCAAAACACTTTTAAACAAGGAAAACAATCCTAAACTTGAATCTAAACAAGAAAAACCAGAACCAATGGCTCTGATACCACTGAAGGATTGTTTAGTTGATCCTGATTCAATTCTTAGATTCATATCAACCTAAACATGCGGATCTAGGTTCTTCTCAGAATAGAAACAAATGATGATCTCACCTTATACCTGTTTGCAGCGGAAAGAGATGGTATGTCTGAGATCAGAGAAACACCGAGGGATGAATCCTCCAAAGGTTCACACACGCGATCACAGAAAACGGCTGCTAGACCACAAGGAGCTCGGCGCAGAGAGAGAGAGTTTTCGGCTGGGGGACTTAGGGTTAATTGTTCTGAACTCGAGTTTTATCTCATAAAACTTGTCCGGTTCCGTTTGGGCCATTTGGCCCAAACACCAATTAACTCGACGGTATTCGCGCACTGTGTCGACCGACACACCTTGTGTATCGATCGACACACAGTGCCTAAACCGTTTTATTCTCTCTAAGTACAGTAAATGCCTAGCACTTTTACCGTACTTCTGCTAAACCGTTCCTACACATTTTCCTGTTAGCTTAGGCGTGTGACCCATATGGGATCATATAATAAAGGCAATAAGTCCAAGACTTATAGATCATGAGCGGACTCTAGCAAGCCATCATGACCCCCAGTATTATATGACTTATGTCTGATCATTGACATACTCTTACTTTCTAGAGACAGTACCGAGATTACTGGACACAATTCCAACAGGCTTTTGGTCATAAGAGTGTCGGCAAAAAGAAAAAAAAAAGAAGAGAGAGAGAGAGAAGAGAGGGAGAAGAGAAGAAGAAAAACAGAGTTGGTCAGTGAGATTCAAGGCTTCGATCGGACCATCAAACGAGTCCTGATCTTGATTAAATTTTGGGGAAATCTTCATGACTCAGTGATCTTCATATTCAACGGTGGGTTTTGTATTTCAACGGTTGGTTTGTTGTGAATCGGAGTTTTAGTGGAGCTGTTCTGTTTTGAAGCGACTGAGACCAGTGTTGGGTGTTTGGAAGATCCAACGGTGAGATTTTCTCTTCTTGAGCTGAAAATTTGCAGAGGTTTTTTACTTGTTTATCTAGGATTTGTACGGTGGAGATTGGATTTAGTGACCGTAATCCTAGTGACGTGAGGTCGTTTGAGGAAACATATTTCTGAGCTTTGTATAGCTCTCTTGCTGATTCTTTGTGTTGGAGATTGCTCTTTTATTGAGCCTTACTCTCTGTGGTTGTTCTGTAGAACAGAGAGGACGTGGTTGTACTCAATCTATTTCATATATTGGATTTGGAGTGGACTACGGTCTCGTGGTTTTTCCTTCTCACATCGAGGAGGTTTTCCACGTAAAAATTGTCGGTCTTTTTACTTTGCGTTTTGAGCTTGTTTCTGCCATTACATATATTTTTCTCACAGACTCACACAAGTGCGGGAAACTATATTCCGCTGCACCACTGTCGCGTTCCTGTTTCCCCAACAGAGTGGTATCAGAGCTTGAGGTTGTGAGCTTTGTATTTCGGTAACTTTGGTTATTGGTTTTGCTTGTGTGAGAGATGTAAAATATGGGCAGGATGATCAGTTTGAATGGTACTAATTATCATACATGGAAAGGCAAGATGGAAGATTTGCTTTTCGTGAAAGAATTCCATGTACCAGTTTTTCAGGAGAAGAAACCCGATGAGAAAACGGATGATGAGTGGAAGTTGCTGCATCGACAAGTCTGTGGTTCGATAAGGCAGTGGATAGATGATAATGTTTTGCATCATGTTGAGACAGAGACTAATGCTCGTTCTTTGTGGTTGAAGCTAGAGCAGTTGTATGCTCGGAAAACCGGGAATAATAAGATGTTCATGATCAAGAAGTTGATTGAGTTGAGGTATCAGGATGGGACTCCGATGACGGATCACTTGAATGCGTTTCAGGGATTAATCAACAAGCTTTCTGACATGGGTATTCATTTTGAAGATGAGATTCACGGTTTGTGGCTTCTTGGTACATTACCGGATTCTTGGGAAGTGTTCACGATGTCTCTTTGTAACTCCGCAGCGAATGGTGCTATTTCAATGGACTTAGTGAAGAACAGTGTTTTGAATGAGGAAACAAGAAGGCAGTCGAATCCTAGTTCCTCGCGTTCAGATGTTATGGTTACTGAGTCAAGGGGGAGGAGTTCATATCGTGAGCCCAAGAAGGAGAAGAACAGGAGTAGAAGCAAATCTAATAGATTTGCGATTTTGGAGTGCCACTACTGTCATAAGAAAGGGCACTTGAAGAAAGATTGCTGGAAGTTGAAAAAGGACAGCAAGCAAGGAAATCGTCAAGGAGATGGTGAAGATCGGGTGACTGTCACCGAGGATCAGTTTCTTATTCTTGACGAGGGTGATGCCATTAATGTTGCATGCCAGGACACCAGTTGGGTTGTTGATAGTGGAGCTACTACTCATGCTACATCGCAGCGGGATTTGTTCACTACCTATACTCTAGGTAGTTATGGTTCAATGAAGATGGATAATGATTGTTTGGCTCAGGTTGTTGGCATAGGTGATATTTGCTTGAAGACTAGTCTTGGTACAAGACTTCTGCTTAAGGGAGTTAAGCATATCCCAGATATTCGGTTGAATCTGATTTCTGCAGGAAGACTTGATGATGAGGGTTTCTACAGTTTATTCGGTGGTGGTAAATGGAAGCTCTCGCGTGGTTCTATGGTTATGGCTCGAGGTGATAAGTCTTCATCTTTATATTGGATGCAGGCTAAGGTCTCCAAAGGCATTGTTAATGCAGTGGAGAATGATAATGCCATGGAGTTGTGGCATAAGAGACTCGGTCATATGAGTGAGAAGGGATTTTTGTGTTGTCAAAGAAGGAGGCTATTACAGGGATCTCCGGTATGCACTTACAGAAGTGTGAGCATTGTTTTGTTGGGAAACAACACAGAGTATTGTTTAAGTCTTCTGCACCTTCGAGGAAACCTGAGATACTTGACTTGGTGCATTCAGATGTGTGTGGTCCAATGAAGACAAAATCTCTTGGTGGTGCATCATATTTTGTCACATTCATTGATGATCATTCGAGGAAGTTGTGGGTTTTCACTATGAGGACGAAGGATCAGGTTCTGGGATATTTCAAGGATTTTGTGGCATTGGTTGAGAGACAGACGAGAAAGAAGATGAACTGTATCCGCAATGATAATGGTGGTAAGTATTCTGGATCATTTGATGCTTATTGCAGGGAACATGGTATTAGGCATCAGTTCAAGCCGCCTAAGACTCCACAGTTGAATGGGTTGGTAGAGAGGATGAACAGAACGATCGTTGAGAGGATGAGATGTTTGATTTCGCAGTCATGCTTACTGATGACTTTCTGGGGTGAAGCTTTGAGCTCAGTTGTTCATGTGTGGAATTTGTCACCAAGTGCTCCATTGGATGGTGACATTCCAGAGAGAGTTTGGACATGCAAGGATGTTTCTTACGGTCATTTAAGGGTCTTTGGGTGCAAGGCTTTCGTGCACATTCCTAAAGACGAAAGGACGAAGCTTGAGATGAAGTCGCGACAATGTGTGTTCATTGGTTATGGTCAGGATGAATTTGGATACAGATTTTATGATCCCGTTGAGAAGAAGCTCATAAGGAGCAGAGATGTTGTGTTCATGGAAGATCAAACGATTAAGGACATTGAAAAGTCCGAAAAACCAGCTCAGAGAAATGAAGTTTGATTGATTCAACGGTTTTTCCTTCTATATCAGTCCACGGTCAGAATGAGGGTCATGTTCATGTTGATACACCTGGTGTAGATGATGCTCTCGCACATGATGATGACGGTATTGGTGATAATGGTGACGATCATGGTGAGACATCAACTACCGAGAACCTACCTGCTATTAGACGATCCGAGAGAGGTCCAACACCATCGACAAGGTATAATCCTAGTGGGTATGTGTTACTTACTGATGGAGGAGAACCATAAAGCTTTGGTGAAGATTTGGAGGATGAACACAAAGAGAAGTGGTTAGAAGCCATGGGAGAAGAGATGGGTTCTTTTGAAGAGAACGACACATATGAGTTGGTGAAGTTGCCTAAGGGTAAAAAGGCGTTGCTTAATAAGTGGGTGTATAGGATTAAGCATGAAGATACCAGTTTGCTACCTCAATACAAGGCTAGATTGGTTGTGAAAGGTTTCAACCAAAAGAAGGGGATTGATTATGATGAAATCTTTTCTCCTGTTGTGAAGATGTCATCCATTCGGGTTGTACTTGGATTGGCAGCGAGTCTTGATCTAGAGGTTGAGCAGATGGATGTAAATACAGCTTTCCTTCATGGTGATTTGGAGGAAGAGATTTACATGGTACAACCAGAAGGCTTTGTGGAAAAGGGCAAAGAGGAGTTAGTATGTCGCTTGAAGAAAAGCCTTTACGGATTGAAGCAAGCACCGAGGCAGTGGTACATGAAGTTTAAGTCGGTTATGGGGGAGCATGGTTATAAGGAGACTACTTCAGATCATTGTGTATTTGTGAAGGTGTTTGGTGATGATGATTTTATCATCTTGTTGATGTATGTTGACGACATGTTGATTGTGGGCAGGAACTTGAGCAAAATTCAAGAGTTGAAGAAGCAGCTTAGCAAGTCCTTTGCCATGAAAGATTTGGGTCCAGCGAAACAGATTCTTGGTATAAGAATTGTTCGAGATAGAGGTGAGAAGCTGATTCACTTGTCTCAGGAGAAGTATATTGAGAAGGTACTTCAAAGGTTTCACATGGACAAGTCCAAAGTTGTAAGCACTCCTCTTGCTACACACTTTAGATTAACCGGTCAACAGAGTCCGAAAACAGATGCAGAGAAAGAAGATATGGCAAGGGTTCCATATGCTTCTGCAGTTGGTAGCTTGATGTATGCTATGGTTTGTACACGACCAGATATAGCTCATGCAGTTGGAACAGTAAGTCGTTTTTTTCGAAACCAGGGAGAGAACATTGGAATGCTGTGAAGTGGATTTTGAGATATCTTTAAGGGACTTATAGTTTGAGGCTTACCTTTGGAGGTGATAAGAAATTGCTGGTGTGTTACACAGATGCTGATATGGCTGGAGATGTTGATTCCAGTAAGTCTACTTCGGGTTACTTGGTAACATTTGCAGGAGGAGCTGTGGCATGGCAATTGCAAAAGTGCGTTGCACTTTCAACCACTGAAGCTGAGTTTATAGCCGCAACAGAAGCTTGTAAAGAGTTGTTGTGGATGAAGAATTTTCTTGATGAGATTGGTTTCAGGAAAGAAAAGTATGAGCTGCTTTGTGACAGTCAAAGCGCAATTTGTCTCGGGAAGAACTCGACATTTCATTCGCGTTCGAAACACATCAACAAGAGGTATCATTGGATACGTGATGTGGTTGCTTCTAAGGAAGTGGAACTTGTGAAAGTTCATACGGATGATAATGGAGCTGATATGATGACTAAGTCATTGCCGAGATGGAAGCTTGAAGTTTTCCGAGATATAGCCGGTATGGCTGTTTCCCCCAACTAGTCGAAGGGGGAGTTTGTTGGTATCCTCCTATTGGAGGAAGTCTATTATTATATGTAAATATAATTTTATATTTATCATATAGTGTCTGATTGGTGGCTTTTGGTCATAAGAGTGTCGGCAAAAATAAAAAAAAAGAAGAGAGAGAGAGAAAAGAGAGGGAGAAGAGAAGAAGAAAAACAGAGTTGGTCAGTGTGATTCAAGGCTTCGATCGGACCATCAAACGAGACCCGATCTTGATTAAATTTTGGAGAAAGCTTCATGACTCAGTGATCTTCAGATTCAACGGTGGGTTTTGTATTTCAACGGTTGGTTTGTTGTGAATCGGATTTTTAGTGGAGCTGTTCTGTTTTGAAGCGACTGAGACCAGTGTTGGGTGTTTGGAAGATCTAACGGTGAGATTTTCTCTTCTTGAACTGAAACTTTGCAGAGGTGTTTTTGACTTGTTTATCTAGGATTTGTACGATGGAGATTGGATTTAGTGACCGGAATCCTAGTGAACGTGAGGTCGTTTGAGGCTGCATATTTCTGAGCTTTGTATAGCTCTTTTGTTGATTCTTTGTGTTGGAGATTGCTTTTTTTATTGAGCCTTACTCTCTGTGGTTGTTCTGTAGAACAGAGAGGACGTGGTTGTACTCAATCTATTTGATATAGTGGATTTGGAGTGGACTACGGTCTCGTGGTTTTTTCTTTTCACATCGAGAAAGTTTTCCACGTAAAAATTGTCGGTCTTTTTACTTTGCGTTTTGAGCTTGTTTCCGCCATCACATATATTTTTCTCACAGACTCACACAAGTACGGAAAACTATATTCCGCTGCGCCGCTGTCGCGTTCCTGTTTCCCCAACACATTTAACTATTAGTAATATTAAATAAAATATATTTATATAATTATGAGTTTTTTAATATGTGTGAAATATGTGGACATTTTTAATAAACAAATGAAGTAGTATACATTTCGTATTTTGTCTGGGAACTGTACGAACATGTATAACCCGGGGGGGGGGGGGCATGTTTCCAGTAATTGACAGAAACTAAAACCAGTCGACTTTTTTGGCGAAGCCATAAGATTTCGCCACGTTATTTTCCATGTCGGAAATAGCACTGAGATCTTGCCACGTCTTACGTCACTGCCAAAGTTCCCGAAGAGATTTTGCGTCGTCCAACGAGATTTGGAGGGAAAGAAGAGGTACGTACAACGATTAAGGGAAAAATTAAGCAAAACGAAAATTAAATTAAAATTTAATTAAACAAAATTCTACTTCCATAATGAGTTTTTTTTTTCTTTTTTTTACAGTGGAAAATATAATTAAGGCCGTGTGGATCAAACGCTCTTCTCGTTCTTCCAATTTCCTCGTGTTTGGTGGTGGCCGGGAAATTACATCTCCTCCCGCCGCCGGAGTTAAATCCATGTAAGTTGATCGGCGGAGCCGTCCATTTCGCGTCGGGAATTATTCGCGGCATTTACTTTCACACGTCCCCTCTCATTGAGAGGTTATTAGCAGATCGATCTATTTATTGCTTTAGATCTGGCGTTCCTAGGGTTCTTCGCCGTTGGAGATTCATGGTTTTCGGTGATTGTATTTTGGAATTCGTGCTGAAATTGGGGGAAAATTGAATCGGAATTTGGGTGTACATGGAGAGAGGTGGCAGGAGATCTGGTGAGCATCCAGGGGTGTTGATAAAGCAAAGAAGTTCTTCTGGTTGCTTGATTGTGAAGAAGAACGATGGGGTTGGTAAATTTTGTTCGTTTCCAGAGATTCGTCCGAATTTGGATAGAAAGAGGTCTAGCGATATACTTACGAGCCCTCATAAGAATTCTCTTGAACAGAATATGCGACACTATCGTAATGTAGAAGAGAGTCGTTTTGGCTTGAAAAGGGATTATGCTGAGGGGAGAGAGGATTGTTCTGTTGGAAATAGCAGAGAGTGGAAGGAGAGTAAGAGGTATAGATTAGATCCTGATGATGATGATGATGAAAATGAGAATAGTGAAGATGAATTGTTGGCAATGAGGATGAGGAGATCCTTTGATGGTAATGGAGTTGATATCGGTAAGAAATCATATTTGGGGTCTGGTCAATTTGGCATTGACAGGGAATATGGAACTGGCTCTACTAGTAAAGATTTAGATATGGAGAAGAGAAGAAAACCATGTTTAGATGGATCAGGGAACATAGGTTTTGCTAATCAAAGTTATAGAAACAGGTGTAAGGTGAGTGGAAACGAGGGTAAACCTCATGCGTTACTGTTGCAGAACAAGTACAAGCGTGACATGAATTTCGATGGACCAATCAGGGTTCAGGGGAAAAATGGTGTCCTCAAGGTGATGCCGAACAAGCAGAGTAAGATGAGAGGGCTACCACAGAATTTCACTGATGTGGAAGCTATAAAACCTCAATATAGCTCAAAGATTCAGGAGACTGGTAAAATACGTGTTGCTATCCAGTCGCCAACCGGTATTAAAACTGAAAATATGGCGAAACTGCTTCCTCCTGCCAGGATACAGTCAAATGGTTTGAAAATGGCCACGGCCTTAACCATGAAGAGTAAGGGCCAGGACCAAGATTCTGAAGATAGTGATAACTCGGGGCGGCTGCAGAAGAGAATCATTCAACCTCATAAGCTCCTCCAGATGTCAAATACTGGAGGAGAAAGAAATTTACCTGAGGCGCCAACGCCTCCAAAAATCCGAGACGGAAAGACTAGGCGTGGTTCGGGCACGGAAAAACAGAGATTACGTGAGCGAATTAGGGAAATGTTATTGGAAGCAGGGTGGACAATTGACTACAGGCCTAGAAGGAATAGAGACTACTTAGATGCAGTTTATATCAGCCCCAGGGGAACAGCATATTGGTCTATTATCAAGGCTTATGAAGCACTTCTTAAGCAGTTAAATAGTGGGGAAAAAGTGGCCAAGCCTTGTGAAGATAGTTCCGCAATTACTCTGATCTCAGATGAGATACTCAGTCAGTTAACACGGAAAACCAAAAGAAAGATGGAAAATGATATGAAAAGGGAGGAACAATGTGCCAGTGATAGTGATGGACAAGCGATTTTTGGAATAAAATTCTCAGCTACTAGAAATGAAGTAGGAAACCGTGACAGATATCTTCCTAAAGAAGAGCGAAGCTCCTCTCCAGAGGTGGTTGCCACGTCAATAAAGAATGATGTCAATGACAGAGACGACTCACTGGGTACAACTTCAAAAAGTGAAATCCCTTTGCATCACCGAACTGAAAAATCATCTGGTTCCTCCTCTCACCGTGTGGATGGAGGGAAAAGTAGCAAACACGGTAGGAGTACGTTGTTGGTACGGCCTTCAGTCAAGGGAGATAATTCAGAGAGTGATGGCTTTGTGCCTTCATTTGAAAAACGAACTCTACTGGGATGGCTGATTGATAGTGGAACAATACAGTTGGGCCAAAAGGTGATGTACATGAACCAACGACGGACACAGGCAATGCTTGAGGGTTGGATAACAAGAGACGGGATTCACTGTGGTTGCTGTAGTAAAATTCTTTCAGTTTCAAAGTTTGAGATTCATGCTGGAAGCAAATTGCAGCAGCCATTTCAGAACATATCTTTAGAGTCGGGGGCTTCTCTTCTTCAATGCCAAATCGATGCATGGGATAAGCAAAAGGGTGCTGCGCGCATTGGTTTTTGTTCTGTAGATGTAATTGCTGATGATCCAAATGACGATGCTTGTGGTATTTGTGGAGATGGAGGTGATTTAGTTTGCTGTGATAGTTGTCCTTCAACTTTCCACCAAAGATGCCTAGACATACGGGTATGCTGATTTTGCTTTTATTACTATATTTGTCTTCTTTGGATTTTTTTAATACAAGTTGGTGCTAAGCTACGCAAATTTACAAAAGGGAAACAATGGTCTATGTGGTGCTCCGTAAAACAGGTCTTAGAACATACGTTTAGCTAGATGAAGGGACAAGATTCAATACATATAAAATCTCAATCCAATACGTTGACTTTAACTACATCAGGGTTGTTTTAGGGTCATCTGATGCCTTATTGGATCTTTTTGAGGTTCAATTACAGATGTTTCCGCCTTGGTGATTGGCATTGCCCCAATTGTACATGCAAATTCTGTATGGCACTTGTCGAAGACGTTACACAGACTGTGGGTGAAAATACCTGCAAAATGTGTGAGAAAAAATGTATGTTCGCTGCCTTGAACAATCCATTTTGTTTTTATTCAGTTTTGCTTGTAGTTTTTAATTGACGTTGGAATTCTCCCTTTATAGATCACAAATCATGCATCCTGGAGGCAAATGCTATTACCCCAGCTGACACAACCGAACCAGTCATCTCTTTTTGTGGGAGGAAGTGCAAAGCGGTACTTTTCTTTCAAGTCTCATAACCCTCATAATTGTCATTCAATTTACAAAAGCATGGTGCAGCTTCTAGGTGGCAGATATTGAACGTCCTTTAAAATTTTGCTAGGTGACCGATCCATATTTGACACCTAATTTTCTGCTCATGTTAAAAAGCTTTTGTACTATTATTCCGTTTCAAGATTAGGCGATTTTGTGCATGCCCAAATCCTGATATAAGTGTAAAGAATGTATGCCTTGTTGACGGACATAACTGAACTTTAGAAGACACCAGTATAATATCCAGTGCGACTCCCAAGTAGTTTCTGTCTTTTACCAAATCCATCCGTTTAACCAAAAATTCTTGTTGATTTAACAGCTCTCTGAAGGTATCGAGAAGTATGTCGGTGTCAAACGTGAGTTGGAAGCTGGATTTTCATGGTCTCTAGTTCATAGGGAATGCAAAGATGCAGATTTATTCTTAGGTGGACACTCTCATACCGTGGAAAGCAATTCCAAGCTTGCCCTAGCTCTGAATGTCATGGATGAATGTTTTCTACCCATTATTGACAGGAGGAGTGGGGTGAATATTGTACGTAATGTCCTTTACAATTGTGGGTAAGCTTTTCAGCACCTCAGAAATTTTTTTGTCTACGACAATGTTTCTTTGATATCTCTTGTGTTGATTATGTTGCTTGTACTTTGCTTTTTAGGTCAAACTTCAATCGGCTGAATTTTAGTGGATTCTATACTGCCCTACTTGAAAGAGGTGACGAAATAGTCGCTACAGCATCTATTAGGTTATTTCTCTCGACAATCCTCTGTTTTTTAGTTTTGATTTATGTATGCGAGATTACAACGAAATGGATCACAGAGAGAAGGCTAGTGTCAAGAAATTTTTAACTTGTGCATTTCATTTCATTTTGTGTGTTAATGCTTGTCAAATGGATCTACATGTTATTAAAGATGTTTACTCTTCTGTTCAGATTTCATGGTAACCGTCTAGCTGAGATGCCATTCATTGGAACTCGGCATGTCTACAGACACCAAGGGATGTGCCGCCGGCTTTTCAGTGTTGTTGAATCAGTAAGTTGGGAATTGTTTTTTCTTCTTAACGTTGAACGTAATGAACTTTAACTGACTCTTTCTGTTCTGGTTCTCTCTGTCTTTTGATATGAAGGCTCTTCAACATCTCAAAGTCAAATTACTTGTTATCCCCGCAACTCCCGACTTTAGCCATGTTTGGATATCCAAATTCGGGTTTCATCATGTCGATGATTCTCTTAAGAAAGAATTGCGGTCCATGAACCTTCTTGCCTTTCCTGGCATTGATGTGTTACAGAAAGAGCTGTTTGCACCAAGTACATGCCGAGTCTGCTACTGACACAGGTTTACCATAGTAACTTTAGCTTCTTCTTCTTATTCTCTCTTGTCGATTTTCTTACTTATGCGCCACTATTTTTTCAACAAGACTGCCACCCGTGCAATGAAGGCATTGATACTGCGAACATGACTAATAAAGTGTCTGTCTTGGAGACGACATCACTCTCGGGAGATAAACCGATATCAGAACACAAACGGTATGAAGAGGATGTGAATTCTGCTTCACAAGAAGGTCTAGTCCGGGGTACATACGAGGAAAGATACCCCAAAATGCAAGAGACTGAGTTGAGAACTTGTACCATGTCAGCTTCATTGGATATGGATAGACAGATTAGTCCTTTTGTTGGAGAGGAGGAAAATGATATAATGGAGTCTCCACCTCAACGGAACAGCGACATGGCTTTCTTGGATCACATTATCCGCTCTCCAGTGGACGCTGGTGAAACGGTAAACGGAGTTGTGTATGGTTCGGAAGATGATTCTCCGCAAGGCCATGAAACAGAGCTGATTCGCGATCTCCTGTTTTCATTTTTTATTTTAAAAAGATTTTGGTGTCTACTAGAAACACTATTTGTTAATAATGTCTATATATGTCGTTGTATGCACATATAAATATATATATGGTCATGGCCACGACAAGCCTTCTGCCGCCGCCGATGGTTAGTTTTCGCCTCTCTCTCGTCCGTGTTCCACTTGGTTTGTGCAGCACTTGTTCGATGAATGCTTTTTAGATAGGTTCTATGTAGCACTTTAATCGATGCATTTCTCCCAAATCGTTCGTCTCATAACTGCAGACAGTTTCCTTTTTTTTTTGTTGACGGCAAAGAGAAATTTTTATAGGCCCATTGGGCTAATCAGGAAATACAAACTAAAGCATTAAAATAAGTACAAAGCGAAAGGTCTTTAACAGAGCCCAATACGGAAATTGACAAAAAATTCAATCGGAATGCCTCGATACTACGTGTCACTTAAGCGCATCCACGTGTCGAGCAGTCTGAGAGCCGATACATGCAGCTCCGGCCGACGAGATTTTTCGGTCACCGCTTCAACGCCTTCATCATCTTCAGTTGCAACTTCCTGCCATCCTTTTCCAACCAATCCACCAGCGAACGTCGCATAAGAATTAGAAACCTTCGACTATCACTTCACGGTCGACTAGATCTGCGCTACAGAGAGGATTAGATCGCAAAGATTAATACCCAACTTCGATGAAAAGCATGCCGAGCCCGTTCAACTCGATCGGGCCAAAGAACCGACGGCGGATGAGCGCTTAGCAACTCGGAGGAACAGAGGAAGTAGTCGTCGACGTCTTGATGGGTAGCGCCATGGAAGGGATGGTAGATCCGGATGAATCCGGGAGAAAACTCCGACAACAGTCGGAACCAAAAGCCGGACAACAGATCCAGAGTTTTATTGGAACCGAAAGAAGATGAATCCACCAGTATAAACAGAGAAAAGGAAGATGGATTCGAAAAACAAAAGAAACCTAAACTACAAAAGTAACCCGACCGGAAACGGCAATCACGAGTCGAGGTGCTTCTAGAGAGAAGGGAGAGGATGTAGAGAGAGTAACACGGACTCTCATATTTATAAAAACAAACAAAACGACCTTACATATATTTATTTTGGTAAACAATTTATTCACTTTGCATCCAAATAGTTGTTTAAATCATTGTTTTAGTATTAATCATTTATTTAAAAGAGAGATTTTAGAGTTGACAAAAAAAAGAGATATTTTAGAATACCTCATATGTTTGAGAATTATTATATATATATATATATATATTTTTTTTTTCTCAACATTGTCATTGTCTCTCTCTCTCTTCTCAGTGCCTTGCCCGAGCTTCGAACACGTCACACGTTGCACTAGGAGTGCCTTCGCAGACCAAACAAGCTACAAGAGCGAAGGCGACAGTTTGTTTCGTTTTCAACCTCTTTAACCTAGTGGGTTGACTTTTGTAATAATGGCCCGATGATGTTCCGACGTCAGCACAATCAAGTGTTGTCGCTCTACTCTACTCTTACCACATGGAGCTCTCTTCTGCGCCGGCCATCTTACGTCACTCCTCCGCTAAGCTTCTGAGACCAGCTCCCCACTTTAGGTTTTTGATTCCTCGGCGAACATCAATCGCCTATTCTCCTCCACGATTCCTACGGATGGCGTCTGAATCTCAGCTTCACGAATCTATCTCCTGCGCTTCGCCTCCCGGAGATAACTGTTTTCCGGCGATTTCCTCTGCTCCGATCGAATCAGGTTAGATTTTTTTTTTTTTTTAACTCTATATAGCTGAGATGAATCTCCTGTTAATATCCTGATTTCTTAGATTCCGTTTATTTTTTTTTGTTGGCTTGGGTTGATTTGACCAGCTCGAATAGGTGAAGTGAAGAGAGAAACAAAAGAAACAAATGTGTGGGTGAAGATTAATTTGGATGGTAATGGCGTTGCTGATAGCTCCACTGGGATTCCTTTCCTTGACCATATGTTAGATGTAAGTGTTTGCTTAATACATCTATTGTAAAAGAAGCTTGTTCAATTCTAGTGGTGACTTGTTGCTGCCGGTGCTGAAACACTTTATGGAATCTGTCTATTTTATATATGAAATGTTGATCAAGTGTTTTGTGATTCTCTGGTAAGCAACTTGCTTCACATGGATTGTTCGATGTACACGTGAGAGCTACTGGTGACATTCACATCGACGATCATCATACAAACGAAGACGTTGCTCTTGCCATTGGAACAGTAAGTCTTAACTGCTAGAATGCTTTGGGAAGTTGTACTGTTGTAATTGCTGTTTTTTTTTTTTGTATTTATCATCAGGCTTTGTTAAAGGCACTTGGGGAGCGGAAAGGGATTAACCGTTTTGGGGATTTTACAGCTCCTCTTGATGAAGCACTTATACATGTCTCACTGGTAATAAAGACACTCTGTGAGCTTTGTCTGTTGCATCTATCTAGTTTTTGTTTCTTCATTGATTTTGGATGAAAATCTGGCAGGATCTATCTGGTCGACCATATCTTGGTTATAACTTAGAGATTCCAACCCAGAGAGTAGGAACATACGACACTCAGGTCCGGTCTGGTCCAGTTTCAGGTTTTTGTTTTTTTGGTTTGTGTCAAATCACTAAATGAATCTTTGTCCCATTTAGTTGGTGGAGCACTTCTTCCAGTCATTGGTGAATACTTCTGGTATGACACTTCACATACGACAGGTATCACGATTTCAATCTTTCATAAATCAAACAAGAAACATACATAAAACAGACTGCGATTTTTTTTCTTGTCGATAATTTTCTTCCATTCGATTTGTTATGACAGCTTGCTGGTAAAAACTCTCATCACATTATCGAAGCGACCTTTAAGGCCTTTGCAAGGGCTCTCCGACAAGCTACGGAGTCTGATCCACGCCGCCGTGGGACAATACCAAGGTTTTACTTTGACTCATAGATGCAAAACTAATATTATTATTCAAAATCTTATCTCTGACATAACACACACACATCATCAAATATCTATTGCAAGATTCATCATAACAGAATCAGAAAAACAAGTCATTACGTGCTTATTTGCAGTTCAAAAGGAGTCTTGTCACGGTCATAATGGACGGTGAAACTGAAAATAATTAAGATTCAGTCTGTTGCACGGAGTTGATGAGCAGCCAGATCAGTTGTCTTATGTCCAATCTCAGTCTTGTTGGATCTTGAAAATTTGTTGATTTGCAAAAGTGAGTGGGATGATGTATTGAAATTTTTGCATGTTCAAACCGATCAATGTTATTTGTACTGTCGTACAATGAGGCCTTTTGATAGCAATGGACCTATAATATACATAATTAGGGCAAAGTAAACCCTAAATAATAATTGGATCCTTTCTTACTTTCTTCTCACGTCACATACTACGAATTGACGGTTATGCCTCTCCCACTGCGAATTCCGGTAGCTCGATCGCCGTAGAAACACTGAAGAAGAAAAAACTGCTTGATCCCTCCTCTCTGAATTGTTTGGCATGGGTGCCTAGATGTTACTACCCAGCCATTTCACTCGTCTCCAGGGCCTTCAGGCGTCTCATCACTTCCCCGGAGATCTATGTCGAACGGCCAGTAATTCGCCGCACCGAACATGTCATGTACGTTGCACTTAGATTACATGATTCAGAAACTCTTAGCTGGTTCACACTCAATGTGAAACCCTCTAGAAAGGGGTTTGGAAAGATGACGAGATTGAACCATAGATTGTAGCAACCCTCAGTCCTTGAATTGGGTTGAAGCTTTCGACCTCAAGACCCAAACTTGGGAATCTGTCTTGTGTCTGGATGAGCCGAAACGTCTCAAGGATTCGATGGGTGATGCAATTAGAGATTTACATCATGGTCCAGGAGATTAGTTTTGTTTACGATTCTAAAGAATGTAGATTGAGGATGGACTTTCTGTTTGAGAAATGTTGTAGGGAGGGTTGTGTTGGGAATGTCTTGAAATCTATTGTACTTACTCCAAGTGAAAGTCGTATTGTCGAGATGAGACAATCATATGACACTAGGTAGTCATAATGCTTTGCTAGAAGCCACTTATGATCAATGAGTTTAGAACTCATTGCTAGTGTTATATGATCCTACAAGTTCACACACCTAAGCAAACTGGATGTTAAAGACGAGGTTGATCATTAATGTAATGATCTAGTGAATGCATATATGATATGCATTCGATATCAATATTCTGGGGCAGTGTCGATCGATGCAAAGAGTGCATCGATCGATGCAACTCGCGGATTACCAGATTAATTCGGTTTAATCGTTGGTTAATTCCGTTACGGTTTAAGTCGACATATATAAGATATATGGTCGACCTAAACAGACTTCTAACCTAATTCACAGCCACCAGAACTTGAATAGAAACCTCTGAAGAGATTGGATCTCTATAGGCACTAGCATCCCTGCTGTTCAGTTTGTATGCGTGTGGATACCAGTAGAGGCGCAGCATTTGAGGCGCTCTAGATCTCGATTATCTGCAAATCTTCCGCTGCTAATCACCAGGTAAATCTGAGATCTGATAGATTCAATTACATGAACCCTAGATCCTAGGCTCGGAATTCAGACCAGGATTGCCTAATTGGATTAGGATCTGCTAGAAATTCCTTCAGTGGTATCAGAGCTTTAGGGTTCCATTGAATCTGTAGCATGTTGATTAGATTAGTTGAATCTGAATCTGTGTATGGTTTATACAAACTTGCTAAAATTCGTTTTCATGAAAACCTAGTTTAGGGTTCTGATCGAAAACGTTTTAGGGTCTTTTCGCATGGTGTCGATCGTTGCCAATCCGGCATCGATCGACACAGGGCGAAAACCCGAATAAAATTTAGGGTTTTTTCGCATGGTGTCGATCGATGCCAATCCGGCATCGATCGACACAGAGCGAAAACCCAAATAAAACCTATGTTTCGCCTAGTGTCGATCGACACAAGAGTTGTGTCGGTCGACACAAACCTCGCGAGATTGATGAATCGGTTCAATTGGATTGGACCGGTTATCGAGCTTGGTTAATGATGGTTAAACGCTAAGAATGGTTTATTGCGATTGGGTTGGTATCGACTGATGCTAATGTAGCATCGATCGACACTGACCGGTACTCAAACCCGGATCAATTGGATTGATCGGTTATCGCAGATTGGTTTTGGTTAATCAGCATCGATCGACACTAAAGTAGTGTCGGTCGACACAAGATTCAATGGTTTAGGTTATGGAACCTGAAACCACAAGACCAAACCAAGACAAATCATTTAATTAGAAGAATTAAAACTTAATAAAACTGAACGTTTTTAATGGTTCTGTTCCTCAATCAAATAGCAAGTGATACTTGATGTCTTTCCAATCTTGTCAACTGTCAAGACCCATTTAATTGTGTGATAGACTTGCAGTGCAAGATGTTCACAATTACATGAGTAAGACAGAGGTAATCGTGTTGATGGATTTGCAGTGCAAGACATCAACAATTACATGGCTGAAGAGATTGGTTTACTTGACTGGGCCATCAAAATCGTTTTGGGCTCAAAGACATCAGGTTGATTGGGCATGAGATGTCGATCCACAACCAAGAGTTATATTGGATATAACTAGCAAAGTTGTTGCTTACCTAGATAGCTAAATTTGAGTGATAGCCAGTGGCTCACTCAAGTTTAGTGAAGTATGGGTCTTGGATCATTATATTCATCTGAGGAAACATTGTTTGAATATAATGCGAGTTTTCTTAATTGTTAAGACTTCTCATTTCTTGAACATCATAACTAAAACCCCCCTTGTTTTTCAGCTATATCTAGCACAAACCATCGTAACAACTTCTCCCTGCGATCCGTCCTTGAGAAGGACAAGTTAAATGGATCCAACTTTCTTGAATGGTATCGGAACTTGAGAATTGTTCTCAAACAGGAGAAAAAGGACTATGTCCTTGAGAAAGTTCTCCCCAAGAAGTACCGAGCCAATGCCTGACAGTCAGATAAGGATGCTTGGGATAAGCATTCTAATGATGCGGTGGATGTGAGTTGTCTCATGTTGGCTACCATGAACTCGGAATTGCAGAAGCAATATGAGTACGTGGAGTCGCCAATACAGATGATCACTGGCCTGAAAATTATGTTTCAGGAGCAGGCACGAACTCAGAGATACCAGACGGTTAGATCTCTGATTGAGTGCAAGCTACCAAAGGGCGAACCAGTTAGTCCTCATGTCATTAAGATGATGGGTTATATTGGTAACCTGGGGAAACTGGATTGTCCCATTAGCCAAGAGTTGGCTACTGACATCATTCTACAGTCACTACCGTCAAGCTATGATCAATTTGTTATGAACTACAACATGAACAACTTGACGAAGACGTTGACTGAATTGCATGAGATGCTTAAGACTGTTGAACCTAACATCAAGAAGGACACCCCAAATGTCCTTATGGTACAAAAGGGTAAAAAGTTTAAGAAACTTGGTAAGAACAAAGGTGATGGCAAAACAAGCTCGATTGTGAATCCAAGCGAGTCTGGCCATGTTCCTAAGGTTAAAACCAGTCCTTCTGAAGATGTTAAGTGCCGTTATTGTAATGGTTATGGGCATTTGAAAAGAAACTGCAATAAATTCTTAGAAGATTATGAGAAACTGAAGAAGACGTACGAGACTTCTTCTTCAGGTATTTATGTTATAGAAGTAAATGTTACTTCTTATAGTTCTACTTATTGGGTATTTGATACCAGCTGTGGTACTCATATTTTGTGAAAATGTGCAGGGCCTGAGCAAAAGTAGGACTATGGAGAAAGGGCAAGTGGATCTACGCGTAGGAATGGAGCAAGAGTTGCTGCATTAGCCGTAGGAGTATTTTATTTGTTTTCTTTTATGGCATGTTTTGAACTTAAAACTGCTACTATGTACCTGCTATGAGCAGAAAGATTATTTCTATTCCTTGTTTGGATATGGAAGGATATCAGTTTTCAAATTAAGAATAAGTGTTATTCATTTGATTACAGTGATATATTTTATAGTAGCAATCCATTAGAGAATGAAATTTATGTTCTAAACCAGAATGTGCCTAACTATAACATTAATACCAAGAGATTCAAGTCAAATGATATGAATCAAACTTCTTTCTAGCATTGTCGTTTTGGGCCAAATAAATGATAAACAGATTCAGAAGCTCCATAGTGATGGGCTTTTGGGCTCATTTGATTATGAATCAAAATGAGTAAAGTGAATCTTGTTTATTGGAAAACGATTGAGGCCCCTTTCAACAAAGGTAGTGTCGATCGATGCATGTATGCAACGATCGATACAAGTTGCGAACGAACGGATAAAATGAAAGGGCTAGAGGATTATTGGGCTTTATACATACGGATGTACATGGCCCGATAAGCGCAAATGCTAGAGGAAATTTTCAGTACTTCATTACCTTTACTGACATTTTCAGAAGGTACGGTTATGCCTTATTTTTAAGGCATAAGTCAGAATCTTTGAAAAGTTCAAAGAGTTCCAAAATGAAATACAGAATCAATTTGACAAAGGTATTAAACCTCTACGATGAGATCATGGAGGTGAATACTTAAATCAAGAATTTAGTGATCATCTGAGAGATTGTGAAAGTGTTTCACAATTCACTCCTCCTGTATCAGACTTTATTAGATATGGTTCGATCAATGATGAGTCACTTAGATCTTCCATTATCCTTCTAAGAATACGCTCTAGAAATCTCTGAGTTTACTTTAAATAGAGTTCTATCAAAATCAGTTACAGAGATACCACATGAGATGTAGAATGTAAATGTTTCTGATTTATCCATCATGGAGATTTGGAGTTGCGAGACTTATATAAAACGTTTAATCTCTGATAAGCTCACACCCAAATCTGATAAGTGCTACTTCATTGGTTGTCCTAACAAAACCAAGGCATGTTACTTTTACAACCAGTTCGAGAACAAATTGTTTGTTGCTCGGAACTATGTTTTCGTGAGAAAGACTTTCTTTCCAAGAAGAACAGTGGGAGTAAAAGTACAACTCGAAGAAATTCGAAAATCACAGGAGACTGCTCTTCCTGATGAGGAAGAGCAGCAGTTGGATCTACAAAGAGTTGTAGAACCTGCACTTGTGGTGCCTAGAGTTTATAAAGGATATGGTGAATGTATATTCGATATACATTTAAATGGCGAGTTTCTGAAGAAGTGTCGATCGACACAAAAGTTGCATCGATCGACACAGATCGCGAACCAAATATTGACTTTGGTTTATGACTTAATTAACTACGGTTTAAATCTTGGTTAATTAGGTCGTGGTAAAAGTATACATATGAGATATGTGTGCGCGACTTTTACAGAAAATTGAAGCTCGCAGATCCGAAAGGATCCGTCACGAACCCGAGAAATATGGATTTCTCGTAACCAATTGCCGTGATCTACTGATCATTGAAAGTGACGGGCCTGCGAATTTTGAAGAAGCGATGATGGGCCTTGACTCCGAAAATGGCTGAAAGCCGTTGAATCCGAAATGGGATGGTTATTTTCAGATGTACAAAGCAAGGTTGGTGGCAAAAAGTTTTCAAGTAAATTCATGGTATTAACTGTGAAGAAACCTAATCTCAGACACCGTGCTTATGTCCATTCGGATTCTCCTAGCAACCGCCACTCATAATGGTTATGAGATCTGGCAGATGGATGTGAAAACAGTTTTCCTTAATGGAATTCTGGAAAGGGATGTGTACATGACACAACCTGAAGTTTTCATTGATCCTAATGAAGCTAGGAAGATATGCAAGCTTCACCGATCCATTTGTGGATTGAAGCAAGCATCTCGGAGTTGGAATCTTCGTTTTGATAAAGCAGTCAAAAGGTTTGACTTCGTCATTAATGAAGAGGAACCGTATGTTTACAAGAGGACTAGTGGGAGCGCAATTGCATTTCTGGTATTGTATGTTGATAACATACCACTTCTCGGAAATGAAGTTCCATTGTTTCAGTCTGTTGAGACTTGATTCGAAAGTTGTTTTTCGATAAAAATATGGGAGAAACCGTATACATTCTTGGAATAAGAATCTATAGAGATAGATTGGATAAGCTAATTGGATTGTGTCAAGATACTTATAGTGATAAGGCCTTGCACATGTCCAATATGCAGGATTCCAAGAAGGGCTTCGTGCAAATGACTCTTGGTATTACTCTTGGCAAGACGCAGTGTCTTTCGACACACGCTGAGCAAGGGCGAATGAGGGTCAGGCTACTGCTAAAGGCATTAGATGTCTTAAGATGTGATCTTAATTTTAGTGGGAGTCTTTGTTATTAAATTTAGTTATGATATGATGTTCGTGTAAGCATAATTTGATTATGTTGTTGAAATCTGACATCTGTATTATTTAATAATGGTTATTAAATAATAGTCCCAAAGTAATTTATGACATTTTATAGGTCATCAAGTATGTGACTTGATCATGAAACCCTATAGATAATAAATGACATAAATTATGTTGGTCCCTGGTCGAGGTTGTTAAAGTGGGACATTAACAACCGCGTGAGATTAGTATGTGAGGTGACTGATGACTAAGTTTCATGGAGTCATTAATAAGAGTATTAAAGTCAGTCACATAGATATGTGTTGGAGAACACATGATCGGACATGACCCACTGATGAGAACTCTACAGGATAGTTATATAAGTGTCATGAGAAGTTTTCATTACGACTATAGAGTATAGTCCTTAGACCTGAGTTCATCATGTTTTCTTACATGTGAATTGGTCCGCTTTAACCTTGTCAAACGTCAGCCGTAACTGGTGACTATAAAGGCATTGATTGGGCGTATCATGAAGCGTGTGAAGAGACAGGGATGGAACAAGATGGGATTTGTCCCTCCTATATAACAGGAGATAAATATCTCAGGGCCCATCGAAGATTTGATACTGAGAAATGTGTGGCCACACTCAAACGAGGTGATTGTCAGTCGTTTGTCTTGTCAGTATAAATCGGAGGTCGATGAACATGATCTTGGCTCAATAAGGATGACACGGTTCTTGCCTTATGCTAGATCAAGATATAGTGACGAAGGGATTGAAGGAATAGATGATTCCAGTACAAGTGGGAGATTGTTGGGAATGTCCTGAAATCTATTGTACTTACTCCAAGTGAAAGTCGTATTGTCGAGATGAGACAATCATATGACACTAGGTAGTCATAATGCTTTGCTAGAAGCCACTTATGATCAATGAGTTTAGAACTCATTGCTAGTGTTATATGATCCTACAGGGTCACACACCTAAGCAAACTGGATGTTAAAGACGAGGTTGATCATTAATGTAATGATCTAGTGAATGCATATATGATATGCATTCGATATCAATATTTTGGGGCAGTGTCGATCGATGCAAAGAGTGCATCGATCGATGCAACTCGCGGATTACCAGATTAATTCAGTTTAATTGTTGGTTAATTCCGTTACGGTTTAAGTCGACATATATAAGATATATGGTCGACCTAAACTGACTTCTAACCTAATTCACAGCCACCAGAACTTGAATAGAAACCTCTGAAGAGATTGGATCTCTATAGGCACTAGCATCCCTGCTGTTCAGTTTGTGTGCGTGTGGATACCAGTAGAGGCGCAGCATTTGAGGCGCTCTAGATCTCGATTATCTGCAAATCTTCCGCTGCTAATCACCAGGTAAATCTGAGATCTGATAGATTCAATTACATGAACCCTAGATCCTAGGCTCGGAATTCAGACCAGGATTGCCTAATTGGATTAGGATCTGCTAGAAATTCCTTCAGGTTGGGTCCCTGATAACATGTTGTACGCTTTGTTAAGTCGCAATAATATAATAATTGTGCATGATCTAATGACAGGGTCTTGTAGATCATTATCAGATCTCATAGATCTACCTAAGGCGCATAAAAGTTATGTAATGGTGAACCATGGTGGACGACTTGCAATTCTGTTTAAGAAGAGTCCAACAGAAATTTGGTGTACAGAGATTGAGTTGGAAAGGTTTCATGGAGGAAACAATAGTGAGAGGGTCTTGTGGTCTAATCATGTGCTTACTTTGGCAGTTTCCTACACTATTGAACAATCTCTAGCTGTAATAATTTGATGACCCCATGAGAAGGATTGTAAAGGGTATGCTTCTGACTCCAATATCCTTGCGTTTGTGATTAATGCATGAATTATTTTAAGTATTTGATTGGAGCTTTTGCTGTTATATCTTGCATTAAGATGAGATTGCAGGAACTAAGAACTGAGGTAGATAGCTCTATGAGGATATGGGCAAGCTTATGAGACATGTTAGTTCTTGTAACGGTGTGTTTATTGATCTGGGCATTTATTTATCATGTTCTTGTTGTATGTTGCAGCTTCAAGTTTGAAAAACCTGAAAAGTATTGGAGAAGCTTGGTCTGATCAAAATGAAACAACCCACTAACATATAAAATATTGGATGTTGGGCATTCAGAACCTATATTTTGGATCTTTGTGCTAAATGTCTGTGAAGTATTATCCAGAAAATATACATATGCAAATTGCTCCTCTAATTAACGTGGTTTCTTTTAAAATGTTGTGCATCCTTAATATAGCAGACTCTCAGATCTAGAACACAAAGTCAAAACTAAGTTGGAAGTATTTGAATGCCGAAGTGCCAAAGACAAACCAAACATCTTAATTTTCTTTAGTTTTAAATCCAGAAGTATTACAGCTAGACTAAAAAGTGAAGGAATCAGCATCATGGTTATATGTTTCCGCTCTTTAGACCATGTGCTCTCCTTAGAACCAAGCACATAAAGATAAATGCTCACTAAAAATCCAGAGTTAGATAACTGAACTATACAATGACTAAACCATGACTAAACCAAACGAACTAAATTTTTTTTCCAATGTTTGACTCCTAGTTGCTCTTGTGTTGCATCAGAAGAACATGACGACCGACTATCAATACAAATCTTGAATGGCTCCACTGATAACATGTTGATCTTGTATCTCCTATCCATGAGTATTGTATATGAGTCCACAAAGACTGGTGGTCATGATGTTGTTTCATGGCGAGATATGTTGATTCCATGAGTCTTGAAAGTAAATCAGGTTGTTATGCATCTCCAGTCTTATGGGAGATATACCATTCTAAGGATCCATCATCATCTCATGTTGTTGTTGTGGTCGAGTGATGCCGGATTTTGGCAACAAATTGTAACGAAAAAAATCTATGGCTGCTCGATCGTCCACGTCGGTTCTTCTGGGCTAATATGGTAGCAATAACACGGTATGTTGCGTGCACTTTGTTTTAGCTTGTCCGCTCTTGAATTTAAAGTATGTGGTATAAGTTGGATCGTGAAAGTCGTGAAGAAACTCTTCCTCCTCCAGATGAATCAAAAAGTCTACCATTTTCGTCGTTCAAACACCATCTTAACCAATTCAGAACAGTCCGTTGAAAAAGTGATGTGAGGTTTTTTGAAAAACTCCATACAATCCGTAGCCCAAATTAGTGCTTCAAATTCTGCATGTAGGGAAAAAAAATATTTTTGATATTCCTGAATTCATCATTACATTTACCCCACATTCATAAGTATTATACCACCCTTGTCCGGTGAACTTGTCACCTTTCTTCCATGCTCAGTCCACATAGAACCATTGTCCCGCTGTATGAAAGTGCTCTCTAAATCATGCATCCCTCCAAAGATTTTGAAAACTTCGGTATGCATCCTCCCAAATTAAGGATTCCAACTCCGCCATCCTTAAAATACCTCTTGGATCTTTATCGAGTTGATTATAGACCATATCATTTCTACTCTTCCATATATATCGTAGTATCCATGGAAACTGATTATTCGGATTATCCAACGGCTACCTCCATAATAAGTGATCCATATTTGTAAAAATACCTTTGTAGGAAACTACCATGGTTTGTTGGGGTTTGTGAGACATTCAAATAAGACATGGTTGATTGTTTCTTCCCCTACTCCACATCTCATACAATGTGAATCACACTTAATCCCTCTCGAGTTCAGATTTGTTGTAACCGGTAAGAACCAAAGATAACTTGCCACATAAATGTTTTAGCTTCGGAGGTCACTTTTGATATATCATGGTTTTTCTGGGTCTTTAACCGTGATATATGTTCGTATATATATATAATATTTTATTGATTTTTCGAGCCTATCGATTCTTTACAGATTAACAGACGATTGGAGCCGAATTGGATATTTTGGAGCGTTTTGGAACAAGTTGCAGAGTTGAACGAAGTTGGAGCCGAGTGATACGACTGGTTTCATCGACACTGATGTTGGACCAATTAACGTTTCACGCGAAGGTTTAAAGACTTTTGAAGAATTTCATCTTTACCAAGAAGTTTCATTATTTTATATTAGACTCCAAATCTTGTTTTATCTGAAAGTTCAGAGAAACCTCAAGATATTGTAAACACTGAAAAGAATTCAAAGGTCATAAAAAGTGAATTTTAGATTGATAAGTCGTTGTGCAACAAATCCGATCAAATTGAAACACTACAAGGCATTAAACTAGCCAATTTGACATAAAAGAATTGCATTAAAGGCTCTTTATTTGTACTCTTAAAAACCTCAAAACAAAGTATTCAAGAAAACTAAGTAAACTCAATCAGAGCATGAAATATCCATATACGAAGATGATGATTAGAAGTAAAGCTAAGGACCTATATCGATTAACTTTCAATGGCCGAATCGAAAATTGGAGTTTTAAATGGCCGAAATTTGAAAGTTTAGGATTATTATGACCTTTTTTCATTTATATATTAGTCAAAATGGCGTCGTTTTGTGACTAACAAAACCCCATTAACGTTTGATTAACACCATATAGTCTCTCCGTTAAACGACTTAATGTCGTGCCTAATTGGGTTTAGTCAACGTAAGTTTAATATTAAATCGTACAGTAAACCGTAACTTCATGCTTTAAATGACCGAGCCAAAAGTTAAAGTTTTAAATGGCCGAAATTTGAAAGTTTAGAATTTTTATGACCATTTTCCCGTTTTTGTATGTATTCATGATTGAATTTTAGGCACTTTTCCATTATATGTGTGTGTACATGGATGTGGTCAACATTCAGATTATATTTATTTGACATATTTAGTCATGCATAGTTTTATTAAATATGGATTATCTATTACTATAGGGTGCTATGAGATAATTTAAAAGAATAATTTTCGTAGATTTTATGATATTTTTAGAAAAGGTAAAACCAATAAATTATATGATAATTTTGATCGCGATCAGCGCGATAAATGCTTAAGTTTGCAAAACAGTCAGATTTATTTATTTGAGATTAATAGATTACAACAAGTTCAACGGGTTACACAATGTCCAAATTTATTCAATTTTGGCTAAAATGATGTTTATGTTTTATAGATGAGTCATGAATAAAAAAACGATTTGTTTTCAAAACAAGATTAGTTCAGTAGTTAAGAGGGGTGGATGGATAGATGAAGACAAGAAATATCAGAAGTAGATTCTCACAAAAAAAGAAGAAGTAGATTCTCACATTTACACGCTGAATTCAAACATTAATCTGGAGATGAAGTGTATGCATGAAGGCTTTCTAACAAACGTAAGGCATTTTGTAAAAGACTGTTTGAAACTATTTAAAATGGTGTATGAACCACTGTAGTGCCATTTTAAATGGTTTCAAACAGTCTTTTACAACTGTAGTGTGTTGACAAAAAAAAAACCCACTGTAGTGACATGTTTTCTCAATGATGAGTTTGAAAGATATAAGAAGTTTTTAATATTTTCGCAATCTCTCTTCTCATGCATAAAAAAAACAAAGAAAAAGAAAAAACAAATTATCAGAAAATACTTGTATTCAACCGTTTTATATGATTTTCGTAGATTATAAACCACCGATTTTGGTTTTCCGAATCAACCTATAGTTTCTTTCCTTTTTTTTTTTTGTCAATAGTTGATATATAAACGACCTATACCGAGGTCAAAGCTAAGAGCCAAAGTTTTACAAAAATTAAGACAAGGCTTTAGAGAGTTTAGAGCAACAAATGCTATAAGACCATCAAAAATGGACCAAAAGAGTAACACATCAAGGAGCAATTAAGAAGAGGCCAAAAGTCTCTCATTAGCAAAGAACCCCGCGAGCCAAAAGGGATGGCCAGCCGCTACATAAGAACTGAAGCGACCATCAAGGGTGACGGATTGCGCAATGAGAGAAGCGCCTCTATTTGATGAAACCCGCTCCGTATAAAGATCAAAGCCCGAGACTTGAGAAAGAGCACACAACACTTCCGCCGAGTAGAAGCTAAAGGACGGCCAAGCATCAGGCCTTAAGACTGAGTTAACTAGCTCCTGAGCCTGAATACCAAAGACAACATTGTTCCTTTTCAAGGACACCATGTCTTGGATTGCCCATAAGAGAGCCTTAACCTGCAACTGGAAGCGAGAGGAAATGCCAAAGAAAGCCCGTCTGTTATGCATTAAGACGAGACCTTTATCATCCCTTAAAACCCAGGCCACTCCCCCTAAGTTGTTCCTCTTTGACCACGAGAAGCCAATATTACAAGCCAACCAATCTGACTGAGGAGCTTTCCAAAGTACTTCGCTCTCAGGCACTGAAACAAAAGGCTCCTGAATAGAACCCTCGACCAAATCCTCACCAACTTGAGCCTGAAACCAAAGATCAGCCTCATCTAAAACCTTTGAGGCAGTTTGAAGTGGTGAGAAACTCTCTCCATCAAACAAGACTTATTCCTGTTCTTCCAAAGGTACCACAAGGCCCACAGATAGCACCTACGGATTTGGATTGGAACCCTGGTGTTCTCCTTAAGCCTCTGCAAATACCTCATGTTAACGAAAATGGAACCTTCATCAAAGCCACCTTCAGGTACCGGAATGTTGATAAGAGCCCAAACTTGACGGGCCACAGGACATGTGAAAAGTAGGTGATTGATTGATTCTCCCTCTTCACCACAGGTCTGACATCTGGAGTCCGCCTTTACACCTCTGAGGATCACAAGCTCTGCCACCGGTAATGCATCAGAAAGCACTTTCCACATGAAGTTCTTTATCTTTGGGGCTGTCAAACACTTCCAAACATCTTCAATGAGCGGGTTAACCGAAGGCAGTTGCTCATCCACTGCAATTTCATCTGCAAGATAACCAGCAGACGCCACTTCATAAGCGGACTTAACCGAGAAAGCTCCTCCTCTAGTGTGTTCCCAAGTCCAGAAGTCATTCTTGGACACCATTGGCTGGGTTTTGAGGATGAGTTCCACATCTAAAGGGTAGAACAACTGCTGAAGCCTGCCCGTATTCCATCTTCTTTTTTCAAAATCAATGAGGCTGGAGACTTTTAAAGTAGCTTCGATGACATTTGACTTCCTCAAGGGCTGTCTCATCTGCCCCTCATCCATAATCCAAAGATCAAGCCAAACCAGAATGGAATCCCCATTCCCTATCCTCTTCTTGATCCCCTTAGTTAACAGGTTCTTACCATGAAGAATGCTTCTCCAAGCAAAGGATGGCCTAGTTCCTATATTAGACTCCAAGAAATCACCATTAGGATAATACCTGCTTCTTAGGAATCTAGCCATTGGAGATTTGGGATTTTGGAGTAAAGACCAAGCCTGCTTGGCTAGGAGCGCTTGATTGCAAGCTTCAAGATCTCGAAAACCAAGCCCCCCTAAAGACTTCTTCAAACAAAGCTTGGACCAGCTTTTCCAGTGGATTTTCCTCCTTTCTTCATCACTATCCCACCAGAAACTTCCCATAACAGAATTTAACCCTTTAATTGAAGTCTTTGGGAATTTGAAAACTGACATTGCAAAAACTGGCAAGGATAAGGCCACGGACTTGAGGAGAACTTCTTTCCCACCAACAGAGAGGGATCTCGCAAACCAACCATTCACTTTTGACTTGAGCTCAACGTTAACATACTCCAGAAGTTTAACCTTTGAGCCGCTGAAGCATTCAGGCAAGCCAAGATACTTAGAGGCTCCACCTTGATTGTAGATTTGTAAGATATGTTGGCACTGCTCTTGAGTCTCCACGGGAATTCCTTCACCAAAGTTAATAGACGACTTATCCACATTTATACATTGCTCAGATGCACTCTCATATTCCTTTAAAACAACCCTCAAGTGGTTGACTTGCACAGGATCAACTTTGCATAGCAGGAGGCTATCATCAGCAAACAACAGATGGGTCAAAGAGGGACCATCATCTGAGAATCTTAACCCTGATATCCTCTTCTCCAGTTCCGCTTGTTGTAGTAAGTGAGAGAGACCTTCTGTACACAACACAAACAAAAAGGGGGAAAGAGGGTCCCCCTGCCTAATACCTCTTTGAGGAGCAATCAGACCATGTTCTTGGTTATTGATAAGAACCGAGTAAGTAACAGAAGTAACGCAACTCATACACCAACTGATCCATAAAGGGTCAAAACCCAAAGCAATCAAAACTGCTTCCAGGTACCTCCACTCTACTCTGTCATAGGCCTTAGACATGTCTGACTTGAAGGTCATAAACTCCTTAGAAATGAGAGGGTGAGCTCGTAGGCTGTGGACAGCTTCATGTGCCATAATGATATTGTCCGTGATCTGCCTTTGAGCCACAAAAGCTGATTGAGAAGCAGACACTACCGATGGCATTATAGGCTTAAGTCTATTTACAAGCACCTTCGAGACAATTTTGTACATCACTGAGCAGAGGCTGATGGGTCTTAACTGAGCCATTTCTTCAGGGTGGGGGATCTTTGGTAGGAGGAACAGATGAGTGTAGTTCCATTCTTGAGGAAGATCTCCACCATTAAAGAAGGCTAGGATCTCCTCTATTACTTTCTCTCCAATGATTTCCCAATAGTGTTGAAAGAAGTGACCCGTTAACCCATCAGGCCCTGGAGCACTTCCAGCTTTAACAGAGAAAGCAGCTTGTCTTATTTCATCCTTTGAAACTTCCTTAACCAAACTTAAATTCATCTGCGAAGTCACTTTTGGTTGAAACCCTCTGAAGAATTCTTGAAAGCAGGAGGGCCCGGAAGAGGTGAAAAGCTTTTGATAGTAACTAGTGGCCACAGCCCCTTTAGAAGCCTCGACTCTCTGGGCCACCCCTTTCACATCTAACAAGGCAGGAATGTGGTTTTTAGCTCTTGAGCCCTTCACTGCTGCATGGAAGCCACTAGTATTTCTATCCCATGTTTTTAACCACTTATTGTGACTTTTCTGGCTCCAGTACTCTTCCTCCTCTCTGTAGGCTTTCCTTATTTCTTTCTTCAGATGGTAGGAAACCTCAAGGTCAGGAGGGACTGCAGATTGCTCTTTCTCCAGTGCCTCATGAAGCCTCTGTATTTGATCCCTAGAGTTTGAGGGGTTTGAAATCTTCCACCCACTGAGAGCTTTCCTACAGGATATGAGCCTCTCTGCAACTGACTTGTTACTACAATGATAACTCCCCTTCCAAGCTTTTGAAACAACTTCCTTCACTCCTTTTTGCTTCAGAAGCCTTTTATCAAACCTGAATTGACCTTTATAGGAGTCTTGAGAAGCAATGAACTTCACTAAGATTGGCCTGTGATCAGAGCCTCTCTTGTCCAGAAACCTTTGGTTAGCCGCAGGAAAATGTTGAGACCATTTATTATTCCCGAAACACCTATCCAGCTTGGACTGTATGAACAGTTTATGTCGCATACCTGACCAAGTAAAACTGTTTCCAGTTCCTGGCAACTCCATCATACCACATAACTCAATCATCTCCGAGAACCCTTTGAAGTGATTATCTGCTCTAGGGGGACCACCCAGCTTTTCTCCATTGTGAAGAATCGCATTAAAGTCTCCTAGCATTATCCACGGACCATCCCTAGTTGTCTTGATCCTGTTTATCCTTTCCCAAACTAGATGTCTTTTCTCCTCCACTGGATCTCCATAGACACAAGATACAAAGACTTGAATACCTCCAATAACCATACTGACATCAATCAAATTCTTGTTGGCAAAAAGAATTTGAACTTCTGAGCTGTTCTTGAAGAACAGAGCCAAGCCTCCACTCTTACCAGACGGCTCCACTGTGAAAACTCTATCATAACCTAACCATACTTGTAAATCAAAAAGAACATCACGCTTCTGCTTTGTTTCCATAAGAAAAATCATCTCAGGGAAATGTTTTTGACGCATCTCTCTGAGCCTTGGAATCACCAGGTCAAGTGCACGGCCCAAGCCCTGGCAGTTCCAGCTGATTAGAGCCATTACTGGTTTCGCAGTCCCTTCTGAGGGACCGCCTTGGATGAACCAGCCTCATCAAGCATGTCACGTAAGTCCTCCGGTTTCATTCTCTGAGGTTTGTGTGCACTCATGATATCAACCACCACCTGTTTCTTCTTTCTTTTCTTCAAAGAGTTCTTCTTCTGCTGATTAGTTTCACTCCCTGAGATCGATTTAGATTTTAAGATAGTGTTCTTTTAGCCTCCCAATCTAGCTGATTTTGGAGGTCTCTTTCTGATCTTAGGCTTCTTGTTCCCAGCAGCAGACGTTCCTGTTTCAGATTTGGAGAGTCTTTGGAAGACATCTGAAATCGGGAAAGCCTTCTCAGCAGATTGGCAATCTTCACTCTCTGCAAATCTGATGTGGGAACCCGAGGATAAGGATGAGTGAGCTTTAATGGCTGCTCCCATAAACTTTCCTTCCCTAGACTGCGAGCCTTTGCTTCTATCACCACTTCTCACATATTTGAAGGCCTGCGATGATTGATCCTCATAGTCATACACTAATCCTTTCCCCTTGTTAACATCCTTGATAAATTCTGGGGGAGGTTCCAGTCTGAGAACTGACTTAGCTATAATGGGACTTTTCTCAGCCTCTTCCACTGTTTGTTGGACCCTTTTTTCTTTGATCAGTCTATCCTCCCCATTATCAGCAACCAAGTAATTCCTCATTTGATCTAATACTTCATCTGCAATTCTCCTTCTCCCCGTAGCTGGATCAACTGCAACCTGCCCTTCAGAGAGCACTCCAAAAAGAGGATCGGATTGTTGTATGATAGTATTTTCCTCCACTTGTTTCTTAGACTCACCCCCTTTAGGCCTGATCAACCTTGGACATCTCTCCTGAGAATGAGTGAGACGTTGGCATTTAATGCATCTTCTTTGGACTCTTTCGTAGTGATAGTACACCGTGGTTGTTTCTCCAAACTTCAGATTTAGAACTTTGGATTTCCTCAGAGGCTTTTCTGTATCAAGCTTGACTCTCACCCTGACATATTCCATATGCTGAGCTTGTGTTGGATCAAAAGCCACCGTGATTACTTCTCCAGCAAACTCCCCTAGGAGAGTCAGAGCCTCTTTTGTGTAGTGATTCACTGGTACATTCCTTATTTGCACCCATGTAGGAATATAACGCAGATAATCCGGAGGTGGTCTCTCAACCCATCTATCAATTGCTAGAGACCAGTCGTTGTAAGTGTGCATTCCTTTGCCCAACTCTTCCAAGAGATCATGTTCATATTTGAAGATGAACTGGAATCTATCCTTTGCCAAGGCAATTCCTCTTACTCTTCCAACTTTTTGCCATTTCCGAGGCATCTCTGTGATTAAGTCTTTCATTAGCTGTTGCTCCGGGTTCAAAGTTCTGCCAATGAAACTTAGCACATTCCTTTCTGATGAGTAGTACTCAGGTAGGTCAGGCATGGTAAATGGGGTATCTTCCTCTGACGAATCATAATACTCCACCTCTTTCCCTTTCTTCTTCGTCATTGAATAAAACAGAGAAAAAAACCTTGTTCTTCCAATCCAACTATCTTTCAACACAATCTTTATGTTCTAGCCTTGTAGCAAACCACAGGTTCGAGAGTCAAAAGCCTGAAAATCACTAACTAATCTCAAGCCGGTGAACCGTAGCTTAAGAACGAAAGAGAGAACTACAATCCTCGACACCAGACAAGCTGTGACACAACTCTAAATTTCCATTATTAATAAAAAAAAAATCATGCATAATATCATCATCATTTTCTACGTCTTTTTCTAGAAGTTTGAGAGAGGGGAAACGTGCGTAGCTCTAAGTCTTTAACGTCTTGTTACGTAGCATTTGTCTTCAAGCATTTGCTCCTTATAAAATTCGGAGTTTGTTGACTTTGACTGTGACAGTGATTTTCACTTATTGGTAGAAATTTTAAATATGGCTGTGACATCAGAGTGCTTAATTTCAATGTGGATGCATATTTTATTGTAGAAAAATGCTACAGATTGTACGGTCAACAAATCTTAATTCAAAACAGAAACTATTAAACTAAAACGATTCTAGTCATAGCAGCCGGCTGCTGAATTTTGCTATAAACGTGTGATTATGAAAAGTTGACACATCTAGGACTTGAATGGTATGCCAGATGAATAGCAGAATAACTGATTAATTGTTGATGGGACGAACTGAACTGAATCAAGTTTTTACAAAATATTATAAAACGCTGAAAAACTAGTTTTAGTAGATTAATCACGTTTTGATTTTTTTATAATTATATTTTTAACACGCTAATTGTATATAACGGAATCACGTTTTCAAAACGTGAAAACGTGAATAAGTGATGAATGTTATGAATGGTAAAAAGTAGCGGAATCACGTTTTCAAAACGTAAAAACGTGAATAAGTGGTATACTATTCATCATCCTAATCTTCTCAATAAAATTATTACAATAATGCTACTACGTTATCGTATTTATTATTAAAAAACTACAAAGATTCCTAATTAATTTATGAATAATTTCACTTCATACCAAAAGGTTGAAAAATAAGAAAATGTATCATAGAAATATTATGATATTGAGTGATCATATAAAAATATCCAATAAAAATATTGCAAAAAAAAAAAGTTGTTAATATATATATTTTTTTCAAATTTTGGTGCTACTTAAGTCCGTCATTGCTTATCACATTTAAATTTAAAATTTAAAATCTAACGTCATGGTGTGACACCATCTTAAATGTTAAATAATTGTGACCACACTAGTCCATAGAGTCATCTTACATGTATATACAAACACCATTTTTATAAATCAAAGCGAAAGGTTACAAACTAAATGGAGACTATGTTATCTCTTGTCATTTTTACTCTCCTCTTTTCGAACGTAAAATGCGAAGTTGCTGATCCAAACGATCGAGTTTTCGAAGAAGTTAGTGTTGGATTGGTGGTGGACTTGGGTTCTCTAGAAGGAAAGATTCTCAAAACTTCTTTAACCTTAGCACTTTCAGATTTCTATCGCAGAAACAATGGCTATCGAACCAGAGTCTCTATTCTGGCTAGAGACTCCCAAGGACACCATCTCCTTGCTTTTGCTGCGGGTAAGTTTCATTTTGTTGGCTACGTTTTTCTTTTGTTAATATGATAAAATCTAGACCTTCTTTGCTACAACAGCCTTAAAAATATTAAAAGTAAATAAAACAATTTATCTAAATTTTGTAAAATTTTCAGAAATATATTTTCAGTATTATTCTTATATTTAGTATGCGACTTCAAAAACTGACTTGTGGAAAGATTATACGTTTTAGTAGCATTTCGAAAACCTATCTAACAGACTGTATTTGGTATGTGGAGATTTGGTAGATTTACATCAAAACTATGAAGTTACTACATCTAGCGGATATGTTTTTGAAGTCTGCCAAATATGTAGATTTTATCCAAATATATATATCAAATTTCTGCAAACCAAATATAAGTCTATTAACGATATATTTTTAAAGTCTACACAAACATGCAAACTTTGCGGTAGTATGTCAACCTTCTGGAAACTAAATATAAGGTTCTAAAATCTGCAAAAATGCATAACCGTATGCAAAGTAATTAAGATGGATAGGTTTTCAAGTTTGCTAAAAACATGCAGAACTTTACCTGAGTTTTTCGGATCTCTGCAAACTAAATATAATTATGTTAGATACACTTTTAATGTTTGGTAGTTTAGGGTAAAAATGGTAGAATAAAAGATGATATGACCAAATTATGTAATATTTCAATCTTAAACATTTTTGTAATACTGAAAATATTAAGTTTAAAGCTAGGTTACATGGAATATGATACGCGGAAGCGGAATCATATTCAAACGCATAAACGTCTTTAAAAAAATAGAATCAAGTAAGTGCTGAAAGTGTATATATACTATTTATATATTTTATATTAAAAATCCAATACATTAATTTAAAAAAATCATAACTAAAAATTGTATGATTTAAAATCAAAAAATTAAAACCAATGTATTCATTTTTATTTAGTTATATCAAATAAAACAACTTCAAATTATGTTGTTAAAATGACTAATAAATTTAATTTTTCAAAAATAATATTATCAAACTATATAAATTAATTATTTTCAATATCTCACAAATGATTAATATAGTCTATCTCACCAAGATTTTTCTATAAATAAAAGATAAAAACCATTTGGCACAAATATTATTTTTAATATTAAATTTTAACATTTCATATATAATTTTATTCTCTCTAGCTCTTTAATTTTTTTTATAAATAAGAAACATATAATTGGGATTTCAAAATGGAAACGCAAACTTCCAATGTATTTTAAAGAGTTTTTTTTTTTAAAGTATATTCGTAATGAGCTTCTGAAAGCTTTTAAAAGATTCCAATTTCTGATTCCAAAGCGAGAAACGAATATCGGATGAAACTTCTATTGGACCTAAGCTTAAAGTAGATTATTTAAGTAATAAAGTTAATAGTTTTTTATTTATTCGTTAAAAGAATTGGATTACAATATTCTAAATACACGATCATTTTTCAAATTTTGATTTGTTTCAGATCAATATTATTAAAAAATTAGAGTCAAAAGAAAACTAACATTTAGTTCATGTGTTTATTACAACTTATGCCATTGCATATTAATTATTTAATTAAATTTCATTAAGGGTAATTAGGGAATATAACATTATCTCTACAATCCATGTTTCCAAACAAGACAATTATTAAACATGTAGCCAAACAACCAAAATATAATGGATCCCACTTTCCTAATTAACTAAAATCAAAACAAATTAATTGATAAATATAATTAATAATTTATACATCAATTATTATATATAAAAATTAATATTCTAATTTAATTCAAAATATATATTATAATATATTTTAATATCTTTTTATTTTGTTTCAAATATATATATATATATATATATATATATATATATATATATATATATATTACGATTGATGTTTTTACGATTGTATTTTTTAGCAGGTTTTTCCATCAAACTGAAAAATATTTAAATAATTAAACGGGTTGAAAAATTAATTAGCCAATTTCGATAATAAATTTTCTAAAAAAAATCCGCATGAGTTTAAAATATATACATATATATATATATACATATAGTAAATAATTTCAGTTGATATATTTTAAACTTAATAAAAATATTAAAATAATTTCATATTTATATTATTCAAATATTTGAAGCGTCAAATTATGCTTTATGTTTGAATGAAGTTTTTAACGGGTTGTTCCATAAAATTTGCAAATTATATATACGATTACACCATGTGTTTTATAAAATAATATTTTAGATACATATAATAACAATTAAACTTATACCACATAACTTTTACAATAGTTATTTTCATATATATATATATATTTTTCAAACGATGATCTTACGATACAACACATATTAAAACATATAATGCGAAATCGTTATTTTAATCTCTTAATCCTTACGATATATCTCCTTCAAATAACACATAATTCATTTAAAAGAAACTAAATTGCTAACTCACTATTTATAATGCTGGTTAAACAATTATAATCAAAATTAGATTACATAATTAAAAATCTAAACTACTATTAACAAAATGAATAAAAAGTAAAATTTGTAAAGAAAATTAAACCCGCACTTTCTAAGTGCGGGTCAAAATCTAGGTTTTTCATTTAAAAAGTATTATATCAATTATATTAGACTCAGATTCAGTTTATATTGATTATGGAATAAAGATTGGGAGAAATAAAAAGAGTAATACTTGGGTTCACCCCTAGAGGTGAACCCTTTTGTTCACCTTCACATTTTCTAACCAATCAAATAATTCCACATAATCTAATATTAAAAATAAATAAAATTTTAAAAATGTTTTAAAAATAAGAAAATAAAAAACGAAAATAAAAAAAAGAAAATATATTTTATTTCAAACAAAACTTAAAAATAAATTTTTTTATAAAAAATAATAAAACCTAAATCTTAATCTCTAAACCCTAAATTTTAAACCCTAAACGATAATTTGAACCTAAAATATTAAAATTAAAACTAAATCCTAATCCCTAAATCCAATATGTAAATCTTAAAAAATAAAAAAACTAAACCCTAATCCCTAAACCCTAAACCCTAACCCAAAGAGCTTAAACCCTAATTCATAAACCCTAAACCCAAAGAGCTTAAACCTTATACCATAAACCCTAATCCCTAAACCCAATATGTAAATTTTAAAAAATAAAAACTAAACCCTAATCCCTAAACCCTAAACCCTAACTCAAAGAACTTAAACCCTAATCCCTAAACCCTAAACCCAAAGAGCTTAAACCCTATACCATAAACCCTAAACCTTAATTTTAATTTTATAATTTTATTTAAAAATAATATTACATGACATATTTTTATTGGTTAATAAAGAGGGGGTGAACAAATGGGTTCACCTCTAGGGGTGAACCTAAGCATTTTCCAAATAAAAATACACCAACTTGACATAAATATGTTAGAGAACATTAAGACACAAATTCATAAATAAATAAACATGAATAGGTTAGAGAAAAGTATTTTTAATACAAAAACCAAACGGAATTCCTCAGTCACCAATCCATTTTGTTACAGTCAATGGAGCTTGCTCTCACCTGTGAATCCCTTTTGCATAGCATATCGTCAAGTCTCTCCGAAGATATACTTTTAAATTTGCTGTATGAAATGATACAGCTACAAACCTTGTCAAAAAGGAAAAAGTGGAAGTCATTGTTGGTGCACAGTCACTGCAGGAGGCAAAGCTTTTGGCAGCGATTAGCAAGAAAGCTAAACTTGTAGTGATATCTACTCTCCTACCAAATTCCTTGTCTTTGAACAAATACGATCACTTCATTCAACTGACGCATGATCCGACATCAGAGGCAAGAGGGATTGCGAGTCTCATAAATGATTTCAGTTGGAGATCGGTTGTGGTTATATACGAGGATGCAGATGAGTGGAGAGAGGGATTGCAAGTATTGATTGAGAGTTTTCAGGATAAAGAAATCCATATTGCTTCTTTTGCACAATCATTGGGAGGTCAAAGACTCAGGATCAACAGTTTTTGTGGTGCATATGTCTGAGATTCTTGTTTCTCGTCTCTTCCGATGTGTTGAGAAGATAGGAATGATGGAAGAAGGGTATGCTTGGATTCTCACCACGAGAACCATGAATCATTTTCGTAACTCAGACGGTGTTGCAATCAGATCGATGCAAGGGGTAATTGGTTTTAGATCATATACTTCAGTATCAAAAGAAGTTGAGAACTTCACTTCAAGAATGAGAAAACATATGGGTGATGATGATGATGATGACACTGACTTAAAGAGTTATAACAACGTGGTCGTCAGTGTCCGGGCACATGATATTGCTTGCATTCTAGCAACTGCAGTAGAGAAGATAACCCGTAGTGGGAATGATGCTTCTGCCTCATCGGGTGGGTCAGATCTTCTAAAAACAATTACACATAGTAGATGGTTCAAGGGTTTGAGTGGTGACATCCAAATCAATGGAAACAGATTTCTCTCAAAGACATTTGAAATCGTGAATATTGTAGGCAGATTAAAAGAGAGAAGGGTAGGATTATGGAGTGGAGATAGTTTTAGCAAAAGAAGACACATCACTTGGCCTGGCGGTTCTGGTAAAAACAAAATCACAAGAAACCGTGTTTTGGCAGAGAATGGTGAAAAGAAGTTGCTTAGGGTTTTAGTTAGTGCATCAAATAGGGTTCCAAATCTAGTGTCGGTGCGTCCTGATCCTGAAACAGGTTTTCTTACGGTCACTGGATTCTGCGTAGAGGTTTTCAGAACTTGCATTGCTCCTTTAAACTACGAGCTGGAGTTTATACCTTATAATGGAAGCTATGACAATCTTGCTTATCTACTCTCTACTCAGGTTTGCATATTTTAATAAAAAAATTATAGTTAAAATGGTGTCTGTCTATATGTTTCTAATAATGTGTTTTTTTGCCATTTTCTATTTTTACAGAAACATAAATACGATGCAGCTATTGGTGATATAACCATTACTTCCAACAGATCTTCGTACGTTGATTTTACTTTGCCTTACACAGACATTGGTATTGGGGCCCTGGCGTTAAAAAGGAATAGAAAACAAGGCATGTGGACTTTCTTTGATCCTCTTGAAAGATCCTTGTGGCTAGCAAGTGGAGCTTTCTTTATCTTGACTGGAATGGTTGTTTGGTTGATTGAACGCCCTGTTAATCCCGAGTTCCAGGGCTCTTGGAGAACACAACTTGGTACGATGCTTTGGTTTGGATTCTCTACCATTGTGTTTGCTCACAGTAAGTGTCTGTTATACTTAAAATAAATCGTATATAATGCTCTTCTTTTCTATATTTTTATATATTCTTGTGCAGGAGAGAAGCTGCAAAGATTTTCATCAAGATTTTTAGTTATAGTTTGGATTTTTGTTGTGTTGATATTGACTGCAAGTTACAACGCCAATTTGACATCAACCACGACCATTTCTCGCATACAATTAGATCCTCATGTAGGTTTCGGGCCTTCAATAATAAAAAGTGTAAATCCCAGATCCATATATGCGGTTGAGGCCTATGCCCAACTTTTACAGGATGGAACTCTCACTTATGTTGTTGAGGAAATGCCGTATCTTAATGTCCTTCTAGGACAGTATCCAAATACTTTTTCAATGATAGCTAGAGAAGCTACTACCAATGGCTTTGGATTTGTATGTTCCTCTTCTCTCAAAATTCTTCATTTTTTTTTGTCCTTACTGGTTTTCTATATACTAATTCATGTTTGAATTGTAGATGTTCCAGAAAGGTTCAGGTCTAGTTCCTAAAATGTCAAGAGAAATCGTTAAATTAAGGTCATTGGGTATTTTGAAAGATATGGAGAAAAGATGGTTCCAGAAGCTGGACTCATTGAGTGCACATTCCAATGCTAGTGTTGATGAAGATGCATCTAACCACTTCACCATTCATGAGTTGGGGGGTTTGTTCATCATTGCGGGAATTGCTCATGCTATTGTACTAACCTTGCATCTCTTTCAGATGCGTCAAGAGATACGACATCTTTTGTCGGAATCTGGATTACTAGCTAAACTTCAAAGCTTTGCAAGTTTCTCTAGATAAAATGATTTAGCATACCAGTTTCTATAAAAAAAATATATATAATAGTTAAAACTATTCAAATTTTTAAATTGGATGTACAATGTTTACATAGATGATATTATACAGATATTTTATAGTATTTCATATCAAATTATGCGCTTTTAAATATAAACTGCAAAAAATGCAAAAAAGGAAGAAAGAAAAACATAAATCATTAATGATCACGAGCTCATCCAGATATGAGAAAGTACTGAAACCAATCCTCCAGAATGGTCATATATAAGAAGAAACTGCTTGATCTATATGACTTCTTTCTCTTTCAGCCCCTCACATTGATGAATATGATGCCTTTTTCCACCGTGAGTATATGATAAGTCCATATTTTAGTATAATTTAACATTATCATTTGCATAGTTTTTTTTGTGTCTTTTTCATTTATTTTAAACATTTACTTACAAAATCATTCATTTAGGACCAAGTGAATATAGAATAGACTTTTGCAGATAGGAGTGAGTGGAGACAAACGTTGAAAAACCATATTCATCTCAAAAGTAATGGCGATTTGGGCAATTTTTTGGGCGATTTTCAATTCGATCTCGTTCTCTTCTGAAGAGACGGTTATTTCACTTTTTGACGGCGAAGTGGGGTGGTTGCGCAACGGTTTCCCAAGCCGATCATCAAGGAGTTCCATCTCCGTAGTGGGTCTTCCTCATTATGATGCCTCACGATCTCGGGTAACTACCACGAACCGACTCTCTTCTCATCTAGTATATATATTAAATCCAAACCATGTTTATTCTACCTTTTTCCGTTCCAAATCTGTCAAAGTTAAACCACCGGATATTATTCAATTCATTACCATGGGTGACAATTTACGAAGAGCAATTCAGGATTTGCATTTAGGTGTTACGGATGCTCCAGTCCGTATTCCACATGCGGTGTGCTCGGAGGCGATTCGTGTTAACCAATTTTCCATAATGGGAAGACCTCTGATACCAAGGCGTCAGAACTTGAGAGCGATAGTCTCTACTTTCCCTCGGAATTGGGGACTTGCAGGTTTGGTGTCTGGACGAATGATCGAGCGTCGCAAGTTCCAGTTCATCTTTCCCTCTGAAGATCTACTGCAGTCAGTTCTTAACCGCGGTCCGTGGGCTTTCAATGACCATATGCTGGTGATGCGAAAATGGGATCCCACTATGAATGACTTCATGCTCAACTTCATACCAATGTGGGTGCATATCAGGGGGATACCTTTGCAGTACTTAACAAGGGATGTAATCCAGTTCATTGGGGATCAAATGGGTGAGGTGGCGGAGATTGATTTTAATCCGGAAACGGCTGCAGCAGTGGAGTTTGTTCGGGTGAAATTTAACTGGAATGTTGATCATCCTCTACGTTTCAAGAAATTCTTTCAATTCAGTGTTGGGCTCAACACGTTGCTGAGTTTCAAGTATGAACGTCTAAGGGGATTTTGCTCAGTCTGTGGTATGCTCACACATGACTCTGGTGAGTGTCTTGATAACAATGATGTGATGAATGAGGACAATCATAATCTGGAGGACGATCAGGAACCGGGAAATGATGATGAGGGGAATCCTGAAGGGCAGGAAAACAATGAAGAGGCCGCTGCAGAAGATGCAGATCCGGCAATTGATGAAGATGGTTTCTTGGAAGGTGAGGAGATCTTGCAGGAAGATGCTAACTTACCTGCTGAGGTGAATACGCCACTGCAACCACAGGAGGATCCAGGGGAAGAAACATGGGAAGAATATGAGAAACGTATCACGGAAATTCATGGACCTGGAGTGGCGCAAAGGCGATGGGAATTTGTGGAACAGTTGCTAGCACAAGATCGTATCCATGCTACTCCTGCAAGAAGTGCAAATGTGGTGAGTGCAACTGGTCATAAGGAGGATCCTACTTTACTGGAGTACAAAACTTTCCTCAGTCCTACTTTTGGAAACTCAAGCTCAAGCCGGATCCGTAAATCATCCATAGCAAGCCACTTCGTTAATGAGATTGACTCTCTTACATCTCTCCTGAAAACTGCAGAACCATCACAGAAAAAACAGAAGTGCCTCCAAGATGTCATAGATAAGTATGTTATTGTCTCAACATCTTCTTCTTCATTTAATGCATTGGGTAAGATTGCTACTGATTATGGTGATGAACCTAACTCTCCTCCTCAAAGGGGGTCTATGGACAGAGGCGCGGTGGGCCTGAATCCACCACCAGCACCATGAGAGTTCAGGTGTGGAACTGTAGAGGCTTGGGACAGCGCCTTACAGTTCGACTTCTTAAGGAGATGCAGATGGTGTATTCTCCTGACTTGCTGTTTCTGGTGGAGACTAAGCAGAGTGATGATTATGTTAGGGATGTAGGGTTGTCTTTAGGGTATGATGGTATGAGTATTGTGTCACCTCAGGGTCTTAGTGGAGGTTTAGTAGTATATTGGAAGTCTGTTCTTTCTGTTTAAGTTGTTTCTGCTGATGTAAGACTGGTTGACCTCTTTGTTCAATTCAAATCATTTGAGTTTTACTTGTCTTGTGTTTATGGAAACCCAATCCCAAAATACAGAAATCATTTATGGGAAAAACTACAAAGAATTGCAGTCACAAGAACAGGGGCTTGGATAATGTGTGGAGATTTTAATGAAATTATGGATCAAACTGAAAAAAAGGGGGAAGAACAAGGAATGCAAGCAGTTTTGTTGATTTTAACACTATGGTTAGTGTTTGAGGTATGTCTGATCTTAAGTATACTGGGAACCCATATTCATGGGTTGGTCGGAGACGTACACAAATTGTTGAATGCTGTCTGGACAAGGTATTAGTTAATGCTAAATGGAAAGACTTGTATCCTGAATCAGTAACAGAGTTTTTGGAGCTTGCAGAATCTGATCATAGACCACTTATAGTTAATATTGAATATGAAGCCAGTGTTAAGCGTGGCCAATTTAGGTATGATAAGAGGCTATATCAAAATGAGGATTTTGTAGATACTGTGAATGCATCATGGAATCACCGTAATAATGCTACAAGTGGTTTTGTTGACAAACTAAAAACTTGTAGGTCGGCTATGTCTAAGTGGAAGCGGCGCAACAGGTATAATTCAGCTGAACAATAAGGATCTTACGCAAACACATTGATGAATCTTTGAGAGATGCTTCTATTACGACACAGCAGATACAACAGATGAAGTATGATCTTAATAAAGCCTATCGGGATGAAGAATGTTTCTGGAAAAGTAAAATCAGGGTACAACATTTAAAATTTGCGGATTGTAACACACGTTACTATCATGGAATCACAAAGGCTCGTCACAAAAGAAATTGTATCCAGTCAATCAAGGATAACTTAGGGATTATTCATAAGAAGGATGAGGCAATTGCGAAGGTTGCAACAGACTACTTTACAGAAATGTATACAAGTGGAGTGAGGGAGACAACGAACCCTAAACCCTTTCCTCCTCTTCAACGTAGAGTAACTGATACAATGAATCAGAGTCTTTTAGTACCGGTCAGTGATGAGGAAATAAAGAGAGCAGTATTTATGTTGGGATCTGATAAAGCACCAGGGGTGGATGGATATACAGCAGCTTTCTATCACCAGTTTTGGGACATGATTTCACACGATGGCTGTACTATGGTTAAGAAGTTTTTCCAAGACAATGTTCTTGACCCCCAGGTAAATCATACGAATATTTGTCTTTTACCAAAACATAAGGAAGCTGAACATATGAGTGAATACCGTCCTATCAGTTTATGTTCAGTAACTTATAAAATAATCTCTAAAATTCTTGTGTTAAGGCTGAAACCAATTATTGGATCGATAATTTCAGACTCTCAAGCGGCTTTTGTTCCAGGAAGACATATTCAAGACAATATCTTGATTGCTCATGAATTGATACATGGCCTCAAGTCTAAAAGAGATTGTGCGGAAAGGTATGTAGCTATAAAGACAGATATTAGTAAAGCTTATGACCGTGTGGAATGGACTTTTTTAGAAGAAGCAATGAGAGCTTTAGGATTTGCAGAGAGATGGATATTGTGGATTATGCTATGTGTAAGGACTGCCTCTTATTCTGTACTGGTTAATGGATCGGCTTATGGAAGTATTACTCCAACGAGAGGAATTCGTCAAGGTGATTCACTATCACCATATTTATTCTTGATGTGTGCAGAGGTCCTTAGTCAGAGATTTCAAGGGATGAGGTTAGCAAGGGCATGCCCAACAGTAAGTCACTTATTATTTGCTGATGACTCTTTGTTCTTTTGTCGTGCTACGGATCAGGATGGTGCTGAGATTCATAATATACTGGAAACATATGAAAGATTATCGGGACAGAAGGTTAATTATGATAAATCATCGTTGATTTTTGGGAGGAAGGTGTTGGATCTCCTAGGATCTAGGGTTTGTTATATTGAAATTACCAACCTTGTTCTTACCTCAGATCTGGCAGCGGAATGGAATGGTGAACGAGATCTAGCGAATCAAGTGCTTCGCCTCTACCAAGCACACACTCACACAACCTGGAACGCCGGGATGCTAGTGCCGGATTCAGGGAATGAGTTTTCGATGTCTCTGCTTTTCTCTCTGAGAATTACAGTGACGGCATGGGTCCAGGTCGACCATATAAGCCTTTATATATCGACCTGGAAATGACATCACAAACCGTCGGATAAGCCCGACTCGTATACGTCAAAACCCGATATGCATCGATCGACACACTTACTGTGTCGATCGACACACCTTCTCGAAAAGCCTGCATCGATCGACACACTCATGTATCGATCGACACATACATCATAAAACTCTATGTCAATGTGTATCCAATACACAAAACGTGATCATTATCAAATGATCATTCCCATATGTTAGCTTCCAGATTGCTTAGGTGTGTGACCCTATAGGATCATATAACACTGGCAGTAAGTCTACAACTTACAGATTACAAGAGGCTTCTAGCAAAGCATTACAATCACCAGTATTATACAAAAGATTGATCTCGATACACAACTACTATCAGGAGTGAGTACAAGTGTGATTTCAGGACACAATCCCAACAATCTCCCACTTGTACTGGAATCATCAATTCCTACAATCCTTTTGTTTCTATATCTCGATTTGGCATAAGACAAGATTAGTGTCATTCTTATTAAGCCAATATCATATTTATCGAACTCCTGATCTATACTGAACAAAACAAACAACTGAACTACAGTTCGTTTGAGTGCGGCCACACATTTTCTCAGCATAAAATCTTCGATAGGCCCTGAGATATTTATCTCCCATTATTCAGGAGGGACAAATCCCATCTTGTTCCATCCCTGTTCCTTTACACACTTCATGATACACCTGAGCAGTGTCTTTATAGCCGCCAGTTACGGATCGACGTTTGACAAGGTCAAGGTGTACCAATTCATATGCAAGAAAGCATGATGAACTCAGGTCTAAGGACTACACTCAATAGTCGTAATGAGAACCTCTCATGACACAGATATAACTATCCTGGAGACTTCTCATTAGCGGGTCACGTCCGATCATATGTTCACCAACATATATCTATGTGACTGACTGTGATACTCATATCATTGACTCCATGAAACTTAGTCAACAGTCACCTCACAAGCTAGTCTCTCGCGGTTGTTATTGTCCCACTTTAACAACCTCGACTAGGGACACATCATAATTTATGTCATTTGTTACTTATAGGGTTTCATGATCAAGTCCTCAACGTGATGGCCTATAATATGACACAAACTTATTTTGGGACCATTATTTAATTTTCCAATAGTCAAATAATGTTGATGCCAGTTTTTCATAAACATGACCATATTATATATATCTGAACATCATAACTAAACCAACTCCCACTAGAATCAAGACCAAGTCTTCAGATGTCTAGCACCTACAACAACAGTGTTCAACTCGTGCTTAGGTTGTGAGAGATGCTGCGGTGTTCTTGCTTGGAACCATTCCAACAAACCACACCGCTATTCTTTAATAAGCACTATTCTACGGTCCTCTGCTTGGAAACCTTTCCAACAGACAGTGCCGTTACACATGCAAAATGACATAACCAGGTGACAGCCGGGAGTCATCTTTGTCCGTCTAACTACTCAGTTGACAACTGATTCGTCTTTTTCTCAGTTGTACAAGAACCTATCCTTAGTGTTTCTCAAACATTTGGGGATATTCCTTACAACTGTCCAATGACTCTTACTGGAACAAATTGGTATCTACTCGTCATGCTTTATGCGTCAGCTGCATTTAGACGAGCGCAAATATGGCATTCATGATGGATTCTATTGCATGAGAAAAAGGAATCTCACTCATAGACACTAGCTCAGCCGGTGTCCAAAACACTTCATCTTGCTAAGATCATTGCCATAAAACCTTTGGTGTGAAGCCATTCTTGGAATCATGCATATTGGAACTGTCCAGTACCTTATAATCATAAGGATTCTGACACGATCCAATTAGCTCTTCTGATCCATCTCAATGGATCCATATTCCAAGAGCTTACGCGGCTTCTCCCATGTCCATCGTTAAGTTTGACTTCCGACCCAAATCTTGACAAGACTTTAGCGTCGGAACGTCATTTATGAGATTAAGTATGTTCTAAACATACAGTTTTGAGAATTGCAACTACGCTCCCACTAGTTTACTTGTAAACGCATTGTTTCTATTTGTTCCTGATCGAGTCAAACCTTTGACCGTTTTAACAGAACATAGATTCCAACTCCAAGATGCTTGCTTCAATCGGTGAAGCTAACATGCATAACTAGCCAATTTTCGGAGTTGGGGCTCACCTCCGCTTCTCTGAATTTTGCAGGCTCGTCACTTTTCAATGATCAACAGATCACGACAATCGGTTACAAGGAATAACCCTCGGTTTAGTGATGGATCCATTGGGATCAGCGAACTTCAGGCTCCACAGGTGTAGATCCTACAGCACTCTGTAGGTCTAACCGCTGCTCTCCCTAAACAGGTTGAACAACCTCCTGTGTTTCTCGAATTTCTTCGAGCTGTACTTTTATTCCCACTGTTCTTCTTGGAAAAACAGAGTTCCGAACAACAAAAATTTGTTCTCGGATTGGTTGCAAAAGTACTAAGCCTCGGTTTCCTTAGGACAACCAGCGAAGCAGCACTTATCAGATTTGGGTTCAAGTTTGTTTGTTGACAACTGCCTTACACAAACCTTGCAATCCCAATTAATCAGAAAAACATATTTGGAAATCTCCCAGTCCACATCCAATGTGGTGTTTTTCACTGATTCTGATAGAAAACTTATTTAGCGTAAACATGTTCATTTTAGAGCGTATTTTAAAAGAATAATGGAAGATTCATGTGACTCATCATTAATCGGAGCATATTCAATAAGATCTGATTTATTCTCTCAGAAACACCATTCAGGTTTTCTAGGAGAAAAGAGCTGTGATATGACTTCACACTCACTTAGATGATCACTCAATTCTTGACTCAAGTATTTTCCTCCGCGATCTAATCGAGGATATCAATACTTCTGTCAAATCGGTTCTATACTTCATTCTGAAACTCCTTTGATCATTCCAAAGGATTCTGATTCGTGTCTTATCAAATGAATACAATCATACTTATTGAAGCCATCAATAAGTCAATGAAGTATTGAAGTTTTCCTTTCGCACTAATGCTCATCGGGCCGCATACATTAGTATGTGTAAGGCCCAACGAGCCTTTGGCCCGTTTCTTTAGCTCTGCTAAAGAAACCTTAGTCTTTTGGCCCAGCAAGCAGAATTCATGTCTCAATTGATTTATAATCAAATGAACCTGAAGCCCATAATTATGGAACTTCTGAAGCCGCTTCACTCTATTTGGTCAATATGACTATGCTGAGGAAAATCGAGTTCAAGTCATCAGACTTAAATCGTTTGATATTTATGTTATATTTAAGCGTATGGTGGTTTAAGATATAAAACCCTTTCAAAAGGGGTGCTACCATATGATATTTCATTAAGATCAAAAGAGAAAAAACTTGTCTTTTATCAGAATGAAAAACATTCAAATTCTTACAAGAAAATGAAAGACATCTCTGCATAAAGCAGGTACATAGTAGCAATTACTTAATTCAAAAACCAAGCTTGAAAGGCTCCTACAAGTGGAGAATCTCTACGGCTTATGCAGCAACCATTGCTCCATACCAGGCACACAGTTCCACTTGTCCTTTCTTCAACGTTCTACTGTCGTTTAGGCCCTGCATATTTCCAAAATATCAGTACCACAACTAGTATCCAATACATATGTAGAACTTGAATTAATAACACAATACCTGAAGAAGAAGTACCATACATCTTCTTTATCTCTTGTGAATCTTCCAAGAATTTAATGCAATCTCTCTTCCAATGCCCATACTCATCGCAGTAGAAGCACTTTCTAACACCAGATGGGCCGGACTTGGGTTTATAAGATGACACAGGCTTATCCTGATTCCAAATCTGGACGGCCCTGTCTCTACCCTTGTCTACATAAGATTTCTCAAATCTTTTACCCTTCTTGATGCTTTGCTCTGCTGTCTTGAGCATGCCATGCAGCTCAGTCAACGTCTTCGTCAAGCCTTTCTTGATATAATTCTTAATGAACTTATCATAACTTGACGGCAGTGACTGCAGAATGATGTCAGTTGCCAACTCTAAGCTGACAGGACAATCCAGTTTCCCCAGGTTATCAACGTAACCCATCATTTTAATGACATGAGGACTCACTGGAACATCCTCTGGTAGTCTGCACCCAGTGAGAGACTTCACCATCTGGAATCTCTCAACTCGTGCCAGATCCTGAAACTTCAGTTTCAGGCTGGTGATCATCTCTATTGGCGACTCCATGTTCTCGTATTGACTCTTTAAGTCCGATACCATGGTAGCCAACATCAGACCACGCACATCTACCACATCAATATAATGCTTGTTCCAAGCATTATACGCTGCATTCGAGCGATTGGCCCCAAGCCTTTCTTGAAGAGCTTTCTCAAGGACATAGTCCTTACTCTCATGCTTGAGGATTAATCTCAAATTGCGATACCAATTCAGGAAATTTGACCCATTTAACTTGTCCTTCTCAAGGACGGGTCGTAACAAGAAGGTAGTTTTAGACATAGGCTGAAAATTTTAGTTATGATTTCAGGAAATGAGGAATCTTATCCAATAAGAAAACTCGCATTATATTCAAACAATGTTTCCTCAATGAATATAATAATCCAAGATCCATACATCACTAAAATCCGAGTGGACGACTCGTCTTCACCCAGAGTTTAGTAATCTAGGTAAGAAAATCATTGCTAATTGTACTCAGTACAACTCTTGGTCGTAGATAAGACAATCCATGTCTCATCCACTCTGACGTCTCTGGGCCCAGAACTTCTGATAGCCCAGTCAAGTAAAACCAATCTCTTCTGTCTTGTGATCACTGACAGTCGCACTGCAAGTTTGTCAATGACCATCTGCCTTACTCATGTTGCAGTGGATACCAAGGACTCCAAGACTATCCAACAAACGACACGAGTCTTGACAGTAGACAAGATTGGGCAAGACATCAAGATCACTTGATATTTAGTTGAGGAAATGGAACTTTAAAAGATTAGTAATTCAATCTCTTAAGTCATGCAATAGTTGATGTTAAGCACTGCAAGACCATCAACACTACTACCTGCCTTACTCATGTAATTGTGGACACCAAGCTCTCGGCAAGACTATCCAACAACGAAACGAGTCTTGACAGTTGACCATATTGAATAACTAAGCTTCGATTTAACACACATCCAATGTGCATTAAACGGGTTTAGAACATTTTTAACTTTTAATAATTTTAATTAAGTTTTAATCGTTCTAATTTCAGTGGGTTAGGTCATTCGGTTCGGTTGCTTAATCATTTGGTTCAAAACCAAACGATTACGGCTCGCATCGTCACCATATGTGTCGACTGACACATTTGGTCGACTCTTGATATGCAACCTTCAGATCATCCGAGATAACCGGTCAAATCCAATTTAACCAGTCCATCTAATTGAACCGATTCAACCAGTTTTAACTAATTGCGATAACCGGTCCAATCCAATTGAACCGACTTATCCAATCAAACTAATCTTTAACCAATTAAATCGGTTTATTCTAATTGAGATAACCAGTCCAATTCAATTGAACCAATTCATCCAATTTAAACCGATCTTCACTGCTTTAACCAAGCATGATAACCAATTCAATCCAATTGAACCGATTCAACCAACCGCAAGGTTTGTGTCGACCGACATTGTAGAATATTAGGGATTAAACCGACATGACCATGCGAGATAACCAGTTCAATCCAATTGAACCGATCTATCCATTCGCATAGTCTGTGTCGACCGATGCACCCAGTGTGTCGATCGACGTAGTGCGATTTCAAATCTTTCGTATTTTCGCCGTGTATCGACCGATACACCCAGTGCATCGATCGATGTTGTGCGAAAACCCTAATATCTTTTACGAGTTTTCGCGATGTGTCACCATGCGACAAACCCTAAATTATTTACGCGTTTTCGCTCTGTGTCGACCGACACACGCTTTGTGTCGATCGACACTCTGCGACAAACACTAAAATCTTATTATGCGTTTCGCGGTGTGTGATATATCATGGTTTTTACCCATTTTATGCCATGATATAGATGTGTTTTTAGTGTCTTTTGTGTTCTTTTTAGTATGTTTTCAGGTCTAGACACATTTGGAGCAGAAGTGGAGATTTTGGAGCTGTTTGGTGTATTTTGGAGATTTGGTCCGAGAGACAGAGTTCACTGTCCAGTTTTGGAGACTGCGTCGATCGTTGCACACCTGCATCGATCGTTGCATATGCGAATGGGCCAGACTCGCCGATTTAATGAAGAATGCTGATTTTGCAGAAAAGCCCAGATATTTACACAGAAGCCCAAAACGTGTTTTAGCTATTATATAAGGGTTTTTAAGCCATTGTTTAGGCTACGCTTTACTTTTAAGTCTTATTTTATTTTCAGAGAGCCTTAGGGGCTGATCTTGCTCTCGAAAGAGAGAGGATTTCGAACCCCTGTTGATTATTCTGTTTTATGATATTTGGTTTTCTACTTAAGATGTTTTCTGTTTCGATGAGCATGTCTGAGTAGATTACCTGTTAGGTTGAAGGATTCTCATTAGGGATTTCAGAGAATTATAGTTTAAATCAATCTGTAGAGATTTATATCTGCTAGTTCTTTATCTAAGTTGTTCTTAATGCCTAATCTGAAGTAGCTAATCAGAATTATGATGTTAGGTTGATTAATGCAGCGGAAGTTGGTTAATTTAACTAGAAAGAACTTAGATAAGCAATTAAACTGTTCGCAAACGAAAGTTTGGTTCAGGTTAATTGTGAACATATCAAACTTGGAACTAATGCTGGTTTAATCTGTTAGTTCTCGCAAACGAAAGTTTGGTTTGCTGCACTTAGACTTAGAGAATTATCGCAAAGGAATTTGGTTAATTCTATATCCGTGTTTTGAGTTCTAGAACAGTTATTGATTAGATCTAGACTGATTGATTGCTTGCGTTCCTGATTTCCTGAGAACTCCTGAAACCTAACGCTTCGCTTCCTTGCTCACAACTCGCTTGATTTACTTTCTGCTGTCTGATTTACTGCTTTCCCATATTGCTTTCTCCTAGTTTAATCACTTCTGTTTTCATCTATCGTTGACCAGAGTCCCTGTGGATTCGATACCCTAAGTACTACAACTACATCACTGTGCACTTGCAGTTAGAATAGGGTTAAAACTAGACCTATCAGTGTGTCGACCGACACAAGCTTAGTGTCGATCGACACAGTGCGACAACAGCAGTTCGTCGTTTTCAACAGAGATTCAATCCGAGATTAATTTCTAGAAAACACGATTCAACAGGAAATTAACTAATCAAATTCATTAGTATTCGATTTAAATGCCTTGGATTCAATATACTAAACCCTATCATGCTCTGATACCACTGTTGGATCTCCTAGGATCTAGGGTTTGTTATATTGAAATTACCAACCTCGTTCTTACCTCAGATCTGGCAGCGGAATGGAATGGTGAACGAGATCTAGCGAATCAAGTGCTTCGCCTCTACCAAGCACACACTCACACAACCTGGAACGCCGGGATGCTAGTGCCGGATTCAGGGAATGAGTTTTCGATGTCTCTGCTTTTCTCTCTGATAATTACAGTGACGGCATGGGTCCAGGTCGACCATATAAGCCTTTATATATTGACCTGAAAATGACATCACAAACCGTCGGATAAGCCCGACTCGTTTACGTCAAAACCCGATATGCATCGATCGACACACTTACTGTGTCGATCGACACACCTTTTCGAAAAGCCTACATCGATCGACACACTCATGTATCGATCGACACATACATCATAAAACTCTATGTCAATGTGTATCCAATACCACATACTCAACGTGAAAATCTCCATAGAATATTGAGGATCGATAAAGTGGGAGGTGGAGGTAAGTACCTAGGGTTACCTGAACAGTTTGGCCGAAATAAAACAGAAATGTTCAAGGATTTGGTAGATAAAGTTGATCAGAAAGTGGGAGGATGGTATAATCAATTTTTGTCTCAAGCTGGAAAAGAAGTGCTCATAAAATCAGTGATTCAAGCAAAGCCGGTCTATGCAATGAATTGTTTTCAGATCCCAAAGACAACAACGGATGCAATAACAAGTAAGATCACTGAATTTTGGTGGGGAAAAAATAATGGAAAAAGGAAGATTCCATGGATTGCTTGGAAACGCTTATGCCTTCCTAAAAAGGAAGGTGGACTCGGCTTTAGAGATCCAAATAAATTCAATCTTGCACTTCTTGCAAAACAAGCATGGAAAATCCTAAAGAAACCAGAATCATTACTGGCTAGATTATATAAGGGTCGCTATTACCATACATCGAAATTTTTAGATTCGATGCCTTATGGTAATTGTTCTTACGGTTGGCGATCAATATTAGCAGGCAAAGAACTGCTAAAACAAGGACTTCGTGTCCAGATTGGTAATGGAGAAAACACATCAGTCTGGGAGGAGAAGTGGTTACCGACATTACCTCCAAGCTTGGCTGAAGGAGATAATCAGAACATGACTATGAGAGTCTGTGATTTGTTCTTACCAGGTCAAAGAGTATGGAATGAGGCATTACTGGAGGAAGTCTTAGGAGAAGATAACGCAGCATTAGCAAAATCCTTACATCTTTCACGGTATGCACAGCAAGACCGCTATATATGGCCGTATACAAAGGATTCCCAATATTCAGTTAAATCGGGTTACTTATTTGCCATGCACCATATGGACACGGACTATGTTGCACCACCACCAGGACTTGTTGAAATTAAAACCAACATTTGGAAGCTTCCGATTGCACCAAAGATACATACATTTTTATGGAAGGCAACCTCCGTGGCTTTACCTTGTGAAACAACATTACAAACTCGTGGAGTACAAGGATCTCTTCTTTGCCAACGATGTTGTATAGATGATGAATCCATAAATCATATATTGTTTCAGTGTCAGTATGCTCGAGCGGTGTGGAGATGTGCGGGTTATGTGAGCATGAATCATATGTCTAATGACTTAGAGTTGAATATGCAGAAAATGATTCAGATTTATTCAAATAAACAACTACCGATTGAACGGCGATTACTGCCTTGTTGGGTGTTATGGATCATCTGGAAATCAAGAAACGAATTTTTTTTTACAAAAAGAAACGTACATCCGAAGGAAGATGCAGATAGAAGTGTGGCGGCTACATTAGAATGGGTTGAAGCTCATCCTGAACTAAAAGAAGACAGAGACCGGAACCCACTGAATATAAGATCGACTCGATGGGATAAACCATCAGCTGGTTGGCTTAAATGCAATTTCGATAGCACATTTAACTTGCATAATGAATACACAGGAGTAGGATGGATTGTGCGTAATGATCAGGGTATGCATATACTCTCGGGTCACGCGAAGTTAAGGTCTGTAACATCGTCCCTTCAAGCTGAAGCTCTCGGACTTTTGTTAGTGTTACAAATGGTTTGGATACGAGGATGGAGAAATGTGTGGTTCGAACTGATAGTCAAGAACTTCAGAATGTGGTTAATCGGTGTGAAGAGAATACAGAGCTTGGTACTTTGGTTATGGACATAAATCACTGGATATCTAAGTTGCCGGATTGTTCGTTAGAAGCTGTACATCGAGAGAAGAATATAATAGCGGATAGTCTAGCTAAATTAGATGGTCAGTATTCAAACTATGTTGTATTTCAATCTCCTATTGCTCTAATTGAGCATTTGTTGTATGAACCTTATATTGCATAATCAATCAAATTAGACGTTAAAAAAAAATAGACTTTTGCATGCTTGGATATCTTTTGAGTATTTTTAGGTTCTTTGGAGAGTTCTTGATGTTTAGAGTTGGAATTTTGAACCATGAGAGAAATTTAGAGGCCAAATGAGTGATTAAAAGAAAAATGTGATAAAATATTAAGTTGATGGTCTTGAAAGATCGAGTCATGAAGTCATTCCCTTGATATTTAGCTTTAAGTTTCTAAATAAAAGTCGTGGAAAATTTAGTTAAAAGGGCATTGACTGCGCCAAAGAGAAGGTAAACAACGATTTTTGATGGGCTTGCGTGGTGATTCTGGAGAGCTTGATATAGTGGTCGACCTGTGAAGGGGAAATCCCGACTACTTGTAACACCGAGTGTCAAGGAGAAAGCTAAGGAGATTGCTGGAAGGCGAGTTTGGAGGAGAGAAGAGGGATAGAGAACGTTAAAACCCCTGATGTTCATACGTTTCTGCAGCATCTCGTGACTTTTGGAATCGTTAAGAAGGAAGATCTTGCTCTGTACAGGAAGCTTGTGGTTGGATCAGCTTGGCGCAAACGGATGCCAAAGCTTGCTGTTTCAGTTGGTCTGGGTGACCAAATGCCTGGTAATCTCTCTACCTCTTCACCTTTAGTTTCTCATGTCTGTCTGTCTACCTTTCGCCTGAAACCTAGTATGCTAGTGCTTGTCAAGAATGCATTAGTTTACAAGTCCATGTGAATATATGTTCTTCAAGCATGTTCAATTTTGGATATTGCAATGTTGTTGTCTTGGCTCTTTCATGGGAATATGTGACTATGTGTGTGTGATCTGAATTGGAATTGGAATATGTTGCCTATGATCTGTCTTCACTCAAAGAACTAAATTGGAATGCATTAAAATTCTATTATAGATTTCCAGTAACACGAAGCCCGAAATGCAAAATTCATATCAAAACGACACCGTACTACACCAAAAAACGACAGTGGTTCGATCTCTACTTGATCAGTCGTTAGCTGTGGCGAGCTGGAGAGACAAGAGCTCCTCCTCAGGAATCATCTTAATGTGACAATCGGAAGTTGGATACGAAGCGCACAGAAGCGCGTAGCCACGTTCCACCACATCTTCGCTTAGCATTCCGTCGCTCTGATCCACCGTTCCGGTCACGAGTTTCGCCGGACAAGTCATACAAACGCCGAGATTGCAATCGTACGGCACGTCCATTCCCGATTCAAGTGCCTTTGACAAAATCGTCTCGTCCGGTTCAACTTCCAATTCCGTCTTCTTTCCGTCCTGCTCCACCACCACTTTATATGACCGAGCAACGATTCCGCGGGGAAGAATGCTCCGGCGATTTTTTGTTTTGAGTGTCACGTTCCGGAAAGGGAAGGAGAAGGAGTTGGATGGATAAGGTTTAGGGAGAGAGATTGTGGAGGTTCGAGGAAGAGGAAGAGTCGCCATGAGTGAAAGAGATTTTTTTTTTTTTGTGTTGAGTGGGAGAGATGAGTATTTGTGGTGAATAAGGAGATAAGGTGCGGAAGATTGAACCGGAATAAACCGGATCAGATTATATCAAATCGAGAAGCAATATTGGTAACCAACCACCGCGTTTTGATAATATCCAAAGCACGTGACATCTTACCTGTAGAGAGTCATATAATGATCATTTGACGATTTGATTCCATCCATTCTCTGCAAAGCAAACGTTGTTGACTTTCTCACTTGGGAGGTATCCTCATCGGCTTCCTCTTCCCATTCTCTTTTAATTTCTCTAACGATTTCGAATTCTGTTTGATTGGATAGGCTAACTGTATACGATTGAGCTGATTTCATTGTTAATTCTAGTGGTTTCGTGTTAAGTCATCTGGAGATTTATGGTTTCGTAAAGTTTTAGATTAGGGAATATTGGCTTGCAAAATTCAGGTTGGTTAATTAATTCGGATGATTTATTCCTTTTCTCTCTGTGAAGTAAACTGTGAAGCTTGAATCATGGCCTCTCGAATTGCTAAAGATGTGACCGAAGTAAGCTCTCTATTTCTTCAACTGTTACATAAAAGTGAGTTTTGTTCCATGTTCATGTAATGATTGACTGTTTGTTTTTTTTCTCTCCCGGCAGTTGATTGGGAACACTCCATTGGTGTATCTGAACAATGTGGCTGAAGGATGTGTTGGTCGTGTTGCTGCTAAGCTCGAGATGATGGAACCCTGCTCTAGCGTCAAAGACAGGTTCCTACTTTTAGTCCAGAACTCTCTTCTGTTTTCTTGATTTTTTTAAGTTTCGGTTTTTGTGAAAACGTTATACTCTTATTTCCTTTGTGCAGGATTGGTTTTAGCATGATTTCTGATGCAGAGAAAAAGGGTCTGATAAAACCAGGAGAGGTTCGTTTCGATATCTGAATCTTTCAAACCACTATAGTTTCTTTGTTCATTGTATTTGATATTTTTTTTAGTTTCTTCTTTAATTAGAGTGTGTTGATTGAGCCAACAAGTGGAAACACCGGAGTTGGGTTAGCATTCACGGCAGCTGCCAAGGGATACAAGCTTATTATTACAATGCCAGCTTCAATGAGTGTGGAGAGAAGAATCATTCTCTTAGCTTTTGGAGTTGAGTTGGTTTTAACTGACCCTGCTAAGGGCATGAAAGGCGCTATCGCAAAGGCTGAAGAGATTTTGGCCAAAACACCCAATGGTTACATGCTCCAACAGTTTGAGAACCCTGCCAACCCAAAGGTAATGCTTATTATTTACTTCTTGTGCTTTACTGAAATCTGTTTCGGTCTGTTATTGAACTTTGAACTGTCAATGGCAGATCCACTATGAGACTACTGGACCTGAGATATGGAAAGGCACTGGTGGAAAAATCGATGGCTTTGTTTCTGGGATTGGTACTGGTGGTACCATAACAGGTGCAGGGAAGTATCTTAAGGAACAAAACCCGAACGTTAAGGTGAGAGAGCTTCATCCTTGTCATACAATTGGCTTTCGTATCATACTCGCGAGTCTAGACTCAGTCGATGGCTTTGTTTTTTCCTCTATCAGCTGTATGGAGTGGAGCCAATTGAAAGCGCTATTCTATCCGGAGGGAAGCCAGGTGCATTTTTGATTCCCTCTGCCTTTAATACTATAATCATGCATGTTCCTTGTTTGGCTCATGTCTTATTCTTTGATTATCGAACACTTGATGTTGTTTGCTGAAAATGCCTAGGCCCTCACAAGATTCAAGGGATAGGTGCTGGTTTTATACCAAGTGTATTGGATGTTGATCTTATAGATGAAGTTGTTCAAGTAAGAAATATTTGTTAATACTGATCAGAAATTGTAATTGCGTCATGTAAGAGAGCTACAAATCTTACTGACCGTTTCTGTAACTCTTTCTACAGGTTTCAAGTGATGAATCCATTGACACAGCAAGACTTCTTGCTCTTAAAGAAGGCCTTCTTGTAAGTGTTTTACATTTTCACAAGGAACGAGCTATATCTCGAAAACAAATTGTGGATTTCTCTAGGATCAGTTGTTTGTTTGTAGCTTATCATTTCATTATGAAAAAAGTTTTCTAAAAATGGTTTAGGTTGGAATATCATCTGGCGCAGCAGCAGCTGCAGCAATCAAACTTGCAAAGAGGCCAGAAAATGCGGGGAAGCTTTTCGTGGTAAGTTATATTGTATTAGTATGTCATCACCACCCACCCCAAAGCTAAGAAGCTCTGATATATAAAACAAGAAACAAGCAGCAACCAAACTGAGTCTTTGTTGTTTTCTGATGAGTTCAAAGAAGTCCACTAAATAGGTTTAATTTGTACAGGCGGTGTTCCCAAGTTTCGGAGAGAGGTACCTGTCGACGGTACTCTTCGATGCGACAAGGAAAGAAGCGGAATCGATGACCTTCGAAGCCTGAAAACTTGTCTATTTCTTTGATTAGAGACGCCAAAATAAAAAGATCTCCTCAAGAGAATGTTCATCTTCTGTTTCAGTTTCAATGCGTCTTTGTTTTTCTTTCTCTGCATGTGTGTGAGTATAAAAGTCGTTTGTTTGACCAGCTTTGCTTGACGTGCTTTTCTCTGATCTGATCTGATCCCAGGTTTCCTTACTTGTAAACCTTCGTTTATATGTGACTTTTGGCTCTCTTTTTATTTGAGTTATGTATTCTCATTATAATCAGATCATCAGAACTAAACTAAATCCTTTTTCAAGTTGAAGTCTTCAACATAACCAAACTCAGATTCCTGTGGCTATGTATAAGATTATAGGATAAGGAAGAAGAAGGTAATGCTCAAACTCAAATGGAGTGATTCTGATAAAATCCCAGTTTTACACAATATCATCTACACAAAATCGACAATACTTCTCATTACAATCGCTATAATCATACCCAAATTTTCAGCTAAAAAAGTCTTGAACACCTTTTCCGATGAACACACGATCAGAAAGCTCGGCCAGAAGGAAATTGACGGTGAGCAAAACGACGCTTGAACCGGCGATTACACCAAGCACCACGCCGGTCGTTCCGAGCACTTTCTGAAACGCCGGCCACTCAATCTCCCTCACTTCCTCCGCCACTCCACTCAGAAACTCATTCTTCCCTTTCTCCTCCTCCGCCGCTTTCCTCTGCTCCATCGCCGCTTTTATCTCTGCTCCCAACGCGCTAATCTCCACCTCCTTATCTGCGTTTTCACTCTCTCCCGGTGACGGAGTCGCCTCCTGATCGGATTCTGATCCAGCTGTATCTCGGCTCTGCTCGATAGCCTTAGCCACCAAATACGGCGATTTCCTCCGATAACTCGTCGCCGGAGTTCTTATCTCAAGGTCAAATGGATATATACGGTGCATGGAAGGTGGCGATTTCAACGAGAATGCTGTTTTCCGTATGGTTCTGGTAATTCCGGTGACCGGCGGCGAGAATTGTGCGGCCAGTGACATTTCCTCGTTGCTTTTTTTTCTTTTTTTTTCCTTTAAATTTAAGAATGTTCTCCTCTTCCGGATAGAATTCGATTCAAATATCTATAAGGCAATGATCAGATGCAATGGTGACTATAGTAGAGTTGCTATAATTAGGGAGCCCACATGTCAATAATTTTATTTTTAATGCATAAAATTTATTCAATCAAAAAGTTTTCTTACATCAAGTGTTACTTTTATTGTTTGTTTTTCATAAACTATAAAGATTGGAATAGATTTGAAACAGAGAATGAAAATAATAACCTTTCTTGAACGGGAAAAATGCCAAATAATGTCTGAACTTTTCCATTCTAGCCAAACAAAATCCGGATTGTATTGTTGGCCAAACAATACCTCATCTATAGTTAACCTTTTTAAAAATTACAAAATTCAAAGTTGTCTCGGCCAAATTAGCATGCCGTTATCCCAACTAACAGAAGCATTAGAAGGCGTTTATTAACCGTTTACTGTGCCGTTAGATCAAAACTACGTCGTTTTGTATAAAAAAAAATTATTTAAGAAATTAAAAAATCTAGTCAAGCGCAAGGCTCAAACTCGGGTCTCATGTGAAATAGGGAAGGAGTTTCTCGCCACTGAGAGAGTAGCATTTCAACGACTAATGTTGAACACTGATTATATTTGAAGGCTTCCCTTCGAGTTATCACCAATCTCTCCCAATCGTCTTGACCAAATATCTCCTTGATGATGTTTATACTTGTCTAATGAATCAACCTCTTAAGAAACAAGTTCCTGTTGGGTCTGATCACCAGGCGGATATCCCTGAATGTGTCAAGGAAGAGATTGTTCGGTCAGAGACTCGTACAAACGATGAAGAAAGAAAACTGATGGGAAAGTGCATAATACCAATGCCTGACTCAGACGTTTTTGGAACTGGTCAAGGAAGAAAGGAATATCTATGCTCGGATAAAGGCTCAGTCAGATGCGTGCGGAGACATATCATGGAAGCGAGGGAGAGTCTGATCGAAACTATTGGATAAGGTGTCAAGAGACGGTGAGGTGAATGTAGAAGACGACTCGTGTATGAACGATGCTCACTGTGTATACGTGGATAAGGTTTCAAAAGACGGTGAGGCAAATGTAGAAGACGACTCGTGTTTGTACTTCGAGCTACAAGAATCCAATTTGATCTTCTCGCACAGCCCGATGGAAAACAGAGAGTGCCACAGATCTGGTGATGATTTGTTTTCATTTGATGATGCTTGTGATAGGAGACTCGCATCATCAGATTGTTGGACCAAGAACAACGATCTTTTACCAACTTCGAACATCATCGAAGAGATATTTGGTCAAGACGAATTGGTAGAGATTGATGATAACTCGAAGGGGAAGTCTTCAAATATAATTAGTGTTCAACATTAGTCGTTGAAATGCTACTCTCTCAGTGGCGAAAAACTCCTTCCCTATTTCATGTGAGACCCAAGTTTGAGCCTTGCGTTTGACTAGATTTTTTAATTTCTTACATAAAAATTTTTGATACAAAACGACGTAGTTTTGATTTAACGGCACATCAAACGGTTAATAAACGCCTTTTAATAATTCTGTTAGTTGGGATAACGGCATGCTAATTTGGCCGAGTCAACTTTGAATTTTGTAATTTTTGAAAAAGTCAACTAGAGATGAGGTATTGTTTGGCCAGCAATACAATCCGGGTATTGTTTGGCCAGAATGAAAAAGTTTAAGCATTATTTGGCATTTTTCCCTTTCTTGAACACTCTTCTTGAGTTGATTAGTTTTTTTATCCTGGTTCCAAACCAGATTTCCAGACCATTATTGAAGTTTTGATTGCCTATTTCACGGATTGAGAGAACTATGTTGCGTAAAACTTTATTAATAATCTGCTAACTCATTTATTGTTCATTTGTCCATTTTCATGCTTGGAGTATATATTTGAACAAAAATTTCTTAGTATTACTTAGTCTCGAACCAGAAACTAAGTTGATAATCATTCCAATCAGAAGTATAATCACTATTTAACAGCTCCCAAGTTAGGTTCTTCCATATTCCAGCTGTGAATTTACATTCAAAGAACAAATGCCTTTTTGTTTCAGTATGACATGTGCACATCATACATTGAGTATCTGCATTGATGTTCCACTTTTCCAGAGGGTCACTTGTGAAAAAACGGTTATGAATCCTTATCCATAGCAGAAAAAGTACTTTGGGGTATTGTGTTTAAACCAAACAGCCTCACTCCAATCACATGGTGGGCCAGAGGTACGAACTTGATTCCATGTGTCCTTGGTTGATAATTTGGCTTTGTAGATGTTCTCCTTACTTTTCCAAAGCGCAACATCCCGCGTATCCGTCACTACTATATTTTTCAGTGCCTCCATCAGTGAGCAGTGCATTTTTGTGTCTTCTCCTGCGGTGTATGGCCAAAGCATCAGCTACAGTTGAGTGTTCTAAGATTCCCAAATCGACAGTTCCCCTTGCACCAAGAAGGTACTTTAGTCTGCCCTTCTCAAACCAAGAATCAAACCAAAAATTTGCCTCTCGACCGCTTTTTATTTCCACTTTATGGAATTGTTTTGATGTTTCCATGAGCTCGAGTAGCTTCATCCAAACCCATAAACCATTTGCCGATTTGTCATTTATAGACCAAAAAATCCTTTACGGATTGAGTAGGTTTTGATCCATTGTACCCAAAGAAAGCTTCGTTCGAGTTCAATCTCCAAACAAGCTTTAATCCCATGACAACACTGACTTCTTTAAGCGACCTTAGTCCAAGACCTCCTTCCCACTTTGGCCTACATTAATCATGCCAACTTATCTTAGCTTTCCTTGTGTTCAATCTGGCCCTGACCAAAGAAATGCAACACACAAACTTTCTATTTATTTTAGGCAGCTTCCAGGAAGTCGAAATGTTGTGAGCCAGAAGTTTGTAAGACTCATTATTATTGAGCTAAGAAGTTGGAGCCTACCAACATGTGATATGAATAGGCATGTCCAGGAGATCATGCATTTTCTAATTCTGTCCATTAAAGGCATATAATCCACAATTGTCATGCGCTTAGTGAGCAGAGGTAGGCCTAGATAATGCACCGAAAGTTGGCCTGAATCAAAAGGAAAACATGAGAGGATGTCACCTTGATTAGTCTGACTTACGCCTGCCATGAATAGCTTGGACTTCTCTAGACTTATTTTCAGTCCCGAGATCTGAACAAACCTTTCAAACACCTCCAGAGTACCCTCAATTGATCTTTTCTGACCATCCGTGAATACCATCAAATCGTCTGCAAAACACAAATGCATGAGCCCAATGTTTATGCATCTAGGATGATATCCAAATTTCCGGTTCTGCGCTGCCTTATCTAACATCTTGGATAAAACATTGATGCATATGATGAACAGATATGGCGACAGAGCACAACCTTGTCTTATACCTCTATCATTCTGGAAAGAAACCCACCAGTTCACCATTCACCTGGACTGAAAAGAGGCAGTGGATATACATAGTTTGATCCATTTGATGAATTACTCTGGTATCTCTATTGCGCTCAAGGTATTAAGAAGGAAGCTCCATTGGACCGAGTCAAATGCCTTAGATATATCAATTTGCATCGCATATCTAGGGGATATGGACTATTTGTGATAATCTTTCACTAGTTCATTAGCCAGGAGGACGTTTTCAACCAATAACCTATCCTTTACAAAGGCTGATTGGTTCCAAGAGATGACTTTAGGGAGCAGGCCTTTGATTCTATTTGCAAGGATTTTAGATATTACTTTGTAGATGACGTTACAACACGATATGGGCCTGTAATCCTTCATTTCCATAGCATTGTCTTTTTTAGGAATCAAGGCTAAAATTGTTGCATTGAGGCCCTTAGGGAGGAAGCCTTTGATGAAGAAAGACTTAACCGAGATGGTGAAATATTTCCCAACAATTGGCCATACTGATCTAAAAAACTCAGCTGTGTATCCGTCTGGGCCCGAGGATTTAAATCCTGGCATGCTAAAAGAACATCCTTTATTTCTGCAGCTGAAACCGCTTTCCGAAGCTTTTGCTTTTCCTCATTACTACACTGAAAATCCAGTATGTTCTGCAACTCCTCCATCTCTATGCCATGAAAGTCATGAGGTTTGAAAGTGATGAAGTCATGAAAAAATTTCTCAGCTTCCGCTTTTATCCCATCTTATGTATCAACCATCTCCCGTGTACTAGATTTAACTTCTCTTATTGCATTATTTGATTGCCCCAGCTTTATTGCGTTGTAGAAAGATTTATGGTTCCGGTCACCAACCTTTAACCAGTGTAGCTTCGACTTTTGTCTCAAGAAACCCTCCTCCAAATCACTAACCCTCAACCACCGCTCATATGCTTTCATCTCTGCTATTGTATTTGCCTGTGATGGATCATTGAGAACTGCTTCTTATTTCTAACATAGAATGTCAAAAGCTTATTTGGCTCTCTGTTGAATACCACCACGTTTTGCTATGCTTGCGGATCTTATATGAGGCTTTAAAGACTTTAGCTTCTTTGAAAACCGGAAAAGCGCAGAGGTTGAGTGGAAGAGCTCCTCAATATCATTTCCGAAGTTCCCCACCATACTCTAAAACTCTGAAGATTCCGCGAAAATAGTAGTGAATTTGAATGGCCTCTTTTTGGTCTAATTTTCCACCTCTAAGTAAAATTGAAATCTTATATGGTCTGAACATCATCATGCTTCAAAATTGCATAAGCTTGGGTGGTTTAACCAGACATCATTTATTAGTAACCGATCCAGTTTCTTACATATGAGACCCTCCTCTCGTTTGTTGCACCAAGTGAGGCGAGGTCCCTGTGATTCTATATCTGACAGACAGCAATAGCTCACTACTTCTTCAAACTCATGCATCCCTATTGTCACATGTGAACCATTTCCAAAGTCTGAATGCTCGTCACTATATAAAATATCATTATAATATCCCATGACTGCCCAAGGTTTACCTCTAAACATAGGAGATTCTTGATGAGTTTTGATATCTTTCCAGAGTTCTCTCCTCTCCTACACTATATTAGCTGCATATACGAACGAGCAGAAAAATTCTTCCTCCTTGCCATCCATCTTAATCGAAATACTAATGATCTGGTCTGTTTTGTGCGGCGAAACACGAACCAGTGGACTCCACACTACCTAAACTTCCTTTATTGATGGACTCATAATTCGACACATGGGACCAACCGCGCTAAAAATGGAATTCAAAATCTTACTTGCCTTCCTCTCCTTTACTTGGGTTTCAAGTAAACAACAAAATTGTTAACCTTTTTTCCTATCCACTTACGGACTACTGAATGCTTGTTTAATTTATTCAACCCTCTTATGTTCTAGAAAAATCATGTCATTGAGAGGAGTTTCTGGAAAATTTTCGAGATGTTTGAGACGGCTTGTCCTTATTTCTATGTAATGGATCCACTAGAAATTTATGATTCGCCTTTGATGTTCGCGGAAGAGGACGACGCAGAGATTCCTTAGCCAACTCCCCTCCCTTCTTCTTATCCATTACATTTTGATCCTCGCCTTCTTCCTTATTTTCATTTTCAGAGTTGAGAAGTTGTCCATTATCATCAGACTCATTTAACACTGAGAACCTTGACGGAGAAATAATCTCCTTCTGCCCATCGTCTAGTCGGTCTTGTTTTGGTTGATTTCTTGCTGATTTTGAGGGAGAAAGACATTCACCCTCTATTTTACCTTCCTCCATCTCGAAACTGATATCTTTCTCTCCTTTATCAGTCTTACTCGACTATTCTATACTCTCCACATCCCCATTCTCTCCCGCATTGTTAAAATATTCCTTCTTCACCACAATACTAATATATGTCTTAATTTTTTTATCTGCCACACTATCCTTCTCTACACCCTCAACATCCTCATTTCCCTCAATGATCCCATACTTCTCTGATTTTCCTTCTAACTCCATTCTAGTAAGATCAGTCACTTGATCCACCACTTGATCATCTACTTTTGCTTCTTGGACCTCCCTTAGTGACAATTTAAGAGGTCTCGACTTCTTTTGATTCGCAATGTAAACTGTGTCGAGATGTCCCCACTTTTCACATATTTTGCAATGTTGTGGCAACCAAGGATATGGAAATTCCACTACAAAGATCTTTCCATTCCTCGAGAAATTTATTTGTCGAGGAAGCTCCTTTGATAAATCTACATTCACAAATATCTTTGCCATCTCCAAATCTGAGCAAGAAGAAGTTTCCGGATGAAGCTTAGTTTGTACAAGCATTCTCTATCAGAAGTGTCGTCTCTCCTCAAAATACCCCTATTAGGCTTCAGCCTTTAGGTACTCAGGTCGGATTTGAATCAGGTATATTCGGATATAAGTATATTCGAGTAAAGGAGTTTTGTACCTATATATGATCCGACCAAGTTTTGGTTTGAGTTAGGATCGAGTCTTTTCGGGTTTGGGTTGATTTGAATCCTAAATTATTATACTTATTAAATATTTGAAACACGCAGATATATTTCAAACTCGGTTTTAAATATTTTTAGTTTTTTTTTTTATGAATATTTTTTATCCAAAATACTTGAAATACCCAAAAAACTAACCGGATTAAATTAAGTAAAAAATTTCCATCTATTATTTTATTAAAATTTTCATTAGCATCATACAAAATAATATATCTGCCATTTAATGTAATTTATTTATATGAAAAATGTGTCAATTAAATATTTACATCCATACATATATATAGTAGCCACCAAAACAACAACAACAAAACCAAAGATTATTAAATGAACAGCTTCAACAGAAAAATAAAGCAATCAACAAAGTCATCATCTAATCCTTACACGAAGTCATCATCTAAGACCATCTCCAATATATTACTTTATTTTTATACTAAAATTAAGTATTCTAAAATGTAATAGTATTTTACTCCAATGTATTATTTTATTTTTTATTCCATAAATAAAATATTATATATATATATATATATATATATATATATATATATATATATATATATATATATTCTCTTCAATTTTATTTTTGTACATTTTAATTACAAATTTTATTGACCCTATTTAGTTTTAATTTTCATAAAATTTTCATAAATTTGAAATTAATTCACTTTACAATTTTATGAATAATACAATAGTATTAAAAATAAGAAATTTTATTTTATAATGTTTAAAAATATTTACAAATGTTGCTGAAAAATAAAAATAGATATTTTACATAAATTATTATTATATTCATAAAAGTTAAAATTAAAAAGAATTATTACCCAAAAAATATTTTGTAAATAAAAAATCACTCTAAAATAAAGTAAAAATATAGTAACTTTATTTTAGAGAGGAAAATAAAGTATGGTGGAGAAAAGTTTACCTTAAATCCCATTTTAGAATGAAAAATAAAATAGGGTTGAAGATACCCTAATATTCTGTGGACAAACCAACACAAGAAACCTCTTAGAACAGAGTATTCAAGTCCAACTACTTACAGAGCCGGAGCTAGAAATTTGGGGGCCCTACTCAAAAATATTTTCAAAATCATATTTTAATAATATAAAAATAATATTTTTTTATAAAATAAGAAGAAAACAATACAAAATATTTTTTTTACATTTAGTTAGTATAATACATTTTTGTTTTTATATATTTATATATACATACACACATAAAAAAAAATTTTGTGGGGCCCTTGAAAAGTGGGGGCCCCATTCAGAAAAATTAAAAAAATGTGTCCAACGCCGGCTCTGACTACTTATTTCATCAAAGTCAAACCATGAAAAAGAGTCCTAGTTAAACAAGGAACTGAAAAGTAAATCAAACATAAAACCAATAAATGATACACTGCGTCTATATTTCTATGATGCCAAAAATGAATATCCATGTTCTTAGTGGATTAGTGTTTTTGAATTGGGTTTTCGGATACAACCCTAAATATCCAATGGATAAAATATTTATTTCAGTTTAGTTAAAAGTTAAGGTATTTTTTCGGGCCCATAATCGGATATTCGGGTCTGGATATTTTGTTTCGTCACTAGATGAGGGAGTTGTGAATGCATCCGTGACTTTCTCGTTACAGTGGCCACGGTGGAGAAGAGAGGAAACAAAGAGGTAATCTTACAGAGAGTTAAGGTTGTTGATGAAGATTAAGAGAGTGTGATGATGATGATGATGAGATGGAAGGTAGTGATTCGATACGACGATTAGATGAAGGAATCGACGGTGACAGACCACATACCACAAGAAGAGGAGAAGTAGAGATGCAGATTCTTCCTTAGAAAAGTAGACATTTTTGGTTGTTTACTTTGTTAATCAAATTCAAATGTGATTAAGGTGCAATGATCAGAATTTTTCTTGGCAGTGCTTATTAATACATGCATAAAGTTGCATATTAAGAGGCATAGGTGGTTCAAAGGCAGGGGCATCAAATGCGATTGTCATGGATCTATCCTATATTCTATAGTAAAAAGATCCACATTTTTTTTTGTAAGAAAAACTATAATTAAGGTTTTCTTAGAAAATATGTTTTTGATATAAAAAAAAATTTCTGAAAATAGGGTCCATATCATTTATTTTTTTTCTCAACATTTATAAGTAAAAGACACATTTTTGGGGAGTCCAAAGTTAAAGACACTTGAAAATAAAATAAAATATCTAAGGGCCCTATTTTCTTCTTAATTGCCCTAGAGCCCCCCTTATTTTTTCGAGGCGCCCTGTTAAGAGGAGGTCACATAGTATATGCAAGGTCCATAACGTAGCTGGATCCACTTTTTAATATCTATACTATTAAAAAAAGGAAGGTTTGCCATGGTACATAAATGTTGTTCCCGAAATTTGCCCTTGATATTATTAAGATTTGTAACTTTCATTAAGGGTAAAAATGTAAAACAATTTATATTTGATTTATTATCTCTACAATCCATGTTTCCAAACAAGACAATTATTAAACATGTAGCCAAACAACCAAAATCTAATGGGTTCCACTTTCCTAATTAATTAAAATCAAAACAAATTAATTGATAAATATAATTAATAATTTATACATCAACTATTATATATAAATTAAGATTCAAAATATATTTATAATATATTTTAATATCTTTTTATTTTGTTTCAAATATATATATATATATATATATATACATATATTACGATTGATGTTTTTACGATTGTACTTTTTAGCAGGTTTTTCCATCAAACTGAAAAATATTTAATTAATTAAACGGGTTGAAAAATTAATTAGCCAATCTCGATTATAAATTTTCTATAAAAAAAATTCGCATATAGTAAATAATTTCAGTTGATATATTTTAAAATTAATAAAAATATTAAAATGATTTCATACTTATATTATTCAAATATTTGAAGCGTCAAATTATGCTTTATGTTTGAATGAAGTTTTTAACGGATAGTTCCATCAAATTTGCAAATTATATATACGACTACAGCATGTATTTTATAAAATAATATTTTAGATAAATAAAATAACAATTAAACATATACCACATAACTTTTACAATAGTTGTTTTCACATATATATATATATTTTTCCAAACTATGATCTTACGATACAACACAGATTAAAATATATAATGCGAAATCGTTATTTTAATCTCTTAATCCTTACGATATATCTCCTCCAAATAACACATAATTCATTTAAAAAAAAAAAACTAAATTGCTAACTCATTGTTTATAATGTTGGTTAAACAATTATAATCAAAATTAGATTACATAATTAAAAAATCTAAACTACTATTAACAAAATGAATAAAAAGTAAAATTTGTAAAGAAAATTATACCGTCAAAATCTAGTAAAAATTACAATACAATCTTTGACATTCCCTTTTTAAATTTGTTTAGACCGCGGATTTACACCTACGAAGTCCTGATGATCATATTCGATTACAGAATAAAATAAAATATGCTATTAGAGAAAAGTTTATCTTTTTATCTTTCAATCAAAAATAATAGTGGATTGAAATATCCACTCTCTTTATAGTTTTACAAAGATATAAATGTTTAACCTAAACTAACAGCATTACCAATAATCCTTACAAGAACATATTCCATCCGTGAACCGATGAAACCGGTTATTGTCCCTCACAATGATCTTTCTCTTAACACTCCCAGAGACAAACTTGAAGAAGTTGTGGAAATCTCCACAGATCCTAAGGTTCTTAGTGTCCTGATGGGAACACCGAGTGGTAAAGCAGCAAGCCAAATGCTAGAGCCAGTTTCTCACTGTGGTGTGCAACCTCTGCTGCTTTTTCCTCTTCCTCCATTCCTCCAGGTCGGGTTTATACCCTGCAACCTCCATTTCGTTCCTTAGCTTGGTCAACATTGTTTGAATATCTTTGTTCATTATGTGAGATCTGTCCTTGGCTTGAAAAGCATGGACTTGGTTCTTCACTGTCATCCAACTGTACATGGTTCCTTTCTTGATCCCTACACCTTTCATTTCCTCTCTCACGGTTTTGGCTTCCGCCCACCTATCAAAGATTGGCTATAATATAGTTCGATCATGCTTTAAAAATTCACTTTCACATTTAGTCAAATTCAATAGTTTAAAATGAATTGAGGCTTCTTTGAATCGTTTAGAATATGATTCCAACCTAACAAGATGAATGAAAAACTGAACTTTCAACTAAGGTTCACCTACCTCCCAGCTGCTGCAAACGCATTGGAAAGCAGAACGTGGTTGCCTGAATCTTTAGGGTCAAGTTTAAAAAGGTTTTCAGCTGTTATGACTCCGAGGTGTGGCTTACTATGCATCCTACAAGCATTCTAAAGAGCACCCCAAACCGAGATTATCAGGTGAATTGGCATTTTCTTTGTGAATTTTTAAGCTCGTTCCACCATCCCAGCTCTTCCTAGCATGTCCACGACGCATGAATTATGCTCACCTCCTGGCTCAATGCCATAACTACTATTCATCGAATCAAATATCTTCATACTGTTTTTCACAGCCCTTGCTCTACTACAAGCTGAAAGTACGGACACGAACGTCATATAATTTGGAGCCGAACCGCATCCACGTGGTGCCATTTATTCAAATAATGCCAATGCCATAGCAACCTGACCCTGATGAGCATATCCACCGATCAATGAATTCATCGTCACTAAGTTCTTTTCAGGCATCTCAACCAAAGCTTGTTCTGAATCTTCTATACATCCGCATTTTCCATACATGTCAACGAATGCACTTCCCACAAAGATAGTCCTTTCAATGCAAGCTTTCACAGCGTGAGCATGTACCTATCTTCCCAACTAAAGACCTGCCATTCCAGCACTAGCACCCAAAGGGCTTGCGATCATAAAATCAGAAGTCTCAACAATTTCCTTCCTTGAACTTCAAATTAATAAAGACGCCTTTTCATCTTCATGATTCTGCACATACGCAGCCACCAACGAAAACCAAGAAACAGTATTTTTGGTTCCCATTTCAGAAAAGACAATCTCACTACATTAATGAATCTTCTTACACTTTCCGTAAAAATCGATCAACCCATTGCACGCTGACACATCTCTATCGAACCCAATTGTGAAAAAGCATTAAGGAATGCGCAAAAAGTTATTGAATTGGGGTGTATGTTGTGTTGTGTTTTTGAATAGATTTAATCATGATTTGGAGCATGTTTTAGCTTTAGATAATGCATTTAGGTATCATTAGGAGTGCATGTGCTTTGTTTTTCTCTTTTTTTTGTAGGTAGTGGAAGACATGATGAAGCACCAAAATGATATGGAGGAGGTAGAGACTGAAAAACACCCAAAAAGGAGTGAAAAACATCTAAGGATCGAATAGGACACCTCACAACGAGTACCCACAGCGAGGGCTGCAACCAGCTGTGAGGGATCTGTGGAACAGGACACCTCACAGCGAGTGCCCACAGCGAGGGCTGTCAGCCGCTGTGAGGGATTTGCGGGATGAAAAAATCCACAGCGACATGCACAGCGACAGCTCCAAGCCGCTGTGGACCAGGACACCTCACAGCGAGTACCCACAGCGAAGGCCTGAAGCCGCTGTGAGATTTAGCTTTGAAAGAACGAGTCATATGAAGAGCTTACATTCATATTTAGCTTTGGATCTTCAAACTAAAGTTATAGAGAATTGAGTTAGCTTTCCAATAGAGGTGGTTAGAAGTCATTTAGAGCTATACACAAAGCGTTATGATCGATTTACTGGACACATATCAATCATGCCATTTTGAGATCTACTTTTGCCCACATGCTACTTTTTCTTTTTCTTTTGGCTTGTAGACCCTCCCATGTTTTGAGGTCGACCAAGACACATTGTTTTCCATTATAAGGCCTCTTGGTGTATGAGGAGAGGTATGATCTACTTTTTGATCCATTTGTGGATCTAGATCACAACTTTATTTTCTTTCATCTTGTTTTGAAGTTTGGTTTGATTTTCTTGTGTTGTTCTTGTTGATTTATATATTTCTCTCATCTTATATCATCTCAACTATGTCTTTTGTGTTTATATGAATATTACTCAGTAGTTCTTCATAAGTTTTTGGGTTTGAGTGAGGTGAGGGTGATCTAGTAATGGTTTATGTTGTTTTAAACTTGGAAATATTGATTTCTTACTTGTTAGAAACTCTTAATGCTAGGATTGAAGTAGCTGATAGGCTCAGAGTTTTATCATATTCTACTGCAAGTGCACATTTGTGCAATGTAGTACTTAGGGTATCGAAACCACAAGGATTCACGGCTCACACGATAGATTGTATGTTCTCAAGCTAAGCTAAGTCAATCAGAAGGAAGACAGTAAACGAAAGCAATTAAAAAAAGAAGTGTTTTCAATAAAAGAAAGGCGTCAGACTTAGGAAGTTCTCGGGAATTATGCAATGTCAGATACTTAACTAACCGGATTCAGATTAAACACAAGTTCAAGAACTAGAAACACAATGCTAAACAATCCAACTCTCGCTGAGATTGTTTCTATATCTAGCAACCTAGTGATCCAAATCTATTTGTAATCCTAGAGTTCTAAACAAGCATTGAGAACAAGTTCTATCGGTTAACAATTCTTCTAAACCAAATCTCTTTGTATCTAGTCAAATTTCTCACACTAAGTTTATTCAGATTATAACTCACACTCTCGTGCTAAGTTAATTATCCCAGATCTAAATCCTAGGTGATCAGTCCAGAATTCAGTATTAAACGCAACTTAGGTGATGAACGAACAGATGGTGAATTCTAATAAATCAGTTGTCTAAATATGCACAAAACCCTTATGGGAATTCCTAAATCTAACTAGGTTACTACTCAGACATATTATCAATTAAACAACACATCATGAATAGAAAACCAAAAGACTGAATAGATAAGGTAAAGGGGTTCGAAATCCTTCTCTCAAAGGTTACAAGTAGCAAGAATCAGCCCCTTAGCAAATCTCTCAATCTCCAAAAGCAAGAACAAAGTAAGAACAAGATCCACTGAATAATGAGCCTGAAAACCTAATTAAAACTCCTAAACTCGTTTTGGGGTCAGATTAGAATTAGGAAAAACTTCGGGGTCTTTATGCAATTCTTAAAAACTTATCTCAACTCGGCGTAAAACTTCTCTCGCGCTCAGTGTCGACCGACACCAAGGTCAGTGTCGGTCGACATCCAGTCGTGGCCGAGACACCAAATTCAGCTCGTTGCACAAATCACCAGAAACGTCCTATAATCCCGCTCTTTGCTCCAAACGCAAGCCTACCTATAGAAGACTCAATAGACTCGAAAAACCAGGTTAAAGACTCAATATACACAACTATATCATGGTTGAAATCCTATAAAAACCATGATATATCAACTCCCCCACACTTAGCTTTTACTTGCCCTCAAGCAAGTGAAAGAACTAAAGCATAAGAAAGATATTTGGAAATTCAGAAACTCATTTCGTCTTAGGAACTTTCGCATTCACATTCACTTAGTAAGCCACTGAAAACTTTTCTGCAGATGTCAAGACCACAATATACTTCCCACACACTTAGCAACTGTCCCAAGTAAACTCCACAATCAAGTTAGGATATTCAAGTTCACCACACTAACCTCTGTATATAATTAAGTGCGGTCTTACAGAGGGAGTATCGATCAGAGAACACATGGACTCAACTTATTCAGTACTGACCACCAAACTGTCAGTTTCTGGTTCCTTTCTTTTCCTTTCTCCCTTAGTAACTGATTTTTTCCCACTGGGTATCATTTTTTTTTTATCAGTGCTCTTCCCTTTTTATTCGGGGTGTAACTTTGGATCTTTCCATGGATACACATGAGGTAATAGGGGTCTGTACCACTCCCGTGACCACTTCGAAGCTACTAGCTTATCCTCGGTTTTAATCTCTTTTTTTTTTACTTTCAAGGGAAGGGAAAATCAGGAACCATACTCAAAAAGGATCACATGCTGTGTCAAGTACATCAGAGGAATCCGATCCAGAGATCTCAAGCCCCTAAGTAAGAAAATCAAGTCAAGTTAAGAGGTGAAGTTAATGATGGATCCTCTGAATACCTGGTTAGATATGGGTGTCCTTGGTAAGTTGATCCGTTTGGGGTTTTATAATAGTCATAGGATTACTGCAAGTCTGTCCAATGGTCACTTAGTTCATGTTCCAACGAAAAATTTCCTCGAAAAATCATAGTTTCATACACATTTTGACTCAATAAAACAATTTTGAAAACAAGAGACTGACTCTAAGAAAACAAAACACAATGTCAGTAGCCACCTCTCCCACACTTAGACTGCACTGTCCCTAGTGCAAACGAAGTATGAGATCAGAAGAAATAGGTATAAGTAACCGAGAACTTGAGAAACGGAAATCTTACATGTTCGCGCAGTTGATGTCGACCGATACACAGGCTACATCGGGTGACATTAACCTTTGGTCAACATCGATTTACTCGTAATCATGCGTGGTCGATTTCCATCCGTGTTTCGAGTTTGGTGTCGACTGATAGGTGTATAGTTTTCCCTATTCTACTGCAAGTGCACAGTTAATGCAATCGTAGTATATAAGGTATCGAATCCCACGAGGACTCTCAGTCACACAATAGATTTATAGCAGTTCAGATTTAATTAAGCGAAGCAGATGTGAAAACAGTAAACTAAATAGCAAAGTAAATCAAGTGAGTTTGTGAGCAAGAAGGCAAAGCGTTAGGTTTCAGGAGTTCTCAGGAAATCAGGAACGCAAGCAATCAATCTATCTAGATCCAATCAATAACTATTCTAGAACTCAAACACTGATATAGAATTAACCAAATTCCTTTGCGATAATTCTCTAAGTCTAAGTGCAGCAAACCAAACTTCCGTTTGCGAGAACTAACAGATTAAACTAGCATTAATTCCAAGTTTGATATGTTCACAATTAACCTGAACCAAACTTCCGTTTGCGAACAGTTTAATTGCTTATCTAGGTTCTTTCTAGTTAAATTAACCAACTTCCGTTGAATTAATCAACCTAACATCATAACTCTGATTAGCTACTTCAGATCAAGCATTAAGAACAACTTAGATAAAGAACTAGCAGATATGAATCTCTACAGATTAATTAAACTATAATTCTCTAAAATCCTAAATGAGAATCCTTCAACCTAACAGGTGATCTACTCAGACATATTCATCGAGACAGAAGATATCATAAGTAGAAAACCAAATATCATAAAATCAAATAAGAACTGGGGTTCAAAATCAAGTCTCTTTCGAGAACAAAACCAGCCCCTAAAATCTCCTAAGAGAATAAAACTTAGTTATGAAGCATAGCCTAAACAATGGCTCAAAAACTCTATTTATAACCTAAAACACGTTTTGGGGCTTCTTTGTAAATATCAGGAACTTCTGGGCAGAATTGAAATGTTATCATTCTTCATCAAACCGTCGTTTGGCCCATCTCGCTGGTGCATCGATCGACGCCATAAGTGTGACGATCGTTGCATCTCGGAAATATCAACAGTGAACTTTATCTCTCGGCCAAATACTCCAATTAGCTCCAGAAAGTGCCTAAATCACCAAATATGCTCCAAATGTGCTTGTACCTAATAAACACCTGAAAAGACTCTAAAACATAGTAAAAGACTCGATAAATAACACATATACCATGGTTAAAATCCCTAAAATTCATGGTATATCATCGACCGACATAAATGGTGATGTCGACCGACACTGATGTCTGCAAACCTCTTTCTTACGGCTCTGACACACAAAAACCATAAAAATCAAAAGACTCAAGGACAAAGACTCAAAAGAAATGAAAACTAACCTATAGTGGGTTGTCTCCCACTCAGCGCTCGTTTAACGTCAATAGCTTGACCGTAATGTGATCAGGCATTGGGTGGATTATCCAGATGGACAATGTTGCCTTCTGGAATCTCAGCTTTCGCCCAGTAATGTTTTACCCTTTGCCCATTGACTGTGAACTCCTCGCCCTTGGAATTCGTCAGGATAACAGCTCCATGAGGTCTAGCCTCCTTGACGGTGAATGGACCTGACCAACGAGAACGCAACTTCCCAGGAAACAATGTTAGACGAGAGTTGTAGAGAAGTACCTGATCATTTGGTTCAAAAATGCGTGAGATGATCTTCTTATCATGATATGCCTTTGTACGCTCCTTGTACAACTTTGAGTTCTCATAGGCATGGTGGCGAATCTCATCTAACTCATTGAGTTGTATCAGACGTCTCTCAACTGCAGGCTTGAGGTCATAGTTCATTTGTTTGACAGCCCATATAGCTTTGTGCTCAAGCTCAACTGGAAGGTGACAGGCTTTTACATAGAGGAGATGGAATGGTGTAGTCCCCAGTGGCGTCTTAAATGCAGTCATGTAGGCCCACAACGCATCATCCAGATTAGCAGACCAGTCCTTCCTAGTCTTTCCCACTGTCTTCTCCAGAATCTCCTTGATATGTCGGTTTGAAACCTCAACCTGTCCACTTGTCTGAGGGTGATATGGAGTAGCCACACGATGATTAACACCATGTTTCTTAAATAACTTCTCAAAGACCTTGTTGATGAAGTGAGAGCTACCATCACTTATCACAATCCTAGGCACTCCAAATCTGGGGAAGATGATAGTCTTAAACAACTTAAGAACTACCAAAGATTCATTGGTCGTACTTGCAATCGCTTCAACCCACTTGGACACGTAGTCCACATCAACCAATATGTACCGATTCCCATAGGAAGATGGGAATGGACCCGTGAAATCGATGCCCTAGCAGTCAAAGACTTCAACCTCGAGGATGAAGTTTTGTGGCATCTCATGTCTCTTGCTGATCCTCCCCCTCCTCTGACACACATCACTCTGAGAGATGAATAACTGAGCATCCTTGAACATTGTAGGCCACCAGAAGCCTGCTTGAAGAACCTTAGACACTGTCTTGAATGTAGCAAAGTGTCCATCATACTCAGAACCATGGCAGTGGTATAACACATCATCAACTTCACACTCAGCAATGCAACATCGATAGATACCATCAGAGCAGTGCTTGTACAAGTAGGGCTCATCCCAGTAATAGCGCCTGATTTCTCTAAGGAACCTCTTCTAAGCATAGCCTTTAAACACTTCAGGCTCATCATCTGCAGCAAGGTAGTTGGCTATGTCAGCGTACCAAGGTCTAGTGGAGAGAGAACCTTGGGCGATTTCAGCTATGAACATGTCAGCTTCATCATCGAGAATTGCAGCCTGCGATCGCAACTGGTATCGACCGACATCACTGTTGATGTCGACCGACATCGTGCCTAATCGGCCAATTGGTGTCGAGGTTGATCGATTATCGTCCGCTTTTTCGAGTCAAGTGTCGACCGACATGAACAGGGTGTCGACCGCACCTTCTCTGCAACCCGTGTAGAAGGCAGTGAACTCGCAGAAACTGCCTGAAATCCTGTCTAAACCTTATAGATGTTCTCCTCTGATAGAAAATCATCTATAGGAATGTCCTCATCGATCCTATTCCGTGATAGAAGATCAGCAACACCATTCTCTACCCCTTTTTTGTCTCTCACCTCTATGTTAAACTCTTAGAGCGACAAAATCCATCTTAGTAGTCTTGGCTTAGCATCTTTCTTCTGCATCAAATACTTAAGCGCGGAATGGTCAATATGCACAACTACTTTGGATCCATTCAGATAGGGGCGGAACTTCTCGAATGCAAACACAACTGCCAACAATTCCTTCTCAGTGGTTGCATAATTTCTTTGAGCTTCATCAAGAGTTCTACTGGCATAATAGATAGCATGGAGCTTCCTATCTTTCTTTTGCCCGAGTACAGCTCCTACAGCATAGTCACTGGCATCACACATTACCTCAAAAGTAAGACTCCAATACGGTGGTTTCACAATTGGAGCCGAGATCAAGGCTTGTTTCAGCTCCTTGAATGCAACATGACACTCATCTGTGAACTCAAACTTCACATCTTTGCAGAGTAGTGCGGTGAGTGGTCTAGCTATCTTGCTGAAGTCTTTAATGAATCTCCTGTAAAAACCAGCATGCCCAAGAAAACTCCTTATTCCCTTGACTGAATCTGGATCTTGCAGTCATGTCATCAATTCAATCTTAGCTCTTTCCACATCAATTCCTGCCTCAGAAACTCTATGCCCAAGTACAATGCCATTCTTGACCATAAAATGACATTTCTCCCAGTTCAAAACCAGGTGCTTTTCCTCACAACGAGCTAGCACCTTGCATAGATTATCCAGACAAGCATGGTAAGACGGTCCGTAGACAGAGAAATCATCCATGAAGACTTCCATAAAATTCTCTATCATGTCTGTGAAGACAGACATCATACATCTCTGAAATGTCGCAGGAGCATTACATAGTCCGAAAGGCATTCTGCGGTATGCAAAGGTGCCATAAGGACAAGTAAATGTGGTCTTCTCCTGGTCCTCTGGGTGGATAGGGATCTGAAAGAAACCAGAATAACCATCCAAAAAGCAGTAGTAAGGATGATTGGCCAACCTTTCCAACATCTGATTAATGAAAGGGAGTGGAAAGTGGTCTTTTCTAGTGGCTGCATTTAACTTCCTGTAGTCTATGCACATCCGGTGACCAGTGATTGTCCTCATAGGAATCAGCTCATTCTTCTCATTCTTCACCACTGTGACTCCTCCCTTCTTAGGAACCACATGAACTGGGTTGATCCAATCACTATCTGAAATAGGGTAGATGATCCCAGCTTGCAGCAGCTTCATGATCTCTTTCTTCACAACCTCTTTCAGATTAGGATTAAAACGCCTCTGGTACATCTTCCAAGAGACCTTTAGGAATTCTCATGGAGCGATCAACTAGAATCAAAGAAATCCGAGTAGGTGTGAAATCTGTCATTCCCATCTGCTTGGCAACTGAATATGGCATTAGATTGACACTTGAACCCAAATCACACAATGATCTCTCAAATTTGTTGCTGAAGATTGTACAATCCAACACAAAGCTTCCTGGATCCTTTTGCTTCTCAGGAACTCTGTATAAAATCACAGCACTACAGACCTCAGTGATCATCATCACACACTCTTCATCTCCCATGTCAGAGGTCAACATCTACTTCAAACATCTCTTCAACACTGGATTGTTGCTAACAACAACCATCAATGGCATTGGAAGAGTTAGCTTGCTCAGCATAGCCATGTACTTAGCCTTGAACCGTTCAAACTTGGACTGCTTCGGGTTTCTCGGAAAAGGTACCTTGGTTTTATACACTTTCCCACCAGCTGTAGGGGTTTTCTGCGTAGCATTAGAGTCTGTACGCTGTTGGTGTCGACCGACATTAGTGTGGTGTTAGTCGACATTGATCGATTTCAATTTGTCATCGACTTCACAATCGATCTCGGTCGATTTTCGTTCGTCATGAGGACTTGAAGAAGTTGGTGTCGACCGACGTGCAGAGGTAGTGTCGGTCGACGCTCGTTTCGCAGCTTCATACTCTTCTTCAAATTCTTCTATCTCTTCAATCTCCTTATCACTGATCTGCCTAATAGGGATGGTGTGCAACCCTTCCTACTCCGTAGTGATATTTCATTGCAATGATGCTTGGGGTTGGTATATGTGCTTCCAGGAAGGAATCCGGCTTGCCTCTTAACAGCTCGAGCAGTTTGAGCAACTTGAAAATCCAACTGCTTCATATGTGTACTTAAGGATTCAAACTTCTCATTTAAATCAGCATAGACATCTTCTATCTTCTTGTTGAAATCCACAGCAGTCTTTGTCTGACCTTCCAGCAACTGCTCCATCATAGCTTCCAGCTTGCCCTCACGAGAATTGGTAGCAGGAGGTGCCTGATAGGAGGATGATCCATATGTCCTCTGGTAAGAGTTGTTCTGCTGAAAAGGCTTTTGGTAACCAGCATTCTGACCATATCCATAAGAGTTTTGATTGCTTGTGAAAGCACTCTTCTGTCCACCATTAAAGAACTTGTTGTTCTGCTGGTTTCCAAACCTGTTTCCTTGAAATCCAGAACCACTAATGTAGTTCACATCCTCTTCTGTGCAGCCTTCTTCAGGTCCAAACTCTTCAACATCCTGAGCAAAGTGGACATGCTTCTTACTAGTCAACAAGCTGTGAACAGAATCCAACTTGTTCTGCATCTCAGCCATCTGTAGATGATCCAACTTTCCACCAGACTCTTTCCTTCTATGATCTGCACTCTTAGCACTGTTGCTGCTCACCAAGTTCTCTATCAACACTCTAGCTTGTTCAGGAGTCTTTGTGTTGAAGTTGCCATTGCTGGCAGCATCTAACGCAGATTGGTACCAGATATCCACACCTCTGAAGAAAATGCCCAACAGCTGAACTTCAGAGAATCCATGATGAGGACAATCACGTTGGTACCTCTTAAACCTCACCCAAGCAGAATTAAATGGCTCTGTAGGTCCCTGAGTGAATGTCAGAAGATCCTGTCTGAGCTGATCCGAGCGAGCATCATCATAGAAATGTTGCAGGAACTCTCTCTTCACTGCATCCCAAGTAGTTAACTTCCCAGGTGGAAGTTGCTTAAGCCAAGTTGCAGCTTCTCCAGCAAGAGAGTATGGGAAAAGCTTAAGGTATATGAAATCATAACCCACTCCATTGTGCTTCATCCTAGTGACGAAGGCTTCAAAATCCTCAATGTGGTCCATGGGTTGCTCATTGGGAAGACCATGGAAAGGATTCTGCCTCAGGAGTGTATAGTAGACAGTCTTGACCTCAAAGTTATTCCTCTCAAAAGGAGGAGGTACAATTGCTGACCGGTTAGCATAAAACTCATATGGTCGGTTGTAATCAGCAAGAGTCCTCTCAGCAGCAGGAGGATTAGGTTGCTGTCTATTACCTCCAGCATTGACCATCTGCCTCTCACTTTGAGGCTGTTCAGGTTAAGGGATTATGCGTCCCTCAACATCAATACTTTGCCCCTGATCATTGTAGGGGTTGTTCTGTTGGTCTCTCAGAACTCCTTCAGCATTTGGTCTCAAAATCAGACGATTGTTCATCATTCTTGTTCTTTGACCCTTTCTGTTCGTTCTCTCAAGTTTAGCAAGCTCCTCAAGTCTGAGGTTCAAAAGTTCTTTGCTCTGGCTGCTTCGGGTGTGACGATTAGGCATACACAGACTTCAAAACACTGTCTCGAGGTCGATGTCGGGGTGCCACAAAGGAGAGTGTCGGTCGACACTAGATGCGAATGTCGATTCCTGCAGAAACAAAACAAGCCAAACCGAGAAAAATTAGTAACAAAAGAAATAAAAAGACTTAGACTAAACTCTAAAACAAGATCTATCGGCGAACTCAGTTGAGTCCCCGACAACGGCGCCAAAAACTTGATAGGCTCAGAGTTTTATCCTATTCTACTGCAAATGCATAGTTATGCAATATAGTACTTAGGGTATCGAATCCACAAGGATTCACGGCTCACACGATAGATTGTATGTTCTCAAGCTAAGCTAAGTCAATCAGAAGGAAGACAGTAAACAAAAGCAAGTAAACAAAGAAGTGTTTTCAATAAGAGAAAGGCGCCAGACTTAGGAAGTTCTCGGGAATTATGCAATGTCAGATACTTAAATAACCGGATTTAAATTAAACACAAGTTCAAGAACTAGAAACACAATGCTAAACAATCCAACTCTCGCTGAGATTGTTTCTATATTTAGCAACCCAGTGATCCAAATCTCTTTGTAATCCTAGAGTTCTAAACAAGCATTAAGAACATGTTCTATCGGTTCAAAATTCTTCTAAACCAAATCTCTTTGTATCTAGTCAAATTTCTCACACTAAGTTTATTCAGATTATAACTCACACTCTCGTGCTAAGTTAATTATCTCAGATCTAAATCCTAGGTGATCAGTCCAGAATTCAGTATTAAACGCAACTTAGGTGATGAACGAACATATTGTGAATCCTAATAAATCAGTTGTCTAAACATGCATAAAACCCTTATGAGAATTCCTAAATCTAACTAGGTTACTACTCAAACATATTATCAATTAAACAACACATCATGAATAGAAAACCAAAAGACTGAATAGATAAGGTAAAGGTGTTCGAAATCCTTCTCTCAAAGGTTACAAGTAGAGAGAATCAGCCCCTTATCAAATCTCTCAATATCCAAAAGCAAGAACAAAGTAAGAACAAGATCCACTGAATAATGATTCTGAAAACCTAATTAAAACTCCTAAACTCGTTTTGGGGTCAGATTAGAATTAGGGGATACTTCGGGGGTCTTTATTCAATTCTTCAAAACTTGTCTCAACTCGGCGTATAACTTCTCTCGCGCTCAATGTCGACCGACACCAAGGTCAGTGTCGGTCGACATCCAGTCGTGGCCGAGACACCAACTCCACAAATCACTAGAAACGTCCTATAATCCCGCTCTTTGCTCCAAACGCAAGCCTACCTGTAGAAGACTCAATAGACTCGAAAAACCAGGTTAAAGACTCAATATACACAACTATATCATGGTTGAAAACGTAGAAAAACCATGATATATCAGTATCTAATCAATTATTTGATCTTGAATGTTGCTAGCACTGAGAAGTGTAGTTAATGTTTGAAACTCTATCAAGTGCTTTACATATTTAACCAATGAGAATTGATGTTTAAGGTGTTTAGTGGTAATAAGAACTTGTTCATAATGCATGTCTATCTTGGAATTGCCAACGAGAGTTGATGTTAATGCTTGATAGATATAAGGCTATTATCATGAGAGTGGAGTAGCTTGAATTGTTGTTCTTTGCCTAAGAACCCATTATATTATTCTTAAACACTTGTAGATTAATTGTTGATCACCCAAACCGAAATCTCAACCCAAGGAACTTAGTCTTTTTATCCTTTGCTCAAACTCACCGCACCTCTGTTTTTTACTCTGTTTTGTGAACTTTAGCATCTACTTCATTTGCAATTTAGTTTCTTTGCTTTTATTTCACTTAGGTTGTTAGCATAAAACCAAATCTATTGTATTTGCTTAGATTAAGGAACTTTGTGTTTTCTTGGTGTCATAGATCACTAGCTCCCTGTGGATTCGATCCTAAAGTGTTACATCGACATACCATTCGATTGTGGTAGCGTGCACATTAGGTTTTAATTGGTGTGTAAAACACAAACATCAATTTGGCGCCGTTGCCGGGGAGCTAGGCGATTTATCATTAGGATTTCAAATTTCCTTGAGACTAAATTTTCTTTTGTTTTTGTTTGTCTGGTTACTGATTTTCTTTCAAGTGTTTGCTCTTTTTGCAGGTCATAATCACAAGGGAGAAAGTTCAAGAGAGAGGGATGGCTTGGAGCCCTGCAAGCTACCACATTTTTGAATGCTCATCCACTTATCAAGAAGATCTTCCATATAGAAACTTTGCTCAAGAGTACCAATATGGAGATGCTGAGGGATACCAATCTTGGGATCCCACAAGCTACCAAAGTTTTGAAGGCTCGCCTACTTATCAAGAAGATCCTCCATAAGAAAACATTTCTCAAGAATACCACTATGGATATGGTGAAGGATGTCAGTCTTGGGACCCTACAAGCCACCACAGTTTTGAAATCTCACCCACCAATCAAGAAGATATCTCATATGGAAACTATTCTCAAGAGTATCAATATCTACATGATGAGATATATCAATCTTGGGACATGAAGTACGAGCATGGAATGGATTACTCCCCAAATGAAGAAGAGATTCTCAATAATCAAGTTTTTTTATCAAAACCAAGGAGAACAAAAATTCCAAGGTAAAAGGAGTTATTCAAACCAGCAGTCCCAGAAGGACACAATGCAACAACTTCTGAAACAAATTTTGGAGAATACCGAGGAGATGCGCGTTACGATGAATACACATTTGGACAACTTAACCTCTAGCCTTTCAACCTTCACCAAAGAAGTGTCTAAACTTGAGAAGGATGCTGAAACAACATAAGAAGAGGATTCTAAAATCAAGGATGAGTTCTTACAAGAAGATAAAATGCATGAAGGAGAATTTGAAGCACTTCTTGATTGCGATGTTGATGAAGCTCTTGAGATAAGATATGAAGAACAAGTTTATATTGGAACACTCATGAGTCATCCAGCAAGGAGCAACAAGGAAGAAGTAGACATGGTGGTAAGAACTATTGAAGACCCTCATGAAGATGGCTTGGTTTTTGGATGCATAGAGAGCATAAAGGAGATCTCAATGGATGATGAATTCTCAACCAAGGAAGAAAAGCATATACAACCCAACTCCAAGCAAGAGACAGAGAGTGAAATGCCTAAGGAGAAACAAGAGAGTCTCATTGAAGAAATTTCCATGGATAGTGAAGAAGAAGAATTCCAAATGGCACAACTTTTTGACAAGCATCTTGGTATAACTTCCGCCACAATAATGAGCATTGATGGTCCAAGGAAGATCTCTTTTGAGGAGATTAGGATGAATGAGTTTAGGGGATGGTTCTATGAAGAATATGACCCCGTTGATCCAAAATCATGCCACATTCCCAACCAGAAAAAGTGAAGGGATAGTCAAGCTAGAGACCTTAAACAAGCTCACTTGGGAGGAAGTCCCATGGTTTCCTTTGTATATATTATTTGTTTTGTTTCTGTGTTTGTATGCATTTTACGTGTGTTTTAGTGTTTTGTGTGTTTCCAGCATGTGGACAAGAGATCAAGAGCTAAGTTTGGAGATTTCCACCGAAGAGAAAGCATGAGCGAACAAGAGCTAAGTTTGGGGGATTACACTATTACCTTCCGCTTTAGGTAACATTACCACCACCTTCAACAGTGTAGTTAGTTATTTTTATTTTTATTTTACCATCTTGAATCCTCCTTTATTTGCTCTCACACCGAGACGGTGTGAAGTAAGTTTGGGGGTGATCTTTTGACCATCTTTTCTATTTTGTCCTTGGGATTGAGTCTTTGCATTTGAGTGTTGCATTGTAAATAGATAAGATTTCGAAAAAACAAAAAAAAATTGAAAAATTTGAAACATAAAAAAAGAGAGAACATGTAGCTTCATATTTGTTTCACTTTTAGGATCGAGTCTAGTAGCATTATAGGTTGAATTTTCATAGGAGACAATGATATAATTGCCTTGTAAGAAATTTAGATGTAGAACTGAACATGATGCCCTTGATAATCATACTATGTTGCTTAAACAACTCTTGAAACACTTGCACATTTCGAGTTTTGATCACACCACTCCAACATGTTTGTCAAGTTTGATACCCTCAAATTTGAAACCAACTCATCTTTATGGACTTAAATGAACTTAATCTTCTCACTTATGGGTTTTTGATGCTTGATCATTGATATATCATGGTTTTTACTAGTTTTAGACCATGATATAAGTGTGTTTTTAGTGTCTTTTGTGTTCTTTTAGAGTCTTTTACTGGTATAATCAGGTTGGGAGCTGAATTGGAGATAATGGAGCATTTTGGAGATTTTTGGAGTGTTTGGCCGAGAGATAGAGTTCACTGTCCGAAACAGAGAAGGGTGTCGATCGTTGCACTCTAGCATCGATCGATGCACCAGCGAGATGGGCCAAAAACTCGGCGGTTTAGAAGAGTGAAGAATTTGCACTTTGATCCAGAAGTTCCTGATATTTACAAAGAAGCCCTTGGCCGAGATTATGCCTATATAATAGAGTTTTTAGTGTTTTTATTAGATACGCTTTATACTTTTTACAATACACTTTGATAATTAAGAGCAGAGGATTTTAGAACTTTTTGGGGCTGATCTGAACCTGTTACATCATCTGTATTTGGAGAAGATTTCGAACCCCTTTTACTCTTATTCTTTTATGCAATTTATTCATTCTATGATTATGATTTCATTATCTATGTCTGAGTAGATTCCTAGTCAGGTTTAGGGTTTCTCACATAGGATTTTATGACTTGCTAGACTTGTTCAAATTCAGTTAAGGATTCATAACTATATCTGTTCTTCAATTTAATTGTGCTTAAAGCTAGTTCTAACCTGATCAATTAGAATCTAGATCTTAGGTTGCTAAATACGTCACGGAAGTGGAGTTTAGGAATCTGAACTAATTAAATTGGGCAATTAAACTTTGCGCAAACGGAAGTTTGGTTTAGGATAATTGTGAACATATCAAACTTGGACTTATTGCTAGTTTAATCTGTTAGTTCTCGCAAACGAAAGTTTGGTTTGCTGCACTTAGACTTAGAGAATTATCGCAAAGGAATTTGGTTAATTCTATATCTGTGTTTTGAGTTCTAGAACTGTGCTTAATTAGATCCTTGCTGAATGAACTGTCTGCTTGTCTGATTTCCTGAGAATACCCTAGGCTTGACGCTTTTAGTTTATTGCTTCACAACCGTTAATCTCCGCTACTGATTTACTTTCTCGCACCGCAATTTATTTCATTCACTATTTGCTTATTTCTAGTATTTATTCCTATAGTTTGATTCTCTTGAGACCAAGTGTCCCTGTGGATTCGATAACCCTATATACTACTTTGACATTGCTGTTCACTTGCAGTTTAGTATAGGGAAAACTTACAACCTATCAAGTTTTTGGCGCCGTTGCCGGGGACTCTTTGAGTCTTCGATAGGACCGAACTTAGGGTTTTTGCTAGAAATTTTTCTCTTTGTTTTTGTTCTTTTTTCGTTTTTATTTTTGATTTTGCTGAACTTTTTCTCTGTTTCTTTCTGTCGCAGGTACGAATTTCGCCTTGCGTCGATCGTTTCATCCCTTGCGTCGATCGTCACTAGGCGATTCTGAGAATTGAATCGATCGTTGCACTGATAGCATCGATCGTTGCTGGACGATTACAGACAGTTTATGCCAACGCAGAAAACTCGAAGTAATCCGAACTCGAGCTTGGTTAATCTCGATCTTGAGGAACTTGGACGTCTAGAAAGGACTAACAGAAGAGAAAAGAGAGAGAGAATGGTACGAGAACGTTTGATCTTGATACCAGATGCTGAAGGTACCCTGAGGGACCAAGATGACAACCCGTACAATGCTGCTGGGCATCGGGTTGATGCTGAAGGGAATGTCATCCCTGATCCTCCTTAGCAACAGGAGCTGAACCAAAACCAGGGTCAAGGACAGGCCCAAGGTAGAGAGATGGTGGTTCATGAGAGGACACTAGCTTATTACAACAGACCTGATGAGTTTCATGCAAACCGAGCAGCTCTAGTGCTTCCTGCTTTTGAGAGGAATGTTTTTGAGGTAAAAACCATCTACTACCAGCTGATGAGACAGATTGCTTTTCATGGTCTTCAAACAGAGCAGCCTATGGATCACATTGACAAGTTTGAGGACATAGTCACTGGCATGAAGTATGAAGGAGTATGCCCGGACTATCTGTTCCTTAAGCTATTTCCGCACAGTCTTGCTGGAGACGCTAGTGCATGGCTGAGACAACTGGCACCTGGTCAGTATACTACTTGGACAGCCTTAAAGAGTGAGTTCCTGCGTCACTTTTATGATGATGCACGCTCGGATCAGTCCAGACAGGACATACTCACCTTTTCCCAAGGAGCTGTGGAGCCCTTGAAGACTGTCTGGATGAGATTTAAGCAGTATCAGCGTGACTGTCCACACCATGGATTCACAGAAGTACAGCTAATTGGTATCTTCTTCAGAGGCATAGATCTCCCTTATCAGACTGCGCTGGATAATTCCAGTAATGCTAATTTCAATACCAGGACTCCTACACAAGCTAAGCAGTTGATTGAGAACCTGATTGGCAGCAACAGTTGCAAAACAATGGATGAAAGGAGGAAGAGATCTGGTGGAACTGTAGAGAATTCTGATATAGCTAATATAAGATCCAGATTGGACATAGTCTACAATCTCCTAACAAGTAAGAAATCTGTCCACTTTGCCCAAGATGTAGAGGTGATTCAGACTGAGGAGGAGACTCAGGAAGAAGATGTGAATTTCATAGGAGGTTCTGGTTTCCAAGGTAATAGATTTGGTAATCAACAGGGGAACATATTCTCCAATGGTGGACAGACTGGTGGTTTTCAGAAGACCTATGGACAAGGTAATCAGAGAACCTATGGGTCTACATCCTATCAGACTCCTCCTGCACCTACAGCCCATGAGAGCAAAATGGAGGCTATGATGGAACAACTGATGGAGAGTCAAACCAAGCTTTCTGTGGACAACAATAAGAAGCTGGACGCTGTCTATCAAGACCTCAATGGGAAATTTGAGTCACTAAGCACTCACATGAAGCAGTTGGACACTCAGGTGAACCAGATGTCCAGCTCACTGAAGGGAAAAGGAGTTGCAGAGACTCATATTAAGGCCTGGTCTGTACTCATTAATGATGGATCTTATCTAGGGGAGAAATTTGAGCTAAGTACAGCTGAGTTGGTGACTGAGGCAGAATTTTCGGATTTCTGTGAAAAACTCTCGGGTAGAAACTGCAGTGATGCAACGATCGACACACAGCTGGCATCGATCGATGCAGGTCGTGAAAGAGCAGAAGATCCGTGGGATGAAAGTGAGATTGATGCAGAACTAGCCCGCCTATTCCCTGATGTATCTGAGATCACTCAAGAGGATGTTTATGCACAAGCCATTAGGCAATATCCCGAGGTGTCTGAAGTGATTAAACAAGAGATTGAAGAGCTGAAAAAGCTAGAAGAGAGTGGTGAAGACTTGGAAGAAATTCCACCTTCTGATGATCCACCTTATCATCCATGTGTTCAGAGATATTTGAACAAGATGTTGCCTTTAGATGAGGAGCTGAGAGAATGGGTGATAATCGTTCCCCAGCATATCAGTGATGTTCTGCTAACTAAAGTCCCGAAGAAACTGCCTGATCCTGGAGTTTTTGTGCTAGATTGTTCTATCTTTGAGGATAGTTTTAGGCGCTCTCTATGTGATTTAGGAGCTGCTGGAAGCATAATGCCTTACTCTGTGGCAGAGAAGCTGGGAATGTTAGATTTTACTCCTACTAGGACCTCTCTTATCCTAGCTGATCAGTCCATACGAGTTCCTGAAGGACTTCTTATGGACATTCCGGTGAGAGTTGGGAACTACTTAGTTCCAACGGACTTCCTTGTGCTGAAATATGATTGTGATCCGGATGAAGCTTTATTGCTTGGGAGACCATTCTTGGCTACAGCAGGAGCTGTGATTGATGTTAGACAGAGTCTAATAGACCTCCACCTGGGAGATGAACCGCTGCGGTATGAGATGGAGAAGCTGCGAAAGCCACTAATAGATGGACAGACCTTCATAATCATGGAAGCAGATGATGAGCAGCCAGATGAGACTGCAATTATAGATCCTGGAGCACATTTCACTCCATCTTTTCTTGGACATGAGCATTCCGCAACAGCCTACTCACCACCTTGGATGAGGAGACTTGAACAGAGACAGAAAAAGTCTCTGTCAGGACCTCCTGGTACTTGAAAATTCTCATCCGTCCGGTCAAGCTATTGACCTTAAACAAGCGCTGGGTGGGAGGCAACCCACCATTAGGTACTAGTGTTTTTCTTTTTCATTTTTGGTGTTTTTGTTAGGATTTTACGTTTGTTTTTGTTTCTGGTGAGTTTATGTTTGCAGGTCTCGGTTAATTCGCAGTGCAGCGATCGACGCACTTCTGTGTCGGTCATCACAACACGAAAGGAATCGCATTGCAGCGATCGTTGCGGTCCTGAGCAACGATCGACTATACACGAAAATCGCCAAGTAACGGTCGATGCACTTGGTGCATCGGTCGATGCCTGTGCGACAAAGGTAACCCGACAGACATAACTTCATCTTTTCAAAAAATTTTCTTTCTTTTTACCGAGCCTTCGCTGGACACTACTGGGGACAGTGTGTCTTAAGTGTGGGGGAGGTGCTACTGACTTTTGTTTTCTGTTTTCTTAAGAGTCAGTCCGTTTTTCAAAAAATTTTGTTTTATTGAGTCAAAATTGTTTAAGTAAGAAACTATGATTTTCTGAGAAGATTTACAAGACTTGCAGGAACTTAAGTAACCATTGGGATGAAGTTGCAGGATCTATCTATGACTATTAGAAAACTCCATCACAGATCAACCTACTGGGAACACCCACATCACTTCAGGTATCAGAGGATCCTTTACTGACTTCAACCTTAATACTGACTTAGATTTCTCACCTAAGGGCTTGGTATGCTTTATGTCGGATTCCCTGTTAGTTCTGACACAGCCTGTAAACCTGTCCTATTTAGTCCCCTTCTCCCCTTCAATAAAGTAAAAAAAAAAAATAATAATAAACTGAGGATGAGTTAGTAACTCCGAAGTGGTCATGGGAATAGTAGCAAACACTATTATCTCTCATGTGATCCATGGAATGTGTCCAAAGTATACCCCATAACGGGAAGAACACTGATAAAAAAAATAAAATGATACCCAGTGGGGAAAAATCAGTTGTTAAAGAAGGGAAAGAGAAGAAAGGGACTAGAGAAAGATAGTATGGTGGTCTAGAGCTGATAAGGTAAGAATCCATGTGCCTTTAGATCGATACTCATTAGGTGAGACCGCACTTAAATACTTGCAGAAGTCAGTAGGGAGAATTTGAATGCTTGAATGTGATTGTGGAGTTTACCTAGGACAGTTGCTAAGTGTGGGGGAAGTACATTGTGGTCTTGATATCCTGTGATTGATTCTTGCAGTGGTTTACTAAGGGGAATCTGAGTATTGTAGCTTCTAAGATGAAATGAGTTTCTGAAGAGTTTTCAAACCTCTTCACCATGTTTTAGTTCTCTGTTTTGCTTGAGGGCAAGCAAAGGCTAAGTGTGGGGGAGTTGATATATCATGGTTTTTACTAGTTTTAGACCATGATATAAGTGTGTTTTTAGTGTCTTTTGTGTTCTTTTAGAGTCTTTTACAGGTATAATCAGGTTGGGAGCTGAATTGGAGATAATGGAGCATTTTGGAGATTTTTGGAGTGTTTGGCCGAGAGATAGAGTTCACTGTCCGAAACAGAGAAGGGTGTCGATCGTTGCACTCTAGCATCGATCGATGCACCAGCGAGATGGGCCAAAAACTCGGCGGTTTAGAAGAGTGAAGAATTTGCACTTTGATCCAGAAGTTTCTGATATTTACAAAGAAGCCCTTGGCCGAGATTATGCCTATATAATAGAGTTTTTAGTGTTTTTATTAGATACGCTTTATACTTTTTACAATACACTTTGATAATTAAGAGCAGAGGATTTTAGAACTTTTTGGGGCTGATCTGAACCTGTTACATCATCTGTATTTGGAGAAGATTTCGAACCCCTTTTACTCTTATTCTTTTATGCAATTTATTCATTCTATGATTATGATTTCATTATCTATGTCTGAGTAGATTCCTAGTCAGGTTTAGGGTTTCTCACATAGGATTTTATGACTTGCTAGACTTGTTCAAATTCAGTTAAGGATTCATAACTATATCTGTTCTTCAATTTAATTGTGCTTAAAGCTAGTTCTAACCTGATCAATTAGAATCTAGATCTTAGGTTGCTAAATACGTCACGGAAGTGGGGTTTAGGAATCTGAACTAATTAAATTGGGCAATTAAACTTTGCGCAAACGGAAGTTTGGTTTAGGATAATTGTGAACATATCAAACTTGGACTTATTGCTAGTTTAATCTGTTAGTTCTCGCAAACGAAAGTTTGGTTTGCTACACTTAAACTTAGAGAATTATCGCAAAGGAATTTGGTTAATTCTATATCTGTGTTTTGAGTTCTAGAACTGTGCTTAATTAGATCCTTGCTGAATGAACTGTCTGCTTGTCTGATTTCCTGAGAATACCCTAGGCTTGACGCTTTTAGTTTATTGTTTCACAACCGTTAATCTCCGCTACTGATTTACTTTCTCGCACCGCAATTTATTTCATTCACTATTTGCTTATTTCTAGTATTTATTCCTATAGTTTGATTCTCTTGAGACCAAGTGTCCCTGTGGATTCGATAACCCTATATACTACTTTGACATTGCTGTTCACTTGCAGTTTAGTATAGGGAAAACTTACAACCTATCAATCATGGTCACCATATACACACTTGGATTATCTTTTACCACATTTTTACCACCCTTTGTTAATCCAAGTGGCTATTCTCACTCTTAGGATGGTTTCCACACCATTGAACCCTTCCCTTTCCTTTTAAACCTTCATTTGGTTGATTGAGTGAGGCTTCTTTTTGATAATGCTAACATGTGTAAATGGTTAAAAGTATAAGAACGACAATGATTAGCTCTCATAGGCTAGTCTAGAAGTTCATTTTGTTGATTGGCATTTGGGGTAAAAGCACTTGAAAATGAGATTGAGAGTGAAAGAAAAGAAAGAGTGGAATGGGGAGTAAAAGAGAAAGAAAGAACCAAAGGGCTTGTGAAGGGAAACACTTGGGAAATTGTGATAAAATGGGAAGAACTCTAAGTTTGAATTAAAAACAAATCAAAAGAAAAGAGTCTTAGTAAATAAAAAGAATAACTTCACAAAACCCAAAAATGAAAAAAGTCAAATGAATAAGTTTGGGAAAGAAGGGAGATTGGGTAAACTAATAATAGGATTTGGAAACACAGTTCGGTAAGACAATGGGAGTTAAGAATTGGATGCATAAATTGTTCTTGTCTTGCCACTTTTTGCATAATGTTAAGCATTCCTTTTCCTTGAGAGTTAGCCACAATGGGAGTTAAGAATTGTATGCATAAATTGTTCTTGTCTTGCCACTTTTTGCATAATATTTAGCATTCTTTTTCTTTGAGAGTTAGCCACCAAATGTGAAACCATGACTTTCCTCTAAACACCATTTGAAGCCTTTTTATGCCAAGCCAATTGATCAAGATCAAATCCCCATTTGTGAGACTGCACTTTGATGAATAGATGAATTTAGGAGTTGGTGAAATGTTGAGTTGGTAGATTCTTGACAATGTGCTTAAGAGAATAAGATTTGGTGTGTTGATAAGCCTAGAGAAATTAGAGTGGATTAGAGTGTTTGTTCATGCAATATATTATTATTTTCTAAGGACATCATGTTGAGGGCTTGCTAGATTTTCTTGGTTATGAGTCTCCAACTTCAAACCTCTCCCCTTTGTTCTCATTTGTGTTTGCTTGAGGACAACAAAGAAACAAGTTTTGAGGAGTTGATGTGTTGTGTTTTTGAGTAGATTTAATCATGATTTGGAGCATATTTTAGCTTTAGATAATGCATTTAGGCATCATTAGGAGTGCATGTGCTTTGTTTTTCTCTTTTTTTTTGTAGGTAGTGGAAGACATGATGAAGCACCAAATGATATTGAGGAGGTAGGGACTGAAAACACCCAAAAAGTAGTGAAAAACAGCTAAGGATCGAACATGACACCTCACAGCGAGTACCCACAGCGAGGGCTGCAACCAGCTGTTAGGGATCTGTGGAACAGGACACCTCACAGCGAGTGCCCACATCGAGGGCTGTCAGCCACTGTGAGGGATTTGCGGGATGAAAAAAATCACAGCGACATGCACAGCAATGGCTTCAAGCTTCTGTGGACCAGGACACCTCACAGCGAGTACCCACAACGAGGGTCTGAAGTCGCTGTGAGATTTACCCTTGAAATATCGAATCGTATGAAGAGCTTACGTTCATATTTAGCTTTGGATATTCATATTAAAGTTATAGATAATTGAGTTAGCTTTCCAATGGAGGTAGTTTGAAGTCATTTAGAGCTATAAACAAAGAGTTATGATCGATTTACTGGACACATATCAATCATGCCGTTTTGAGATCTACTTTTGCCCACATGCTACCTTTTCTTTTTCTTTTTGCTTGTAGACCCTCCCATATTTTGAGGTCGACCAAGACACATTGTTTCTATTATTTAAGGCCTCTTGGTGTATAAGGAGAGGTATGATCTACTTTTTGATCCATTTATGGATAAAGATCATTACTTTATTTTTTTCATCTTGTTTTAAAGTTTAGTTTGATTTTCTTGTGTTATTCTTGTTGATTTATCTATTTCTCTCATCTTATATCATCTCAACTATGTCTTTTGTGTTTCTATGAATATTACTGAGTAGTTCTTCATAAGTTTTTGGGTTTGAGTGAGGTGAGGGTGATCTAGTAATGGTTTAGGTTGTTTAAAACTTGGAAATATTGATTTCTTACTTGTTAGAAACTCTTAATGCTAGCACTGAGAAGTGTAGTTAATGTTTGAAACTCTATCAAGTGCTTTACATACTTAACCAATGGGAATTGATGTTTAAGGTGTTTAGTGGTAATAAGAACTTGTTCATAATGCATGTCTATCTTGGAATTGCCAACGAGAGTTGATGTTAATGCTTGATAGATATATGACTATTATCATAAGAGCTGAGTAGCTTGAATTGTTGTTCTTAGCCTAAGAAACCATTCTATTATTCTTAAACACTTCTAGATTAATTGTTGATCACCCAAACCGAAATCTCAACCCAAGGAACTTAATCTTTTTTATCTTTTGCTCAAACTCACCACACCTCTGTTTTTACTCTGTTTTGTGAACTTTAGCATCTACTTCATTTGCACTTTAGTTTCTTTGCTTTTATTTCACTTAGGTTGTTAGTATAAAACCAAATCCAATGTATTTGCTTAGATTAAGGAACTTTGTGTGTTCTTGGTGTCATAGATCACTAGCTCCCTGTGGATTCGATCCTAAAGTGTTACATCGACATACCATTCGATTGTGGTAGCGTGCACATTAAGTTTTACTTGGTGTGTAAAACGCAAACATCAGTGTCCATCAATCCTTTTAAACTCAATAAAAGATTTAATGGCTTCCCTAGGCTTTCCAACAGTCACAAAGTTAGATATGTAATCATTTCAAGTTTCACGATTCCTCTCAGGAATTTCATCGAAAATCTTCCGAGCATCATCCCTGAGCTTAGTCTCAAAATACATATCAAAAGCACTACACCAGACAAACACATCAAGTATACATTCACACTTCACGGCAAGCGCATGAATCTGCTTCCCAGTTACGGATAATTGCAACGAAGCTGTTATATATGGGTTTAGCACCCATCCACTTAGCTCGGCCCATACTTGTTTTCTGGATAAAGGGTCGGTCCAACAAGAGGAAAACTCAGACCACAAACAAAAGGGCTCGAACATCATAATCATATGTACCGAGCTTGTCATTATCGGCTCGGCATGGCTCGGCTCGTAGACTATTCCTGCTCGGCTCGGCTCGCAATCTCAGATTAGATCGGCTCCACTAACAGACAAAGAAGAGTTCAGCTTGGCTAATCTAGTCACCAAAAGTATGGCCCATCCGCACGAGCTCGACAAGGAGTCAACGGCCCGTACGAAGTACGACCGAATTTTCCTATAAACATGATACATTAATATAACTTTTTGGGATTTGTGCACTTACTACCTTCTCTCTCTAGAATTAACATGTCCCGAATTGTAACCCGAGCTCGTCTCTTGACCTGCTCGGAATCTTTTCTTACTTTAATACAAACACGCTCGTCTCCCGAACGACCTTCATACTTTCCTGTTCATTTCCAATCTTAGTCAGTTCCCTCTTAAGATAAACTTTGAACCTCGGACCCCGAGCACGTCAGCTCTCCCGAGCAAGACGCGCGTTTGGCCTTTGTGATGAACCTGGTTATCACATTTGGCACTGCTTGTGGGGATTTAAAGTTTCTCTTCACTAAACGCACAAGTTTGACAATAACAAGACCTCCAACGAGCAAGGATTTCATCATCATCCCAGATAAGTCAAGCTCGGGGGCGACCTCGCAAGCAAAGGGTCAACCTGACAAGGTTCACCACGTCTCTCAAGCCCCTGACCCGATCATCCAACTCGCGAACACAGAGACATACTCAAATGCCGAGCAGGATCGGAAGGTTACAAGAAACCAACCCAACGAACAGGACATGTCTGTCCTGTTGAAGGCTATCATGACCCAAAGGGAAGAGCTGTCCCGAGGAAGCAATACTCGTTTCGACCAGCTCGCCACAACACAAGCTCTGTGCCAAGGACAGATCAACGATTTGCAAGTGTCGGGACAACAATCGACCATGCCACGGACGACCAACTTTATTCCGCCCTTTCAACACGTCTTATTGGAAGGATCACTGACCCCGAACATCGGGAAAGGTACCGCCTTGCACTCTTCAGCACAGCAAACCGAGGAAACCATCGGTCAACCTCTCATCACCGAGGTTCCGAGCGGATCAGCAGCAGACACTCAGAGAGACAGCGAGATCGAGGATCTAAAATTAATGCTACGGAACATGACATCAAAAGTCCACCAAGCGAACGGCTTGGCACCCGAGATCAACCGCGTACTCGAGGAAACCCAAAACACTCCTTTCACCCGACATCTCACGGATATCCAAGTCGAGCACCCAGGGAAGATCAAGATGATAACATATGATGAAAACTCCAACCCAAGGCAATTTCATACAGCCTTCCGCATTGCAATGGGCCAAAAAAAGTTCAAACTCGGAGAGCGCGACACAGGGTATTGCGAGCTGTTCGTCGAGTATCTGACCGGATCCTCCTTATATTGGTTCTCTCGCTTAGAGTCGGACTCAATTGACAAATACCAAGATCTGACACACGCATTCCTCAAGCATTACTCAATGTACATCCATGAGGAAGTATCTAACGCCGACCTCTGGGACATCCCGCAAGGACAGAAAGAGAGCATCTGATCATACATCACCCGTTTCAAGAACGTTCTAGCCAAGATATCAATTACCAATAGTGAAGACCTACCTGCATTGCAAAACAGTGTATGGTACGAGTCCAGCTTCCGCGAAGAACTAAAGAAAAACAATCCGAGCTCGCTCGAAGACGCTCTTCACCGAGCAACAATCTTCATTGACCTCGAAGACGAAAAGGAGACCCTAACGGAGAAGTTCAGATCGAAAGGCTTTAACTCGAAAGAAAAAGCAGAGAAAAACGCCGAGCAATACGAACCGCACCAGCACTACGACCAAAATTATAAAAAAACGAGGGAGGAGGATATCGCAAGAAAAGGGAAGTCAGCATACTACGTCAGCGATCAATCGCAGGACTACCAGCAGGAAGAAGAGCGACTAACCCCAAACTATCGCCATGAACACCCGCCCCAAGGCTACCAGCACGATCATCGCCCGACCCAAAGTTTCCAGCAAGATCATCGCCCGACCCAGAGTTACCATCAAGATCAAAACCAGGGCAAGCTTTGGAACAATAAGTTTGTTCGGGGAGGTGATAAGAGCACGCTCTTCTGCGACTATCATTAAAGAGCAGGTCATAGCACAGCCGACTGCAGAAACTTTAGAGCTCTCCTTTATGCTGACTACCAAAAGGACTGCAAAAAGTTGGTGGAAAACCGCAACCAACCTCCCCTGAAGCAAGTCAATCAGGCGACACAACCAAAGAACGAACCCGCACGCTTCAAAATCGTCCAAGAAGAGAAGAAGAAGCAAGTCACCTTCGCAGAAGAAATCGAGCAAATAAACGTGAACACAACAGCAGCAAAAAACAAATGAACTCATGACGAAGAGAACAAAGAAGGAACTCCTCCACTGAGAAGATGCATCAACATTATAATGGGAGGCCTACCTCTAACCAACAACTCAATAAGATCGATAAAGGAGTATGTGTGCCGAGCAACGACCCAGAAACAGTGGCAAAGGAACAACAATGACGAACTCTAAAGGGGAAGCGACATAACTTTCACCGAACAAGATGGCGAAGGGATGGACCGACCACACAACGACCCGCTCTTCATCGCACTTTGAATAGGCGACTGCGAAGTCTCCAAGATTTTAGTCGACACCGGTAGCTCGGTCGACTTAATCTTCAAGGAAACGTTACAACGCATGGAGCTCAGTAATTAACGAGTAAAGCCATCCGCAAAGCCACTAACAGGCTTCTCCGAGGATTCAATTACCACGATCGAAATGATCAAGCTCCCTGTCTACATTGGCAGGATATCCAAACTCATTAAGTTTGTGGTCGTCGACCGACCAACCCTCTATAATGTCATTCTGGGCACACCATGGATCCACGAGATGAAATTGGTCCCATCCACATATCACCAATGCGTCAAGTTCCCTACACCGTTCGACATCTTTACTCTCCGAGGAGACCAGCGAATCTCCCAAACATGCTTTCGCATCTAGCAAAAACTCTGCCATAAGTCGCATGATTACCTGGTCACCGAGCCCCGGATCGAGATACCTCCACCTGACCGACCACATAAAGATGTTGTCGTTCAGGTCAACATTGACATTAGCGTTCCCGAACGTTGCGTGGGAATATGTGTCGATCTTCGCAAAGATCTACGAGACAATCTCGTTGAATTCCTCAAACAAAATGCCACAAATTTAGCTTGGATCACCAGTGATATGACCGGAGTCGATCCATCGATCGCATGCCACGAACTGCACATCGATCCAATGTACAAACCAATCAAGCAAAAGAGGAGGAAGCTCGGTCCTGAACACGCCAAAGCCGCAAACGACGAGGTGGAAAGGCTCTCCAAAGTAGGTTCAATCACCAATGTCAAGTACCCACAATGGTTGGCCAATCTCGTAGTCGTAAAGGAAAAGAATGGCAAATGGAGAGTATTCGTTGATTTCACCGATCTCAACAAGGCGTGTCCCAAAGACAGTTTCCCCTTGCCACACATCGACCGGCTCGTTGAAGCAACCACCTGGCACGATCTACTATCATTCATGGACGTATTCGCTGGATACAACCAAATGATGATGCATCCCGATGACCGCGAGAAGACCTCGTTCATTACTTACCGAGGCACCTACTGTTACAAAGTGATGCCGTTCGGACTCAAGAACGCAGTAGCAACAAATCAACGACTGGTCAATCGCATTGTCACCGATCAGCTCGGCAAAACCATGGAAGTCTATATCGATGACATGCTCCTCAAATCCACCTCGGCGGATGATCACATCAATCATCTGGTAACATGTTTTGAAAGCCTAAACAAGTACGAGATGAAGTTAAACCCGACCAAGTGCACATTCGCAGTCACATTAGGGGAGTTCCTCAGTTACATAGTCACGAGAGGAGGAATCGAGGCAAATCCTAAGAAGATAACGGAAATCTACGAGCTCCCTTCACCAAAGAACACTCGGGAAGTTCAACGGTTGACCGGACGCGTCGCGGCTCTAAATAGATTCATCTCTCGATCAACCGACAAATACCTTCCTTTTTATAACTTACTCTGAGCAAACAAGAAGTACAAGTGGGACGCAAAACGCGAGGACGCATTCTAGTAGTTGAAAACCTACATGTCCACCCCGCCTATCCTGGCCAAACCCGAGAAGGGAGTGACACTATACTTTTACATCTTGGTATCGACTTCAACAATAAGCAGCGTGCTCGTTCGAGACGACCGAGGCGACCACAAGCCCATCTTTTACAAGAGTAAAATCTTTGATGACGCCGAGACACGCTACAACACGCTTGAGAAGCTCGCATTGGCCTTCATCGTTTCAACAAGAAAGCTCCGACCCTACTTTCAGTCACACTCGGTGGTGGTACTAACGAATAAGCCAATCAGGACAATCTTGCACAGCCCGAGCCAATCCGACATAATTGCTAAATGGGCAGTCGAGTTAAGCGAGTATGCTATCGAATACAAACCAAGGACTAGTTCCAAGTCTCAAGTCCTAGCTGAATTTCTAATCGAGCTACCACCCGAGCTTACTATAAGCGAAGACCAGGTTCAAAAACAGAAGGTCCTCTTCGTTGACGGTTCCTCATCAAGAAATGGTTCGGGTGTAGGAGTCAAACTGACATCCCCAACATGAGAGATAATCGAGCAGTCATTCCGCCTCGCCTTCCCAGCCTCTAACAACGAGGCCGAGTACGAATCAGTACTAGCCGACCTACGATTAACCAAGGTGGTCTGAGAAAAGCAAGTAGAAGTCTTCGCCGACTCCTAGCTCGTTGTAAACCAATACAACGGCAAATACGAGGCAAATAACAAGCGCATGGACTCATACCTAAAGCTCGTCCAGCAAATAGTCGCCAGGATCAGCTCAGTAACACTGGCCAAAATTCCCCGAAGCGACAATTCATCCGCAGATGCCATGGCTGCGTTAGCATCGACATCAGATCTATCTCCGAAGAATCATACCAGTCGAATGTATAGCCCTGCCAAGCAACTCCCAGGATGAAGAAGTATTCGTTGTTACAGAAGAGGAAGAAGGAATGGACGATGCTTACAAGAGCAACGAGGAAATCACCAAGATCGCAGCACACGAACCAGACGAAGCGATCAATTGGAGGGACGAGATAAGTAGTAGTACATTCTCAACGGAAAAGTTTCCGAAGATTGATGGGCGGCTCACAGACTAAAATCCCGATGCGCGCAGTATGTAATGATGAAGGACGAACTATTTCGGTGGAGTGCATCCAAGATTCTGCAAGGAAACGGAGAGGATGAAGCAACGAACAAGACAATCATTGACAGACTCAAAAAATGAATGGGGAACAAGAAAGGCCTCTGGGACGACGAGCTTGACGGCGTCTTATGGTCCCACCGAACAACGCCAAGAAATTCAACCAGTCAGACACCTTCCTCCCTCCCTCACGAAATAGAAGCAACGTCTCCCGCCGAGCTTAGAGCCCCAACAATCCGACTAAGCGTTTCATTCGAGCACAAGGAGCTGAACAACAATATGATAATCGATCGCCTTGACTAAGTAGAAGAAATCCGCGACCGAGCACGGCTACGCCTTCAAAACAACCAAAAGCAAATCACTCACCCTTACAACAAGAAGGTCAAGGGACGACGCTTCGTCGAAGGCAACCTCGTACTTCGCATGGTGTTTGAAAACACTCGTGAATACTGAGCAGGCAAGCTCGTTGCTAACTGGGAAGGCCCTTATATCGGCTCCAAATTGGTTAAAACATGCATATACGAGCTCGTCACGATGAGGGGAAAAGTCATTCCACTCTCGTGGAATGCATACAAACACAAGCGATACTACTACTAGCCTGAACATGCAATGAAGATCCGAAAACTAAGGACCCGAGTATATGCTAACAAAAACAAGCACGCAATACACGAGCTCAGAGTACTCCAATATGTTATATGAACTACAATAGGCTTGATCCCCTCCTCGGGGTACATAGGCAATCTCTCACGAGGCTCAGATATATCAATAAATAAAATTTATCAAGAACTTTATCGTTCCCACTTTACTCGTCAATTACTTCATCTATGCATTTGTAACCCGATACATCGCGTCCAAAACGCGCAAGCCGGGCCCAATTCCCGCACATGGCTGATCGACAGGAAATAAGCCAAATCTATTTTTCGCACAATTGTCCTGATCATACCTTAAGGATAAGCCGAGCACTTACTCGCACCTGACCTTTGGGATAATGAGCGAAGCCTCAATCCCATAAAAACAAGAAATCCGGGCCTAGTTCCCGCACAAGGACGATTGACAGAAAAAATAAGTCGAACCCAGTTCCCTAACACCTAACATGATCCGAGCATACCCTTGTAACCGAACATGTGAATATTGCAAAGCTAAGTACGCAGAATAGCCCGAGCAAATTCCATAAAACTACCGAGCAAGTAAAAAGGAAATCCGAGCTTATATTATATAATAAAAAGTGCAAAAAAGCACGAATCCGAACATCAAAAGAAGATTATAGAACAAGAACTGCAGAGATAAGACTATGGGGTATCAAAAGAACGATTCTCATCTTGACCATCTACTGGACCCCCAAGCTGATCAGCAGCATGATCCTCGGCTCGACCTCCGGTCTGTTCAACCAATCCTGTTGCTCGAAGCCCATCCACTACTTCGGAAATCAGAGCAACTTGGTTAAAAACTTAAGGATCTGAGACAAGCGTGGCCGGGATCCCCTCACGACCATGATTCCCCATAGGAGTCATGACAAAATCTCTCTTACTCAAGTCCGTGAACTGTATCTCGAGAAGCTTGCACCTAAGGTTAAGCACGTCATAATCCACCTTCTCTATCTTGGACATCGTGATGCCAAAGCCGTCCTTATCAAGCATCTTCAACATCAAAGAAATCGCGGCAGCCTGGTTCATCTTTATATGTTTCCTCTTCTTGAGAGCTTCCTCTTCCCTTTCCTGCTTAATCTTCGACAGCCAAGCTTGAGCCTTCCCAAACATTCGCTCCCTCTCCTTAAGAACTTCATGAGCAAGACACCTTCAAACGAGCACACTCATCCTTTAGCTTATCCTCCAGCTCGGTTATACGCTTGGCAAAATCATCAGCCTCCACTTGAGCATTGGAACAGTTAGAAAGATATTCTCTGTTCTCGGCATCCACTCGAGCATTCTCAGCAACAAGCCCTTCCACCTTCTTTTCAAGCACGGAGACCTTGTCCTCCCTGGCCTTAAGCGAGGCCCGAAGCTCCTCTATAGTCTTCAACTGCTCGCGAAAACCCTCGAGCTCGGTAACCGACTTTGGGCTTTGATAAGGCTCCACTTTAGCTCCCTGATCCGATTCCAGCGCGCGACCAGCTCCTTCTCATAATGCTCGAAGAGCATGTTGTAATTGCAGAAGCCCTATATAAAAACGAACAAGTTATAATAAGATAACTAAAACCACCACCAACGAACGTCGACTCTAGAAGGAGACATACTCGAGCGAAATGAGCCGCAGCCTGCTTATAGAACTCCGACATAAAAAGAGTATCAACCGAAGGAATCTCCCTCGGCGGACTGTCCCTAAGAATGCGGAACATACCCGCACAAGCCGTCCCATTCTGCACGATCGACTTCCCCCCGTTATAATCAAAGGAGAAAGCGTAATCAGGCTCGCTCGCCACAAGTCAAGATCCATCAATCTCTTCTTCAACACCGGTTCGATAGAGCAAGGCATCCCCGCCCTCGGTTCAATCAACCAAATCTCCGACCTCCCCGGTGTTAGCATGCTCGGTGGTCTCGATCTCTACTCGACTAGCCGAAACCTCACCAACTGCTCCCTATCCCTCGGTTTCTGCAACAACATCAGGCGCCGTTTTCTTCTTCTTTTTCTTCTTTCTCTAAAGAGGAGGCACCTCAAAAGCATCCTCGCTCTCCTGGTCATGAGCCTCCGTCTAAGTCTCTAACACCTTCGCGGCCGACCCCTCATCAGGCTGTGACCTCTTCTTCTTCTTCTTTTTCTTCGGCTCGGCAGCCCTTGCCGACGCATCATCCACCATGTGCCTAACCCCACGATACAAGTCAAGATCACGCTCATCCCGAAGCACCAATCCGGGAAGTGGTTCGAGCGGGTTTATATCAGCGACATGCTCATCTCCGAGGTTCTCTCGACGTAGTCGATGATATCGGCGTCTATTCAACCCATGGTTTTATTCGCCCGATTTCTCTTTTGATACTGACGAGCCGGCTCGTTGTTAAATTCGATCAGAGACTCGAGCGAACGTACACGACAACCTGCAAAACAGAATCCCGATCAAAAAGAAAACAGACCACAAATATGTACCAAGGGAAAAATAAGAAATACCTTCGTCAAGACGCCTCAGAGCTCTCTTTACTCGCTCGGCGTGAACTTCTAGCCTCTTCTTAATTCTGCGGGCAACAATTTTCTTCAATTCCTCGGAAAATCCTGGCGGTGTCAGAAAAGTGAAAGGATGACGATCTGCAAAAAAAAAAGAAACGAGCATGAGTTAGTCAATAAAAATGAACGAGCAAAGCCAAAACAGATTACCATGAAGATGGTTCTAATTCATTTATACGGCCTCTTCGGATCAAAGACCGAGGCCGAATAGGCATTCATGCATATACACCCCTTCGGACAATGCCATGGTTTTTCATTCAGCTCGGGTTTGCAAAGCTCGAGCCGACCAGCACCACCAGTAAAACAATTGATCACAATCCAGGTAGTCGTTAGTATACTTCGTCTGAAGAACATGACACAAGGGACGAGGCTTACTTGTCTTTTCAGAATCACATGAGGCGTGCTGCCGTTTCTTTCCCCGAACCTTTTTGGACTTACTCAGGACTGGTGTAAGAGAAGCGAGCATAGCCTGATCTACAAGGTAAAGGCCCTCTTCTTTCAATGAGAGAGAACCCAGATGCTGCCTCCCGTCGTCTTCCGAATCTATAAGATACGGAACCTGGATACTCGGAAAAACTATCAAAAATCGGAGACGAACGAGCTCGATCGCTTCGCGATCTCGGACCAATTACTTCCGTTCGCTCCAAGCTTGCCAAAGAATTGGATTGCCCAACAGACGAGATGGGCTGAGCGGAATTAGCTTTGGACGACTTACGCATGGACGACGCGTTGAACGACGTAGTTTGCGAGGAACGAAGGAGGAGGTGAATCGAGAGTTTTGACGACTCACGCATGGACGACGCGACCCAAACACATGGAACTCGTGGAGACTGCATTCTCGAGAAGTGGCCCGAGAGCGTTCACGGTGAGGCATCTCATAACAACTAAAGCCGGCGATTTGTAGCATCATTGTTCATGCCGGTGAAACATTAATGGCATAATGGTAAATTTCCCTCTTCTCTTGAAGAAAAGAACCCAACTATAGGGTATAATGGTAATATCATCTGGAAAAAGTATCTCTTCCCTATTGATAAGCTCTAGATCTCTACTAAATTCAGCTAAGTCTGTTCTGTTCTTGAATCCCCAAAAGTCCGTACCTTTATACGTTTTTCTTTAAAAGTTGCGAAATTTCCTTATTGTTGCTGCTCTTTATTTGTGTGTTTCTCTGCGCAGGAAATTAGGGTTTTGGGTCTGCTTCGATGGATATGGATCAAGAGATCGTTCAAAATCCTCCTGGGTAATTTTTAATTCGAGATATATGTCGTTAATCACAGTTGTGTAATTGGGTTTCTTTCTCTGCACTGATTTTATGAAATTGGTAGTATTGTGTTCAATTGAGACTGGATCAGTTTTTTTTGGGGGGGGGGGGGGGGGGGGAATAGACTAAAAAAATGGGAACTTTGATCTTATCTGACATTGAAGTGAAAAAGCAACTTAAAAGGCTTGTTTGTGCTTAAGATAGTAAGATCATGTTTGTTTGATTCTCATTAAATGTTTAACATGCACAGATTTGATGGTGAACAAGTCCTGGAGACTGGACCAGTCTCAGTCGATGACGCTAACCGAGAGAGTGACAACTTCTGGGAAAATGCATTATTCAACAGGGGAGACGGAGATGATGATCGTGTCAAGGAAAACGGTAACAGAAGCTCATTCGCTCCTGGTGAAACAGATCTGAACCAACTCCCTGCGATTCCGCCGGTTTCTAATGGTCAAGGTTTGCCTTATGCGCCTGTTGATTTCCCCAGCCCTGGTGATGTTTGGACTTGGAGAGTTGGGAAGAGAGTGACTCCTACGGGGTTTCACAAAGACAGGTTTCTGATTCTCCCTGAGAGGCTTAAGGTGAAGAATGCACCAAAGTCGTTTGGAAGCAAAAACACTCTTTCTCGTTATCTCGAAACGGCTTTCCTGATATGGATGTTAATGCCTTCTTTGCATCTTTTAGCTGGGACATCCCGGCTTTGTTTCAGCCTGCGGATAAAGGTTAGTAAAAGCTCTCTTCTTTTGCTTCAGCCATTGAATTCTTTTTTAACAGAGACATGATGTTTCCGTTTTTGGTTTCATGTAGTTGATGCTGCATCTCTGTTTGAAGAGACATCCAAAGAAGGACAGAAACAAGATGCGAATGCTGAGGATGGGAAGAAGGAAGGTTCAACTTCGCGTTACAGCCAGAGGAAGAGGAAACAGGTGCAGACACAGACTTATGAACCTGTTGAAGTGAAGCCTAAAGCAACTCCACGAGCTAGCGGCAGGAAAAAGAAAGAGAAAGAAGTCGCTACAACTCCAGCCACCAAACAGAAGTCGTCTCGGCCATCCTCTTCGAGACGCTCCACAAGACAGCAACAAGGCGATGTGATTGACTTGGATGAAGAAGAGAACGAACCAGCTGCAACAAAATCCGGTAAGAGGATGAAGAAGCGCAGAGGCAACGTTGCTGAGAAAGAAGAAGATGTTCTGATTCCTCATATCTATGTTTCTCCTATGAACGGTGTCCTTGCGGTCTCTCACACCCCTGTGGAGATTAACCAGGAGGAGTTTGACATTTATCTGAACACACTGGAGAATCTTCTTCAGCAGCAGCCTTCAGAAGCGGGACAGGAGTCTTCTTCTTCTCTTCCTGTCAGTGCGAGTTCTCCAAGGAGAGAATATGAATGGGCAGAAGCACGGATGAAGCTTTCATCGCTTCTCGAGAAAGATTTCTCTTCCTTGTTCATGTCTAATGAAGCTGCGGAGATAGCAAGCTTGGCAACCAAACTGAAGAAAGATCCAAGCCTTTCAGCTGAAGAGATAGTGAGGTTAAAGCTCATCGAAGAGATTCCAACTTTCAGCGAAGTATTTCAGGAGAACAAAAGCATGATAGTGGAAGCAGATAGGTTCTTCTCTGCCCTCGAGCATAACAAAGCCAAAATCGCATCTCTCAAGTACGAGTACAGTGATTTAAAAGACAAGCTAGGCAATATCCAGACGGAAGTCAATACAAACTCTGAGACAATCCGTGAGATTGACGAGCAAATCGCTCAGCTTCAAGCTAGAAGGACCGAGCTAACCCGTGGCATCAGTAAAAAGGAGAAAGAGAAGGTGGATCTAAACTATGGTCAGAAGATAGTAGCGAACTCAATCCCTAAAGTGGTGCAGGAAGTTCAAGCAGCTAACTCGAAGAAACCAGAGTGGGAGATGAAGAAAGAAAATGCTCTTAAACGCGAAGAAGAGATCCTCAACAAATTCGCCTCTCTTAAAGGGTTTTATCTCTGAAACCTATATAAGTAGTGTTGTGTTGCATAAGGCCAAACTCTTGAAAGCTGTTTCAGACTTTCATGCCAATTTCCTCTGTAATCTTTTTATCTGCGACTCCTAAGTTAAACAAAAACATCAAAAGATCGTTTTTTCTCATTTCATAACTCAGGTACATGACATTAGAAGTAGACATTGTTACTGTACAAGCACTATCCTGCTACTAACTCTACCTTCCTGTTCAATCTTGGGCACCGTGACTATCAATTCTCCATCGCCGTCGCAATCCACCGTCACGAGATCAGGCCTTGTTGATTCCGGTAGCCTGTAACGCCACACATCAAGCTCAAGCTCATCAAGCGACAAACCCAGAGACGAAGAACTGTTCGTTCTAACTAGAATCTTGGTCACTCCGGGATGAATCTCCACCATGTAAGCCCTCACACCTACTCCTCCGTCAGTTTCGGCGACGAACCTGAAACAGTCGAACCTCTCTTCAACGGCCACGTCAGCGTCTGACTTCAAGGGAAGCTCTAGGACACGGGTGAAGATATGAGGGAGCCGTCGGAGTTTCTTTGCGGGTTCTCGGGTCGGATCAAGAGCGTGATGGTGATGGATCAAGATGTTGTTGTTGCCATTTCTGGGTGAAGGATGGACTCTCATGGTGTGATTCCGTGAGAGTGATAAGGAGCGACTGGGTCAAAATTAATAGGAGAAAAGATGAGGAATATTGATTAGAAAAAGTGATATGAAAACAAAAGAAAGTAATCTTTTTGTTTTTGTGGGAATCAAAACTTGCAGAAAAGCTACGGCTCTGTAAATTTGCAAGGCTAGACGAAACCCAAACGTCAGAAATTTGGAATAGTTTGACGTCGAGTTCTGATCCAACTTTGGCATTAGAATTAGGCAATTGAAGGATAAGCAAAATTAGATGACGAAATCAGAAGCTGTGATTTTTGAAAAGCGCCAAGAGACAGAAAAAGAATCATCACTTTTATCAAGGCAAGGGGAGATCAGATATGAAGTTAAGAAGGAACCCAAAAATTTGCAGCAAATAATTTTAAAATAATTATAACAATATGAAAAGCTTAAAATTATTGATCTTCAAAAAAGAACTAAAAAATTCATTTTATGTTTTAGTATATGATTTGGGTTTTATATAGGTTTGAGACGGATCAAGATATTCAAATTTTCTTGATATCTGAATCCGTCCATTTGAATATTTAGATTTTGCAGCGAATCTCAAATTAGATTTCGAATCTTGTATAATAGTTTTATTTCTAATTTAATACTAAAAGATCTTGTGCGAATCTCTCGAATACAAAATTAATACGTCGAGAACGAATTAATCGGATTTCCTTAAAAAGTATTCACCAAATCGGTATAAGTCTACAAGAAATAAAGACATTAAGAAATTCATGAACAAAACAAAAGGATCCTTGTTTCATTTATCGAGAACGAGGACATAAGCCGAAGTATAACAATAAGGAGAGGAATAAGGCGAAATGAAAAGTTCATCGTTATTACAATTCGAGCTACAAAATAAAAAAGAACTAAACTATTTTCTGGAAAGACAATTTTGTCTAAGCTGAATCTCGTGTTGAAGGATCAGTCTCTTCCCGCCCGAAACCAAACCACTTTCTCGACAAAACGATTGCGTCGTCTTCTCACATCAAGGCCAACGATGAGAAAGAAACTGTTGTGAAATCAACACTGGCACCAATGTTCTCCTGAATATAAATGATCCCAAAAGAACCAATCTCAAATAGTCATCTCACCGCCAAAACACCTTTCTTGAAAAATGATTTCATCGCATGTCTCTCGCAAAGCTCATCCCTGATAGCCAGCTGCACAAATGGGACTAAGGATCTTAGTGGGGTAAAAAAGAAATCCGAAGCGCCGACCTAACCATTCTAAAATGCTAATCTCGCCGCCAATCGAGCTCCACTGAACAACTTGCTTTAAAGAGCAATATGCCCGCTTTTTTCTGGACGGATCCATTTCGATGTACCATCAGTTGCTCTACAAAAACAAGAGGATCAAAACTTCGAGCTACAAATATCCAAAGCAAAAAAGTAGGAAAGAAGCTTACGCGGAAGACAACTGATCCCGGAAGGAGCAGATCATATCATGTTATTGAAACTAACGACCCATCAGATCGATCCAAATGAAGGATTTGAGCGGTGCCCATAAGTTGGGCAAGGCGACAAACAGAAGTAACCATCAACATAAATCCATGAACCGGCAAACTACCCTTTAACAAAAAGAGCATAAGATCATCGACGAGCTCGACCCAACGCTACTGTGGATGTCAGCATAACCTGAATACCGAAGAAACGAGGACTTATCATCACCTTTAAGGGAGAAAAGAAGGCGAAAGAGGGAGAAGCAATCGGAGAGAAGGAATCAAAGATTTTGTGGAAACAGAAGAAGAAGAGGTAAGTAGAGATGATGCAAAATGACGGAAGGTGGGGGTGAATTTATAGCATAAGAAGAGCGGTTATCGAAGCGACGTGGAAGTTACCAACACAGAGTTAAAGCGACACGACATTTCATGCACACATATCACATTCATTGGTGGAATAAGAGGTGCCTTAAATGACTCCAAAATTCGCAAATATCTTTTGTCAAAGGCAATTAATGAGAATTAAATGGCGGAGTGAAGATGTGTCGACCTATCCATTGAGCCAAACCACGATCAAATTCACCGACTTAAGTTCCACTCAGCGCGCTGAACTGGGGGGAATTACTGTTGGAGGTGAATTTAGGATCCCTATAAGGCCTGACCAAATAGCTGAACGGCCTGTCAAAGATTAAGCCCGATGGAGAAGAAGTCGGTCCAATAACGGAGCAGCTCGGCGGCGACGTCCCACCCGACCTGCATCAAAGAAAATAAATATGTTAATGGAAAATTAATATATTTACAAAATGGAAGAAGATAAATACAAATCTCCTAAATGGAAAGAAAATCTATGTTTTTGGATTTCACATAATAATATCAGAGATAATCTTGGAAATAAAGCCTAGATCTTCTGATATAAATATACTTCTCGTGCGCCAATGTTTTTAAACCCGACCCGGACATCGAACCAGACTGTCTTCCGGATTATCGGGTCACTGGGTCAACTGTAGATCAACCGCGGATCGACCGAACGTCATAAATAAATGAGATGTATATATATAATTATATATAAACATTTATTCCTAAAATTATTTATTTTTAAAGAAAAATAATGTATAAAAATATACATCATTTGTATTATTCTAACTATTAGCTAAATTGTTAACAAAATATGATTTAAGAAATTTGATATAAAATCAATAATTTAAGTTAAACACCATGCAACGATAAAAAAAAAAAGAAATACGAAGGTTTATGAGGCTGAAAGATGAAACGTCTCGCCAGAAGAACTTCTAATGATGTTTTAAATACTAAAAACCTATATTTATCACAATCAAACACTCTCTTTGATTTAAAAAGTTCAAAAATATTCATTATTCGGATCAACTGGTTCGACCGATCCACTGGGTCGCAAATAAACCACAGAGTTTTTTCGTATTTTTCTGGGTTTTTAATTTAACGGTTTTTGCATATGACCCGACCCGAAATGTTTGCCGGGTCACCGGATTTACCGGTTCGACCGCGGGTCCGGATCGGGTTTCAAAACATTGTCGTGCGCGGAAAATATTAAATTCACAAGTTCTACACATTATACTCAAATCCATAGATTCATTCGATTTTAGCTCTTTATCAATAATGACTAGATTTTCCACTCACTTCTAGTTATTCCTTTTTTGTCCTTTGAATCTTATTTCCAAATCCGTAGATCTTAAATCAGTTTATTAAATTGATGGTTGTGATTTTCTGAATCAACACAATGCCAATGGAACCTAATGTAGTCATATGGGGATCACTGATGTCAGCATGTAGGGTCCACAAAGAGCTTGAGTTAGGTGAATTTGTAGCCAAACATATCCTCGAGGTGGAACATGATCATGACGGTGCTCTTGTGGCTGATTACTTGATGTCCAATATCAACGCGAGAGAACAGATATGGGACGATGTAAAGAACTTAAGATGAGTAATGGATGAAAAGAATGTGTTCAAGGAGAAAGATCTTAGCCGGGTTGACGTTCACGGAAAATCATATGAGTTTCTCATTGTTGACAAGAGGCATAAGAAATCAGATGATATTTTTGCAAAGCTAGAAGAGGTTGTAAATAAACTGTAGCTGTCAGGTTATGTTCCGGACTCTGGTAGTGTTTTGGTGAGTGTAAAGGAGGAAGAAAAGAAGGATTTGGTTTTATGTCATAGCAAAAATCTCGCCCTATGCTTTGGTTTGAAAGAAGAATAAGAACTTTGATCTCTCAAAACATGTTATTTACTTAGTTTATATGTAAGTAAGCCCTTTACCTGAAGTATTTGATGATCATGCAAGCGAATTAACCGAATAACAATCAGCAAATAACAACTCTTAATGCATTTTGATAGGTTGAACATGAATCTAATAGGTAGAACATGAATCTAACAGAAAATAGTCTATTATTACATTACATTTGGGGTCATATATCAAAAATTAATACAGTGAGGGGTTATTGGGAGGTTTGAACTTGGATTTAGTGGTGTCATCACATGTATCATAACCATTTGAGCTACATAATCATTTATTAGATGTATACAAAAACAAGAATTGATCTTATTTTACTGGTGTCAGTGACACCCCAAACAACAAGTTGGATATGCCGGAGGGTTGATGGCTGAGGGAGTGGGTCTATAATGTGTAACCCTAATCGGATCGGTTTGGCCGGTCTGTAGATTTTCCTCTGATTCGGTTTTTTTTAGTTTTTACTTCCGGTTTTCGGTTGGTTTTGTACCCTGTTATCCCGATTTCGATCGGTTTGATTATATGAATATAATATTATATAAAAAAACAAGGTGGTATCCCCTTCCTACATTAGCTAACTGATTGCAGCATTGTTGAGAAGGAGAAGAAGAGTTCCCATGCACAGGGGCGGACACAGGACGTAACATAACATACGGGTGCAGTTCATTTAATCATTAAACTAAATATTCAATTGTTAGTATGCCTCCACTAAAAATTGTTTCTAGATCCGCCACTACCCATGCAGTCATATAATGGTGACACGGCGCCATGCTATTAGAACATTTATGCAACTCGATTGAGAAGAAACTTTCATTACTGAAACTGTAAGCAATAACTCGGGGCTCAAATCCGGTGTCTTCGTCGGTGGTGGTAGGTGAGGTGGCTTTGTCACTTCGTGAATCTATTGAAGGCTCCTTCTCGACCGGATTAAGGTTAGTTTGACTGTGGATGTGAGAGTTAGGCTCCAATTTTGGTCGAACTTGGGGTTGAGAAACAACTCAGAGCTTTGTTACGCCGAGCTTCTCTGGGTGAGATCATGGGAGTTTACAGACTCGAAGCTGGATGATGTGAGATGGGGTCGTGGTGGTCGAGATGGTCGAGAAGCGATGAGCGGGACGTGAGCGGATGCGGATCGATGGGACGAGGAAGCTGGCCGAAGGCGCTCTCTTCCTGGTCAATGGGTGATTAGATGGACGTGTGAGGCTTAGGACAAGAACAAGAGAAATTTGAGTAACACAAACAAGCAAGCTAAAGCAACAAGAGATTTCGAGTCCAAGGGGTAGCCGCGCAAGGACGAAGAAATCGATACAACCTCTAGGGTTTCTTTTTGCTAAAACTTACTTAAGTTTATTGAAAACAAAGAGGGGCTTTAAATAGCCAAAATAATAGGGTTACAAGTCTTAAGAAAGGACCACAAAGAGGCCTGGTCGAAACTATAAAAATAGAAAACAAGAAAGAAGGTTGGACGGGCCATATTCTCCTTCTCTTGAAACGGGCCTTGGTTTACCTTATTAAAAATCTTAGTGGAAAAACCCAATTGGGACAAAACCACACTTAAGGGAAAAAGAGTATAAACCAATTCCCAAGGAGATGTTGCTCGTACTCCTGGTCGCCATACATAAGTCTGTAGCCCACTAAGTCCGTGAGCTTCCAAATAAGGCAGGTCCAGAAACCTTCGGATTTGATCTTGCATATCTTCTTGGTCCGAGCCGGTATTGGTGTGATTCCAACTCTCATGCATTCCCTGAGGAATCAAGATTCCAGAAAAAGTTCCTTTACTCCTTGATTCATCCTGGTTCGTTCTGAGCAATCCAAAATGTGCAAGTCGGTATTTATCGCAATCCCTGAAAATCATCTGTTTTGAAACAGACATAACTTCTTCATAGAAGATGGTCTTGAGGTGATTCAAATTCATGTAGATTCCTTGATGAGTCAGGTTCCTAGAACAGGTTGAGTTGCATCTTGATTATTCTTGGTCCATTCGCAATCCTCTCTTGAATGCACATATATCCGCGGACAGGGCTAACTGGACAGCTTCTAGACATCCTCCTAGTTGATCTCGAACCCAAGCTGATTCCTTCTGACCAAACTCTTCCAAATGGCACACTTTATGATGAATATCAGGCCTGGCATGATTGGCTTGAATCATCTCTCCAATGGACATCTTCCAGGACACGGTTAGGGCTCCGGGAGGTCGGTTGTCGACCGTCTCCAAATGAGATCGTTCCAATTGGGTTCTGGAATGATCATCACTCCTGAAACATGCTGTTGGCTTATGAATTCCTGATATAACGTCATCTGGTCTGGTAAATTGCAGTAGCATTCTGAACCTCCTCAGATACGTTCCGCGGGGTCGGGAATAGCTCGGTCAGCCTCGTGGTCGAGGTTTGTACGTACTGCTCGTCCGGGTCGGGTCTGGAGGATCCGATGTCCTCATCATACCCTCTCTCTTGAAGAGGATTCGACCTCGAATCTGCATAACCTGCACCAATAGAAAGCAAGTCAGCCTTCATGCGGTTTCGTGAGTTCATGGCCTTACCTTGAGGAAATGGTGGACGGCTGGTGCAATGGCTTTCCATGCGTGTTCCGTTGGGTTGGGAACTCAGTATCACGCCTTTATCTTGGCCTGGGTTCCATGGGAAACTCTCTGGATCGTGATATCCATTGGCTTTAGTCGGATCAATCTTTGGGTCGGCCGGTTCCTTTATTTTCTCGCCTCCGGTCCGTTGGTTCGTGCGGTCCATCGGACCCTTGTTCATTCCTGCGCCCTGTTCAAAACCTTTGACCAATTCCAAGTGCAATAAAACAGTGTTTGATTCTTTATAATCAGATAGAAGAGAATTGGGTTGGGATACTTGAAACTTGGTCGAGGCGGTCGAGGGTCGTGGCCGAGAAATGGGCGAGCGTGGCACTTCTTTCCGGTTCGCCTCTTTGGTTCCAACATCTAGTTGTGGTCTAAAATCATGTTCTGGTTTCTGAGTAACACTCTCAGTCTGGTTTGGGTCGTGATCTTCATTGGTTTTAGTAGGGTTACTTTCTCGTTCGACCGGTTCCTTCGGTTTCTCGGTCTCGCCTCCGGTCTGTTGACCTGTGCGGTCCATGGGACCCTCTATCTTTCTTGCATCCTGATCAACACTTTTGACCAATCCCAAGTGCATTAAGACAGTTTTTGATTCATTATAATCAGATGGAAAAGATTTGGGTTGGGACACTTTAACCTTTGGTCGAGGCGGTTCGAGCATCGGGACTTTGGTCGAGACGGTCGAAAGGCGTGGACGGCCCTGGGTCTTTGGTCTTATTATGACATATTGCTCATATACTAACCATTTCAGCTCCTTAAACGTCCTTGACGGTTCCTTCAGTTGTCTCCGTATCTTCTCCTCGAGCTGCCACCAATCATGGGCATCTCCGGTCAGGGTTTGGATCGCATACGAGGCCTGTTCGTTCCTTGGGATATTGTAATCCCAAAAGTAATCTTCTAGGTCTTCTTCCCACTGAAAGTAGTCTTCAGTACCTGAGAAAGATATTAGTTGTGAGTCTAAGACACAAAAATTATTTTGAAATTTATTGAGTTTTGAATGTCTTAGTCTGGAGGATTGATGGCGCCGATATTGGTCAGGTGGCTCAGGATCCATTTTGTTCGCAGCATGGTCGTCTCCACAGTGGTACAGGTCGTGACCATGGTCTGGTCGACCTTGCTTTACTCGACCATGTCGAGATGGGTCGGGCGGTCGCTCCAGGCGGTCGAGTCGAGCTCCGATCGTCTGGATCGCAGCTAGGATCTGAGTGAACTTGGTCGGGCTGCCTTATTGGGCCTGTTCTTCGTCCATTGTCTGCACACTTAGCAAAAATATCAAACGCAACAAGGAAGAAAGGAAAAACAAGAGAAAAGGAAAACGCAACAAAAATGGAAAAAGGTGCGGTCACTAACAAAAAGGAAACAAGGCAATGGCGACAGAGCCAAGGTAACAAATAGCAACAGAAACTATAAGGAACATAGAACAAGAAGTCGGAACAAAGGAGATCAGCCCTAAGCAAATCGCTAGAGAGAGATAACCCTAGCGGACGGTTGCTTATCACAACCTAAAATCGATTCTAACAACTTTTTTTTTTTTTTTTCAGTTTATAAAGCAACACAACAGAAGCAATAACAACTCAACAGTAATCAAATAGCAACCACAAGCAATTCAGATTCAGTTTACTTGGTCGGTTGAGAACAAAACACTAGCAACCTAACTTTTTTTTTGATTTTCGGTTTTTAAAGAAGAACAAAAGGCAAACAAGACTGAAACTAAGCAAAGGAGAGAAATAACCAGACTGGTTAGGAGCCTTAAAGCTCTGATACCAGATGATGTGATTCAACTTCGTGCAGATTCCTTGATGAGTCAGGTTCCTAGAACAGGTTGAGTTGCAGCTTAATTCTTCTTGGTCCATTCGCAATCCTCTCTTGAATGCACCTATATCCGCGGACAGGGCTAACTTGACAGCTTCTAGATATCCTCCTAGTTGATCTCGAACCCAAGCTGATTCCTTCTGACCAAACTCTTCCAAATGGCACACTTTATGATGAATATCAGGCCTGGCATTATTGGCTTGAATCATCTCTCCAATGGACATCTTCCAGGACACGGTTACTGGATGATGTGAGATGGGGTCGTGGTGGTCGAGATGGTCGAGAAGCGATGAGCGGGACGTGAGCGGATGCGGATCGATGGGACGAGGAAGCTGGCCGAAGGCGCTCTCTTCCTGGTCAGTGGATGATTAGATGGACGTGTGAGGCTTAGGACAAGAACAAGAGCAATTTGAGTAACACAAACAAGCAAGCTAAAGCAACAAGAGATTTCGAGTCCAAGGGGTAGCCGCGCAAGGACGAAGAAATCGATACAACCTCTAGGGTTTCTTTTTGCTAAAACTTACTTAAGTTTATTGAAAACAAAGAGGGGCTTTAAATAGCCAAAATAATAGGGTTACAAGTCTTAAGAAAGGACCACAAAGAGGCCTGGTTGAAACTATAAAAATAGAAAACAAGAAAGAAGGTTGGACGGGCCATATTCTCCTTCTCTTGAAATGGGCCTTGGTTTACCTCATTAAAAACCTTAGTGGAAAAACCCAATTGGTACAAAACCACACTTAAGGAAAAAAGAGTATAAACCAATTCCCAAGGAGATGTTTCTCGTACTCCTGGTCGCCATACATAAGTCTGTAGCCCACTAAGTCCGTGAGCTTCCAAATAAGGCAGGTCCAGAAACCTTCGGATTTGATCTTGCATATCTTCTTGGTCCGAGCTGGTATTGGTGTGATTCCAACTCTTATGCATTTCCTGATGAATCAAGAATCCAGAACAAGTTACTTTACTCCTTGATTCATCCTGGTTCGTTCTGAGCAATCCAAAATGTGCAAGTCGGTATTTATCGCAATCCCTGAAAAGCATCTGTTTTGAAACAGACATAACTTCTTCATAGAAGATGGTCTTGAGGTGATTCAAATTCTTTCAGATTCCTTGATGAGTCAGGTTCCTAGAACAGGTTGAGTTGCAGCTTGATTATTCTTGGTCCATTCGCAATCCTCTCTTGAATGCACCTATATCCGCGGACAGGGCTAACTGGACAGCTTCTAGACAACCTCCTAGTTGATCTCGAACCCAAGCTGATTCCTTCTGACCAAACTCTTCCAAATGTCACACTTTATGATGAATATCAGGCCTGGCATGATTGGCTTGAATCATCTCTTCAATGGACATCTTACAGGACACGGTTAGGGCTCCGGGAGGTCGGTTGTCGACCGTCTCCAAATGAGATCGTTCCAATTGGGTTATGAAATGATCATCACTCCTGAAACATGTTGTTGGCTTATGAATTCCTGATATAACGTCATCTGGTCTGGCATAACTTGCAGTGGCCTTCTGAACCTCCTCAGATACGTTCCCCGGGGTCGGGAATAGCTCGGTCAGCCTCGTGGTCGAGGCTGGTACGTACTGATCGTCCGGGTCGGGTCTAGAGGATCCGATGTCCTCATCACTGGAGGTGCTGGAAGTCAGGGAGAGGGGACCAGGACCTACGGCGCTGAAATGGTTATGGAGTCGGCTCTTTACGTCTCCAGGAAGGACACCGTCAATGAGCCGCAAATCGACTCGTACTTATAACCGCTTGATAAAAGATTGGAATCCACCAAAATTATGATCACGTGATTATCAAGAGTATTCGAGCTTAAATGCGGAAGACGGACGTTGATAGTGATGGAGATGAACTTTTGTTGATCGAATCCACGAGCAACACACGAAATAAGAAACTTGATTCCACAAGTTCTTAATCCGCAAAACCAATAAAGATAAGTGAATCCACACTAAACTCTAAAGATTTTAAGAACACAAGAGAACAAGGACCTATAAACTCTAATGAACAAACATAAAAGCAAGCTTTACAAAGGAAACAATATTTTTTATTGATTTTTCTAAAATGATTCATGGTCCAAAATGAAAGCTTAAGAGAGCTTATATAACGCTCTTACAAAGATGATATATTAAACGGTCAAAAGTAATAAGGGAAAACATTTATACAAATTAAATAATATAGCCGTTTGAGAAAATGATCCTAACTATCCTAACTAGGCACGTCATTTATACCTTGATATTGTAGTAATAAAACCATAATTCATTGGTCGTATAGAAGCTCCACTAAATCTTGTTCCAAGGGAATATAATCATTGGTGAATGATACCATCATTTAGCTCCAAGAAAGGAAAGTTGTTTTTTCCTTTCTTCCTTTTGGTTCTTTGGTTAAGTGGACATAATTTGGAGATGATGGGACTCTTTGATGTGTGGAGAGACTCTTCTGGTCTCCATGTATAGTTTTGGGATGAACTAAATATGGAAAGTTGCTTCTTCGGTCGATTTGGGCTCATCCGGTTTTGTTGTTGTGTTGTGAATTTCAATGGTCTCCTTAACTTCACGTTTGCTTCTCCAAGTCTGTTGATTCCTCGTTCCTTGGCTGATGATGATTTGATATCCTCATCATACTCTCCCTCTTGAAAAGGTTTCGACCTCGAAACTTTAAAATCTGCACTAAGAGAAAGCAAGTTAGATTTCATTCGTCTTTGGAAGTCTAGAAACTTACCTCGGTTAGGAATTGTTGGGGCATGTATAAATATGTCTGGTGGTTTATCCTTTATAAAAATGAGACATTTGACTCCATGTTGTTGATTCTGGAACATAACTACACCCTTCTTGGTGGAACCTTCTATTTCATTTGTATTCTCTTTATTAAGTTCTCCTCGGATCTTGGTTTGTTGAAGTGAATCTGGTGGCTCTTCTTTGATCAGTATAGTGCCATTGAAACCTTCAGCTTTCACCTTGGTTGGCGCGAGCTGAACTGGTTTCATAACGCCTTGGTTTGGTTTTTGATCCAACACCATGCTCCCTTTTGATGGTATGTCTCCTACGTCTTTACACTTTTCCTTTGAGCCTGCACTTATGTCAACACTAAAGGGAAAGAGCAAGTGCATTATATTGGAATTTAGAGATTCAAGAACAGAGTGTTTTATTATAAGGCTTTTTTTTTTGAAATTTTCTACGTATCGAACAAGAGTTTAAATTTCACTTACTTGAGATACACGACAATTGTTTAACATTGACTCATCATTGTTTGTGGTTACCTCAAGATCATTCGATGCTGGATAGTGTGATGACATCATGTGTGGCTCCATTGAAGCTTTATCATACTTTAAACTTTGGAAAAATTGTGAGACATGCTTATCGGATTGCTTCTTCTCATGACCTACCATGCAATGATAAGGTTTCACCACGTGATATTGGGGTTTACTTGGTGCGTTTTCTTTATCAGCCTGCCTTCTCATCAATCTCTGATCTGTATTATCACTCTTTGACAAAGACAAGCACGTGATACTAGCATTGGAAAATTTAAAATCTGTTCTAACTAGTTCTTCACTTTCCGTAGGGTTATCCATTTTCGATTCAATAAATGTGGGTGCTACTACTTTATTAGTTGGGCACATTTTAGCATAGTGTCCTACGTTTTGGCACCTTTAACAAGCCACATCAAGAGAATTCAAAGCACTAGAGGACTTACTTTGAAAAATCGTTACTTGCGGATCATGCAATGGGACATGCGTCGATTGTTGCTTCTTTGTTGCTGCAACATGTTCATCGTTTGTACCTGCATCCTTTCCACTCCCTTTTTTACCAAGCAAGTATCTTGGTTTTTCAAATATTTGATCAATACTTAGTTGTTCGGCATTGGTACTTACCCGGATGTGATCCGTAGGTTTCTTTGGTTTGTTTTGTACCACACGCTTGCTTGCTTCCTCTGAAAGTTTTGTTTCTCTCTTGGTTTTATCCTTAGGAATTTTTCTTGTACGCATCTTAGCCTTGTGTCCCCTGTTATTACACTTGAAACAATTAAGTTCTAAGGGGTTTTTAGAGACAGCAGACTTACCTTGGATACTTTTGTCGTGAGGTTCAAGCATGGGCACACGACTTCGCTTTTGTTGTGTTTCTTGTTCTGAACCTGCTTTCTTAGCCTTTGTTTGCTTCTTTAAGGTGTTAGAAAATACTCTCCTTGGTTCACAGCAGTAGTCATCATCGTGCTCAAGGATTGACTTTGTTTGTGGTGCTGACATCCATTCTTTTGGTGTAGCTTGGCACAAGGACCTTGTCGGGATGCAGTTGCGGTTCCGGAGCTTTCTTACAAACTCCCTATACATTCGTGCCTTGAGATCTCCCCAATTGAGGACTGGATTAGTGTAGTATGTCCGTGCATCTTCCTGTTTCCACCATTTGTAGGCTTCTCCAACAAGCGTATCAAGGGCATGTGATAGCTTCTCTTCTTTGGGAATGTTGTGAGACTTTAACCATTGCTTCATGTTTGTCTCCCATCGTAAGTAGTCCTCTGGCTCCTTGCTAGAACCTGAAAAAGTGAGGGATTTAGATTTTTAATCATCATAACCTTTGTGGATGTGGTTACATGATCGGGCTTTAGTTGTGTGGAATGAAACTAGGCTTGTCACAACTCCATGATGGTAGATCTGCTCTTCATGCTTATGAATTTTTTTGTAGTGGCATTCATCCTCAGTTTCCTCTCCATCGCCATAGAAACTTGAATTTTCTTTTTGAGGCGTATAGGTACATGGCTCGTTGCAACTTTGGCTCATGGTGCATCGGTCTGGTGGCTCCGGTTCAATGTCTTCACCATCGGGATATTCTTCAGGTACTCTCTGTTTTTGTCTCATCATCCCAAGACTCTCCTTAGTCGTCATCTTCTTTCCAACTTGTTGGATTCGATTCTTCATCCCAACCGTTGTCGATGGACCCAATCTCACTTTGGCTGGTGTATAAATCATCTAAGAAGTCATCATCCTCGTATGACATAGCCTCTATGTTCTCCTCGCAGCAAGAGTTAATGTAAAGCTGGGTAAAAATTTAATATAGGAGAAGGGAACGTGTTATAATCACAATAACAAGAAAAGGAAATAAGAAATTTAACTTTTCTATTAAAGAATATTCAATGGAAAAACAAATGAGACTCACAAAGATATGAAAGGATTGATAATTTTTTTTTTTAAATGTTAACTAAATAAAATGCAAAGAAAATGCAAACCAGGCAAACAAAATTTTTATGGAAACAAAATTTTGAAACGAATTCAAAAGAAAAGATTTTTTTTTTTATAAACTTTATAGAACTAAAGCAATAAAATAACTTTTTGGATTTTTTTTGTCTGAAACAAATAATAGAAACAGAAAACTTTTATGACTTTAAAAAAAAAAAAATTAAAACAAATCGAAAATAAGTTTTTTTTGTTTTTATTGTTTTATAATAAATCAAACTAATAAGAAAACAAAGAAGATATTTTTATGAGTTTTTTAATATATGAATCAAAATTAAACAAAAGTCAGAAAATAAATTTTTTTTAATGATTTTCGGTTTTGTGAAACGAAAAAAAGTGCAAAACAAAATTGAGAAAGATAGAAGTTAGATAAACACAACATGGGATAGGAGCTTTTAGCTCTGATACCAAATGATAAAAGATTGGAATCCGCCAAACTTATGATCATGTGATTATCAAGAGTATTCAAGCTTAAATGCGGAAGATGGACGTTGATAGTGATGGAGATGAACTTTTGTTGATCGAATCCACGAGCAACACACGAAATAAGAAACTTGATTCCACAAGTTCTTAATCCGCACTAAACTCTAAAGATTACAAGAACACAAGAGAACAAGAACCTATAAACTCTAATGAACAAACACAAAAGCAAGCTTTGCAAAGGAAACAATATTGTTTATTGATTTTTCTAAAATGATTTGTGGTCCAAAATGAAAGCTTAAGAGAACTTATATAATGCTCTTACAAAGATGATATATCAAACGGTCAAAAGTAATAAGGGAAAACATTTATACAAATTAAATAATATAGCCGTTTGAGAAAATGATCCTAACTATCCTAACTAGGCATGTCATTTATATCTTGATATTGTAGTACTAAAACCATGATTCATTGGTCGTATAGAAGCTCCACTAAATCTTGTTCCAAGAGAATATAACCATTGGTGAATGATACCATCATTTAGCTCCAAGAAAGGAAAGTTGTATTTTCTTTTCTTCCTTTTGGTTATTTGGTTAAGTGGACATAATTTGGAGATGATGGGACTCTTTGATGTGTGGAGAGTCTCTTCTGGTCTCCATATATAGTTTTGGGACGAACTAAATATGGAAAGTTGCTTCTTCGGTCGATTTGGGCTCATCCGGTTTTGTTGTTGTGTTGTGAATTCCAATGGTCTCCTTAACTTCACGTTTGCTTCTCCAAATCTGTTGATTCCTCGTTCCTTGGCTGATGATGACTTGATGTCCTCATCACCGCTAGTGGTCGAATCTGGAAGGTCTAGAAAAGGTACATAGATACGATGGGTTTAACCCTAGGTCCGGTCCGGTCCGGTTTATGGATTTTTCTTTGATTTTTCAGTTTATGATGTGGTCATCAAACCATAATAGGACATGTCATACAAGTGATGTTAAGATTAAATATCATAAGGAACAAGTCTGAAAGAGCCAAGTCCATGGAGAGCCACACGAAGAACCAATGACACTGCCACAGATCACGAGGAACCAAGCACAAGGAGAGAAGATTGACCAACAAACTAACCATGGAGAGGATTTTGATCGAACTATTCCACCTTTCATTTGGTCCAAAAACGTAGATACAAGACACGCCTACATTTTCCCAAAACGGGTATATATTAGTCTGTTTAAGGAGACTACAAATTATCTTCATCAAAGCAACTTTCCCCCACTTCTTTAGAGTTCCACTGATGCTACAGAAGACATAGAGACATCATATCACACCATAACATTTCTCCACACCAGAGTATCTCATCAAGTCTCCACTTGCCTTAATCGGCTCAATCCTCATCAACAAAGGAAATCAGAGTCTCTTGTCATTAACTCATAAAGAAGACCCTATTCACCCCAAAGATGCATTCACACGTTTTTCTCATCAAGTCATATACCAAATATCACAACTTTCCATGTTCGGCCAAGCTGTTTACTCTTTGTCACCCAAAGAGTATCTTGGTATCTTGGCAAGATGATCCACACCATCCATTATCAACTGAAGATCTCCACCATCCACCTTGATAAGAAGACTTAAGAGACATCAACTTCAACCACAAATCACGTCCACCATCAATTCCCATGATTTGTTTTCCATCAATCACCACAAATCACATTTCTTTCTTCTTTATTTTACTTTGTTATTGCTATTTCTTTGATTACCTTGATTCTAGCTTTTCATTTATGTGTTAAAAGACGTTGTCATGAGACTATTAAAGCCTCATTTTCACCATTGTATCATTCACCTTTCATCAATATAATAAACTATTCAATTTGCTTCGAAGTATGAAAACTAGTGAGTGTGGATTTATCATTCTAGTTTTGTGATAGTGACTTGATTCCTTGTGAAGAGAGATCCCTTGGAAAAAGTCACACCTTTTGGTGTATTTGATTTCCGGTTTAAATCGGTTTAATTTCTCCATTGGCGAGCAGGAACAGAGTTGGACATAAATATAATTATAATTAAAAAGAAGAAACTGTAAGCAACAGTAAACACAGTTTCATGTTTCATGTTTTTTCTTGGAGTTATTTACATTCATGAGCACTTTAACACCAATTATTTTCATAAAAAAGCACTTATCAACTATTGGGTACTTTGCTTCATCAAATTTCCCATAAATACCCTTGTGTCACGTTTCTCATTCATTACTTTTTTTTAAAAACTTTTATCAACCCAAATTAATTGTTTTATCCCAAAAAAAAATTTACTTCTCTTTCTCCTTCTCTCTTTCACAATAAAACATAATTCTCTAGCCACCTTCATCTTTTTCGTCAACAGCCCCACACTCCATCTTTCTTCTTCCTATAACATCGGTCTGCCATGACCACTTTGTATTTTTCGCCTTTTCACCATTGATGTTTCTCATTTTATTCACGACCCAAGCTCCAAACATCTCTGACCAGCTTTATTTTGTCTTCGATTTTGTAGATCCAAGATCCAATCATTTCTGGTGAGTAAATATAGTTTCTTTGCTTAAATCGATTTGTTACTTTTGAGCTAAGCTTTATATTACTTATCCTATTTGCTTAGCTCACATTTTTATGCCATGCTTCTCTTAATATTTGCTTATCTCACTTGGATGAGTTGTTAGATCGAGTCTATCAAGCTTTTGAGCTATCAAGTCTATTTACTTCTGGTAGATCGACTTTTTGAGCTTCTAACCAAATCTTTGCTTGTGACAGATTTCATTTACACAGATTTGTCCTTGTTCTGTATTCGTGTACATATCTTTGTTTGTTGTGATGTATGTTTCCGTGTACATAGTTATGTGGACACTAGTTGATTTTCATCGATATGCATGCTTGTACATCGATCTTTGGACATTTATCTGTAGACTTCGGACTGTACATAGATCTGCTTTATGCTCAATAATCACTCTCATTGGACATGTTCTCGTGGACACTCATTTGTGTACGCCATTTACAACTATCAATACTAGTTGTTGTTCTAAAATACTTGCAGCTAGTGTCATTCTACATTCATATTAAAATTTCCATGAACATGGTTTCGTCTCCAAAAATATGCCTTTACATGTCTAATCTAAGTAGTACACGTTTTTTATGGACACATATATGTGGACTGTGCTCTCATGAAGTGATCTATATATTGTCTTTAAATAACAAACATTGTTTAATTGGCTTTGTCAGATTAAGTTATCCACATTGCTTTAGGCATGTCAACAATTACATGTTTCTCACTGTATATGAGACACTGATTTGTCTCTTGCATGTTCCTCACTGTATATGTGGACAAAGTCCTTAGCGACACATAAGCTTGCATACATATACCTCTTTGTATAGGTTCTCACTTTTCCCTAACATAACTTCTATTTGTTTTATAGATATTCAGCTTCCAGAAATACTCTTCCGGAAATGGATATTTGTGGACACCGAATGATGGACACTAACTAGATTGACATCCTCGCTTCTTTCATTAGATGGAAACCAACAAGATGGACACCAAATGGTCGACACCTCTTAGATGGATACTTATAAGAGCTTGCGGGTATGGAAACATAATCCGAGACAAAAGATATAGGAGATGAAAGTGTGGGCACAAGAACTTGGACATAAAGACGTTGGAATAACATATGTTTGTTTCATTGTACATCCGTCTGTCATGCCTTATTGACATAATTATATTTGTTACCACCATATATGTTCAGATTTATATGGACAATTTAAATTTGGACAAATGGTTGTGTACACATTTAAATAGGCACTTCCTTTTAGACACTTATAAAGATACATTCACACATACAAAATTATGAGCACTGTATGGTGAACACCTAGTATGGAAAACTATGTATCCTAATATCAAATTTCATTTATTTGGACATATCCAAGCAAGAGTTTGAATGTGTACTCAAAAATCAGATTTACTCACCTTTCTTCACCACACATTTCGAGGGTCTTCAAACCATTTCTGATGCTATTTTTGGCAAATTGTTTGACACATACACATAAACACAATTATGGACACCAAATGGTGGACACATAGCATATGTTTATGTTATCCACAAGATCCTTGACTCATAAAGTTTTTTTTTACTTTATTCATTGTTTGATGTCCACGTTACGTTGTCCACAATCCCTAATCTATAAAGAGTTGTTCCATTATTCACCGTTTGATGTCCACATACACGTTGTCCACAAAATCAGACACATTCCCTAACCCATATTTTTTTCTTTCTCTTTTACATCTTAGAATTTATCACCATAACTAAATCCAACATTCTTTCTATACACATACTCATTTATCATACCTAGTTTGTTATTATTGGATCGATTAATACTATGAAACTAAATTTCTAAGATTTTTTCTTTTCCGATAGAGTCTTAGCGAAATTGATGCAAACAATAACAAAATTGTTCAAAGTAAAGGAAAAATCGACAAAGAAAATCGACATATATCTGGAAAAGAATGAATTTCGCAAAAACTTGAGAGGGTGAACATGGAGAATGAAGATGATGAAAATAGAAAAAAGAGAGAGAGAGAGAGAGAGAGAGAGAGAGAGAGAGAGAGAGAGAGAGAGAGAGAGAGAGAGAGAGAGAGAGAGAGAGAGAGAGAGAGAGAGAGAGAGAGATGAAAATGGATGGATAAGATTAAACCCCCCTCCCAAAAAATCCCTCTTTTTCTTACACAAAATCTGCTTTTTCAAATCCATCAATTTTTTTTTTCCCAATCATTTTTAGATTTTAGTTAAAAACTTTTTAACAAAAAAAAAAAGAGCAAGATGGGGTTTAAAGAAAATAGTACAGTGTTAAAAATATCCTAGAGTCATAAAATGCTTTTTAGTGTAATTCATTTTTCAGAAATGCCTTATTCCGTAAACGACTGTGTTGTTTAGAGAATTTCGTAAGAGTTTGTTTCTGTTTGTTTAAGAGTTTGTAAGCAACAATAAACGCTTGGTTTCTCTTCTTGATACATACACAAACGTTAAAACTTGAAGTCAACCGAACTTCAAAAAGTCAGAAAATATAAGGACGTGGAAGTATACCATTTGCTGGTAACTGCCAATTCATCGCTCAACAAGCAGCAGGGGCAAATTCGTAAATAAAGGGAATTATCAAGACCTCCTCAAGGTTGTTATTTCCCGCCACCATCATCGTTACGCGAGTGTCAGTCGCCACTTTGAGGTTTCAACTATAAGTAATCTCTGTAACTGAAATCACGAAGGAGCTCCCAGAAACAACGAAAATGGCCGCCACGATCGTGTTCGTTCTCATTCTCGCGACCACCTTCTCTTCTTCCTCCGCCGCCGAGAACGAGACGCAGGCACCTTCTTCTCCACCGGTTCTGACTTGTACGGAGGAGCTGGTTATGTTCTCTCCATGCCTTCCTTATGTCTCTGCCCCGCCGAACAACATGTCAGATACGCCGAATCCTCTTTGCTGCACGGTTTTCTCCACATCCGTTAATTCCAGCACCGGCAACTGCCTCTGTTATCTTCTCCGGCAGCCGATGATCCTTGGATTCCCGTTGGATAGATCTAGATTGCTTTCTCTTTCCCAGATCTGTATCGATCAGAGTTCCGACGAATCTTTCGAGTCTCTTTGCTCGCTATCAGGTTAATTTCGTTTTCTTCTGATCCAATTGAATTCTCTGCCGATTTGTTATATTATGGATTTTGATCTGTGTGGTGCAGAGTCGCCTGAGCTTCCGCCGCTTCAGAGTATTCAGTTCACATCTCCGTTTGTTTACGGTACATAGTAAAGAAACGGAATCGATTTCGATGGATTCGGTAATTTTCGGTTGGATTGAGACGAGCTTCATTGATATCTGCAGGTGATCGAGCTTCCGCATCTTCTCGATCGTTCGCCTTAGCACCGGAAACAGCCGGAATTTCACCAAGCTCCGATCAGTTCTCACCAGAAACCGCTAACGTATCATCACCACCGCCACCACTACTTACACAATCCGGCTCTCCAAATATCAGACACTTTTTGTTTCTCTCGACCATCATCATGACTTTGGCAGCTTTTATCTTCAATCGCATCTGAATCATTCTCCGTTTAGGTTTTTACTTTCTTTTTTCATTGTACAGTACATTGTTTTCGACTGGTCTCTTTTAATCTACACTCTTCTTTTTAGCTTTGTGAATCGAACAAAGATGATATAGTGGAATATGATCATCTTTAGGTTTTACTTTTGCTTCATATACACAACATAGCACACAATATCTCATAAGAAAAGTGTTTTCATTTCAAAGTTTAACACAGTCATAGCACTATCCGGGAACTAATTTTCTAGGAAGCTTTAAAATCCAGCATAAAAAGCAAATGTCAGCTTAGTAAAAACCCAACATAACAGACTTAGACAGAGGCAGTGGTGACATCTTGTACAGACTGACGCCAAGCGTGAGTACGAGCTCCTTCCTTGTCGACGATCTTAATCACAAAGTTTGGTGGTGCAATGACCAGCCTTGACCTGATCTCAAGTATGCATTTGTCGACCAATTCAATGGCTTCTTCAACAGACATGTCACTGCGGTAGTGCCTGTCCATTGTGGAGAGAGAGAAGTATGAGCCGTAACCAAATGCTCCCTTGTCAACCTTGTGAAGAGTTGCAATGTAGTCAATGTAGTATAGAGATGCGCCAGCTTCTTTGTCGTAGCCAGCCATCAGGATGTTCACAGAGTAGGGATTCTGGAATAAAACAGTAATGATAAATGTCAAAACGATAATGTGTAAATATGCAAGCGAATTCATAAACAACCAATGGAATCCATCCGATCAAAACTAATGGACTTTCAATAATTCAGCAATCTAAAGCAAAGGCCACATGGTTCTACAGTATGAAGATCACAAATCAGGTACGCATGAGTATCTGATTTTCATAATGAAGAGAGTAAACAACTTCCTAGTCTTTGCAAAATCTTATTCGAAGCCATTACAATTACTTGACACAAGGAGACTATCAGTTTGGAATAGAGTATCATATTTTCCACTATCAGGATTCAAAACTTTGTTACATCAACCAAGCCGAAGAGTAATTACTGTGACATCCACGCACAGAACAGGAAAATTCCTTGAATTTACAAAACTGCAACAAAGTTTTGAAAGAAAGCAAAGTTTTGAATAGTCGCTTTACTTTGCTAAAATTCTTTCATTTGAGGTAATGTACAAACGGAGAACTTAATTCAATAACTTAAAACTCATGCTATCTCAGAACTAGTTGAATCAACAAATTACTTAAATGAAGAAGAAGTGGAACCCGAGAAGTCAGGGGCTTAAGCATATCAACAAGTATTAGGCTATTAGCTATCAAAACCACAGCATGACAGAGGTAAGCACATTATCTATCACCTACAACACCTACAAGTTGTTCCAGCAATCCATTATCTGCTAATATTCCAAAATCTCACAAAAGCATCTAACGCATAGAAGTTAGAAACCCTAATTCCCCAAGCTCAAAATCACAACCAACATATCCCAAAAAACCATCAATGATAATAATAATCATGGAAAAGAGCTCACCTTTCTCAAGGCAGTGGCGAGCTCTCCACGAGTGAAGTTGGCTGAAGCAGCGGTAGTCAAAGGGATCCCGTTTCGGAACTGATACAGTGACACATTCTTCTGAACATACTCCGTAAACTGAACCCTATAAAAATTCCAAAACACGAATCAAATCCACCTACTGATTCAGAGAGAAACAAATGAGAATTTACCGGTCACCAGGCTCGCCGCTTGCGGCGATGAGCTTGTGTGAGTCAAGGACCATGATCTTGTCCTCGTTGTTCTTGTGGACAAGGATACTGTGAACTGCCGATGTATCCGCCGCCACGATAGCGAATCCATTCCCAACGAGACCGAACACGCACTCCATCTTCAGATCTGTTCGTCACAGGCTAAGATTTCTTAAGTTACTTGGATCTTTTCCGAGTTTCGCAGGAGATATAAGAGCGATCAAAGCGACTTGAGGAACAAGACGGGTAATTCTACAAGGAAATTAGGGGTATTTTCGACACATGGTTACAAATAGGGACCTAAAATGGTTGGTTAGTGTTGAGATTTCTATTTTCTAAAGTTTAAGGATGTACGAGAGAGTAAAGTTAAGGTTTAGGGGTTTACTAGTAAATTTTTTTCCCGGCAAATAGTAGACCTTCTAGTAATCATAGGAGTTTGTACAGTCCAGAGCTAAACAATCAAGAAGCCACAGGGGCTTTACATGAATCGAGTCTAAGCATAAAGAGTAGCCTAAAGAGACAAGGCAATGTGCAGATCGATTTGTCAGTCGAGTTGTGAACTGGAAAGAACATGACTTAAAGCAGATGCATGTTCCAAAACATCAGAGGTCATATTGTGAATACTCCAGTTATGTGAAACCTTGGTAAGATGTTGAACCAAAGTTTGGCAGTCTGTTTCGAAGATCATGTGCTGTAGATTCAAAAGACGGACATTCCGGATAGCCATAAGTAGAGTAGAGGTTTCAGATTCTAATGCCGATGAGACTATTCCCAAAGATTGAGATTTGGCAAGAATCATAATCCCATTATGATTACGAACTAACCAACCTGCATGAGCAACACCGGTAAAAGAGTTAAATGCCGCATCTACATTACATTTATAAAAATCAGATTGAGGAGGCTTCCATGCTTTATTCATTGTGGGCTGTGACAAAGAAGAAGGCTGAACACGTATCCAATCTTGAACTTCAGAAATGGCAGAGAATATGAGTTAAACCGGCGGCAAAGATTTGTTGTTGAAGACAATGTCATTTCGTGAAATCCAGATGTGCCAAATGATCCAAAATGGAGTAAGACGTTCTTCAACAGACGTGTGGGGGGGGGGGGGGGGGGGGGGGACATAATGATCCAAGCTTGCTGATATTGGTATCTAACCAGGGATCCGGGAAGAGAGCCATGAGAGACTGGGTAGCCGCAGTTTAGACCATATCACCTTTGAGGTTGAGCATTCAAAAAATAAGTGGTTGAGAGTTTCATCACTGGGTTTACTAGTAAATTAACATTGATTTTCTGCACTCTTTCTCTTTCCCGCTTCTTGTTGAATTTGCGATTCTACCTTCAGTTTCTAATTATAAAAAGTCACTCGATTCTTCTCTTTTTCTCTCTCTCCATCTCGATTTTGAACAATTTTAATTTCTGTAATTCCTAGCTTCCTTCGAAATGAGAGGTTTCGTGATTCTATCGAGTTGTGTTGACCTTGGTGAATAAGGGTTGAAGCAATGGTGTATTCAGTTTTCCGGCTTAGAAAGCTTTCAGCTTTCGGGATTTCTCGTGTTCTTTAGGACTTGGAGTCATTCTACACGTTGGCCCGACAAATAGTGGTAAAACATATAATGCCCTGAAGCAACTTGAGCCTAGAGGAGACAACATTCAGGTGTGAATATGTATGAGAAGTCTCAATGGCCAGAGCTAGCAGGAGGGTACAAAAAAAGAGTGATTGATCGTTGTCCCACCAACTCTACTTTGTCACATGATCCGATATATGTAGGATGTTCGGAATCAGAAGCTGCAAATATTAAAGCCCACTCCAAAGATTATCCTTGGGCAGCTAAGATGAATCAATCTTTGAGGAATCTTCACCGAGTCACAATACCAGTATTCATGGAAGATGGAACTCCAAAAGTAAGAATTCCAAGCCATGTTCTTCTAGGTGGAGTAGAGAACCAAAAGGAATTCGTTGTGGGTCAGTTTTACCGCTGTTTCGCTCCATCTAGTGGTCAAATTCAAGCTGTAGTGACTAGGATTTGGGGAAAGAAATGCCGAATCTTCATTCGAAAATTAGGTGAGTCTAAGTACTTATTCCACATTCCTGATGAATCTACTCGTAAATGGGTTTTGCAAAGAGGATTATGGCATGTGGATGATTGCTTGATGTTCGTATCGCCGTGGTCTACTAAGGATACTATTTCTTTACCGGAGATTACAACTATTCCGGTATGGCTGACTCTTAATAATATTCCCGACCAGCTTTACTCTTTTTTGGGTATTAAATGGATTGCTTCAGGGATAGGAGAACCAATGTTGACTGAGAAACCTTGGTTGGATCCAACACTTATGGAAAAAGCCAAAATTCTAGTAGAAGTTAAGCTCGATAAACCCTTTCCTCAAAGAGTTGCCTTAGTTGATAGAAGTGATACCATCACAATGGTAGATGTCCTCTACTCGTGGTTGCCTTCTACTTGCAGTGGTTGTGGGCAATTAGGACATAAAGCTTCTCGTTGTCTACTTATTAATGCTGAGAAAGTGAGCAGGCCAGTAGCCAATGCTGCTCAAAAGATCAGTGGTAACTCCTTGGATACTTCTCAGGTCAGAAATGATAACTCCATGGATACTTCTCAGATCAGACATGATAATGGTAAAGCCCCTATTGCTGCTTTGATTCCTATCATAGAAGTGGAAAGACAAGAGCAGAAAAATCCTTGCATTACTGTTCCAGCCATAAATTTTCCGGTTTATGCACAAGAAATTAGTGCATCAATTTCTACTACTCCAACAGTTGCCACCAATGGCTAAAGGTTCTTTTGCTAAATCACAAGAAAAAATGTTTTCAAATGTTGCTGCTCGTACTACTTTAAACAACAGTTCTGAATTGGTTAAATCGAATGAGACTAACACTACTTACTAAGGGAGGATCTCCTCCAGCTTTTCAAGTTCAAGTTGAGCGTTCTCTTCGCAGGTCTCTATCTAGTGCAACTATGCAAAACAATAGGTTCTCGTCTTTAGATTCTTCTGAGGATGAGGAAGATGATGTGGATTTTGACATTGAATCAGAACATGAGGATTTTTTAACCCCTGCGGATAAGAAATTCTCAGGGAAAAACCAGTCAAACCGTCGACTAAGGTCAAGGAGATGCAAGGGCATCCGGTTGCGTCGGGCCGTGAAAACAGAGGTCGAGGTAATCGAGGTGGTCGTGGCTAATTTGGTCAACTGTAATCTCTTCTTATTGTAGTCGAGGCGGAAGACTCGATTACTATCTATTCTCAATCTTACCATTTAAGCTTGTGTTTCATTTGAGATTTAAGCTTGTGGGTTATTGCTTACTCACAAATACTTTAGCCTCTTGGCTTGTAATCTTTGTTCTCATGCAATTTTAATATGAAAGTTTTCTTTCAAAAAAAAAAAAAAACTTGAGCCTAGTTTTTCAGGTATGTCCTCTACTAAACCATTTGTTTTTTTCTTTCTAGAAGCCATTTCTTAAAGGTTGCTTTTTTTTTATTTGAAGGTGGTCCGTTAATGAAATGTTCCATTTGATTTGATAACGGGACAAGAGAAAGAGTTAGTGGAAGGGGCAAAATCACAAATTTGTGACAGTTGAAATGGCTGATTCTACTATTGTGACGAAATTCAGGCTAGAATTTTCCTGAAGAAATTGACCATAACTGTCTGTTTTCTTATTCACCTCCTAATATCGGATGATGGGATGTAAACAAAAGGATTTTCATTTACCCTTGAGATTGCAGCTGATGATTTACATTTATGTGGTAATCTCTTGTTGAAAACATTCTGAAAGTAACTGGAGCAGATATCCAGGCATGATGTTTCTTCTCTAATCCTTTCTTAATTATCTATACTAGAATATTGTGACACTATTCACGACCTCTTTATCCCCTTTATTTTGTATGAGAGGCTTTCGCCCCATACTAAAACTGGGGATTGTCTTCTAACCCTTTCACGAAAAGATTAGCAGTTATTTATCTTGTACTCTCTTCTTGCATCTTACGATTCTACCTTGAGTTTGCTGCCAGAAAGAAATATGACATCTTTTTTTTTTTGAACAATAAAAAAATGACATCTTTTGCTCTTATTCTAGTCGTTATATTGAAATGCATACATACCTCTATTCTCATAATACTTGTTGAATGTTAACTTGTTTATATAAAGAGGATCTTCCGTTACTACACTCTCCTTTGAAGTCTCCTTCACCTATTGTTAAGGTAATTTTTATTGCATAACCATAATATTAGTAGTCCTCTTCATCTTTTTTCCTTCTTGTAATTGGCTAAGTTTGCACAAAATTTCTATCATGCAGCGTGCTAGCGTGCTGGACTGTTTCCAACATATGAAGGTGTATTTATTAGACAGATGAGAGACCAAAATGCCAAACAAAGTCTCAAGTAGTTGCTATGTTTTGATAATAATTTTATTTATTAATTTAAAGATAAAGAGACAAACATAGTTTAAATACTCCTAAGAACCACAAATTCATGAAACTAAATAAGATAAAACTACAATAAGAAAAAAAAAGACAAATGATTAAAACACAACTAGCTCAACAAAAAAAAACAACTAAAACAAACACATCAACATAAGCAAATGGTGGTTCAAGTGTTAGATGTTGGTATTAGCATTTGTATATCGTTCCTTCAACGCATCTACAAGTGCAATCGTGTTTTGATTCTCACCATCCATCACTGCCAAAATCAAAGTTTGCTGTAAGAAGAGACTGTGTAGTTTTTGGCTTACCCTTCACCATAGTGAGCAGTGAGTTGACGGATGCGTTCGGTGGCGGAAGCGCATTCTCAAGCCCAACATACCGTTCGGTGGCGGAAGCGCATTCTCAAGCCCAACATACTGTTGAGTGCAAGTATTGTTCAAAAAAACATTGATTTCTTAAAAAAAAACTAAAACAATATAATATTGGAGAGACATATCTTGTTTGGTGGGTGGATGCATGCAAAACAACGTAATTTACGATGTTGTCATGAACGTGTTTTTGATAGTCTTCAATGTTGCAGCTTTCTTGTATATAAGACATTACAAGATTCCCTTAGTTCAAAAAGACCATATGATCGAGTTTTTATTCTCTGTATTGCGTGGCAAACATTGTTGGTGTGACTGCAAGGGTCTAAATGTTCACCACATTTACTGAATCACAAATTTGACACTGTTGCCAATAAATTTTTTGTTGCATGTTAGTCACAAATTTGCAACTATGTTGTGACTATTTTACAACTAGCCACTGATTTGCGAATAAAACGGTTAGACGCAAAACAGTAATGGCAATTTAACTACATAATTTGGACTATTATGTAGTGGTAAAATAGTCGCTAGACTAATTTGCAATTTCAAGTTGTAGTTTCTTAAGAGTCATACTAATTGCATTTTACTAGTACAACAAATAAGGTTTTAGTTTGGTATACCGAATTATAAAATGGTGGAGCCGCAGAATCGTTGCATTTTCTTATATGTTGGAAATACATTTCACTCATCCTAGTTTTATTGAAAAGCAGTTTTTTTCAACATTCATTTTTACCGAAAAAATAAGAGAAATTGCAATTTTAAACAAATGAAAAGTGGAAATTAGTTTCTAGGAATACTAACTTTTTTACTGGTACTATTTACTCATTAAAATTCTGTTACATCTCTATTTTACTAAATAATTACAATTTTGCCAACCCCTCTATTGCTGCTCGTCGTGCTTTCCATGTCGGTCAAAGACGTTGTCTCGCTCTTCAACGAGAATCTCTCCGCCGCCAACCGCAGATCAGAGCCGCTGACAACTGGGTTTAGAAAAAAATAAAGAAATACATTCAGACGACTAATATCGAAGCAATCGCCGTCAGGAACGAAGTGTCCAATCTTAGGAACACGACGACATATAACAAATTTAGTAATTTTTGTCATAATTATTCATGGGTTTATGTTTGGTCAACTTTCGGTGCACAAGCAAGAAACTTTCATCTTCCAAGTATAAAGACTTTCATCCTTAAAAACTGAATTAGTTTATAATGAAGAAGATGATGAATAGCATAGAACAACTCAATTATCACACATGTACTATAGCATATAACAAAGTTAGTTTATAAGTTATCCATACAATTTTGTTAAATCTACTTCGATAACAAAGTTGCTTGCTTAACAATCCACTTTTTTAATTATAAGATAATTTGGTTAACACAATAATATATATAGTTAAACGATAACCTAAATTACAGTTAACAAAATATCTTTTTAGTTAACTAATTGTATGGTAAACACAAATAACATAACTTAATTAACAAAATAACATTGTTAATACGATATTTATGCCGCTGGTGGATGAATAGTATTCATCGGAGTATGAATTATATCAGAATGACATTTTGTAAATATTTTTAAAAATAGAGATTTTTTTGGTTCAATTTTTTTCCCTCTCTCTTTCTTCTTTACCTAATTTTTAAAGTTTCATTATCTGCTAGTTAATTTCTATAACATTTTTTCTCTGTAACCTTTATCACCCAAAAAATAATAGGAAATTATAATAATCCTTATTAACAAAATGCTTCTTCTGTTGAAAGTATATTTTAATTTGGCAAAGATATGTTAAGTTTCCCTATTGTGTTAGGATGAGGGAACAAACCTTATTGAGTAATTAGATTTTGTTTATCAGGATCCACTAAAATGGTGTGGTTTTTTCTCTTATTTTAGGATGATAAAATTGTTGTGTTGATTGGGACAATAACTGATGATTTGAGAGTTCATGAGATTCCTGCCATGAAGGTTACTACCTTGAGGTTTACAGAGAGGGCTAGATCTAGGATTGAGAAAGATGATTGTGAGTGCTTAACCTTTGACCAGCTTACTTTCATAGCTCCATTGGGCCGGAACACAGATGTAATTTGACAGTGAATGACCGTTCTTTATCCGATTGGGTTGTATATGTTCGGTTACATGAAATTAAGCTATGTTGTTGATGTGTTGTCCAATGTTTTTTTCTTTGCTTTTTGTACTTTTTTGGCTTTTTGATGTAAACAATTACAACTTCTATGTTGTTTTTTTTAAACTATTTGATTTTAGACAATTTCAAATTCAAAGCTTTGTAGAGAAAATATTTAGGGAAATTTGATAATTCTAATCATCAAAAACGAATTTGGTAATTAATAGAAAAAATTGTAGTCGCATTATATTGAAATAATATACAAATGTGAAGTCTCATTCTAGTGGAGTTTTTTTCAGTGTGGTTCCACTAAGACAAAGGAAACTAAGAAATAGACATGCTTCTGAATTCATAAGTCAACATAGATAGATCAAGCAATTAACACAGAAGATGCCAAATCATGCTTTTGAATTTCACTCAACCTAGTTCACATATATCAAACATATTCTGAAGATAGACTGCTTAACTTAAAAACTAAAAAATAACTATATACAACGAGTCTCTGACTATACTATGCCTTTTAAAAAGTTTCTTCAGGATTCAAAGAAACATGCTTGATAAACGCTTAGAAAACGAGATGAGGTAAACAAACCACCAACGATTTAACAAACTAAAATTAAGATACTAGATGAGGTAAATCAGTGAGTATATACTTTCATGAATCAAAGAGTTTTATGTTTTTCTAAACTAACATCAATTCAGTAAAAGTTTTTCTTATGCATATAGTTTCATTACAGTTACTTGTTTTCAATGCTTAATCTGGAATAATTAACCAGTTAATGATTTTAGCGGAATAGAACATCAATCAGCAGTCAACACTAACCATGCATCTATCATCAATCAATCGACATAAAAGGAAGAAAATATTTTGTGATTACCTTCTTTTAGAGTCGTGCGCAAAAATCCGAAAGTATTCTGAGAAATTTTCAATCGACAGTCTTCTTTGTCTCTTGGAAAACCCTATTCAGTCTTCTTATTCCCCAAACATACTATTTTTGATCAAGACTAATAACCTAGATGTGGTGAGAGATGTATCTTCATAACTTGGATATGGGAATGTGAAGTGTGTGGCACCTAGAGGGATAGGTGGTGGAATTGCGATGTTATGGAACAAAGATATTGATATTGTATTATATTCAGTTGATGAACATATGATTGATTGTAAGGTTATCAATAAAAATCAATCTTTCTTTTACTCTTTCGTTTATGGAAATCCGATTAGAGAACCTCTTCATATCACATGGAAACGGATTGAACAATTAGCAGTAAATCAAAGTGGACCTTGGCTCCTCTGTGGAGATTTCAATGAGGTTTTAAATGCTAATTAAAAAGGAGGAAGACCTAGGGATAATTAGAGTTTAGTAGATTTTAGAAACATAATGGATCATTGTCGACTTAAAGATTTGCCTTTCTCGGGAAGTAACATGACTTGGCGAGGGAGAAGACAAGATTTTATGGTTGAAATTTGGTTAGATAAGGCTTCTGGAAATGATAAATTGATAACAGAGTACCCAACGTCAAAAACCATTTACTTAGAGATGATTGAGTCAGGCCATCGTCCAGTGATTATCCAAATAAGAAAAGAGACAGATTATGGCAAAAAAAAACACTTTCGGTTTGATATTCGAAAGTGCAATACTGAGGATTTCCGAGGAATAACTAAGCAGGGTTGGTCTACTGAGCTCTCCGAGAATGACATTCCTCTTTCTGATCGTATAAACTATAAAGAGATGTAGACACAGAATATCTGAATGGAGGAAAAAAAGTGCAACGAATGCGGCAAAGCGAATCAAGACTAAAAATACAATTAGATAATGCTTATTCCAACCCGTCAATCTCTACAGATACATTATGATATATGCGATCTGAATTAAACCGAGCATACAAAGAAGAAGTGGAGTATTGGAAACTCAAAAGAAAAAACCATTGAATGCAGAAATGCGATAAGTTAACGAGTTTCTTAATTGCCACAACAAAGAGCTGAAGAGCACGTAACAAAATGTTGTCGGTTATAATTTCATCTGTGGAAATGGGCGATTGGCTGCTGAAGCATAAATATATTTTACAGATATCTTTACATCTTCGGTACAACGTACAAGGTAACATGTCTCAAGCCCTCCAGAATATTGGCACAATGGTCACAAAGGAAATGAATGTAATGCTCAGGAGTGAGATATCTGACAATGAGATTAAACGAGCTGTCTTCTCTATAAGAGGAACCAAGGCGCCATGACCGGAAGGTTTACCAAAATTACAGGGACATAGTTCGGAAGGCAGTACTGAAGAAATAAAAAAGTTTCTTTGAAACTGGAATCATGCCGGAAGAGTTTAATCATACTAACTTATGCCTCATACCGAAAACAGAACAAGCCCGTACAATGATAGATTTCAGGCCAATAGCATGATATAATGTCTTATACAAGATTATTACAAAGATATTAGCCAATAGATTGAAACATACACTGGCTAGTATAGTATCGGAAAGTCAGGCTGCTTTTATTCTTGGGCGCCAAATCACGGATAACGTTTTACTATCTCATGAAGTCTTTTATTCCCTTAAAGTGAGACGACGATTTTCTAATTATTTTATGGCCGTAAAGACTAATATCAATAAAACTTATGACCGTGTTGAATGATTTTTTTGGAGAATGTTATAAGGAAAAGGGTTTTCAGAACAATGAATAACATGGATTATATCATGTGTGTCAAGTGTCAACGGTCTCCTTCGTTCTGATCAATGGTAGTCCCTGCGAAGATCACATCTACATAGCATGGGGAGTAACTTGCTCAGCAAGTAACAATTAAAACAAAATTCATTTTTGTTTAAAGAAGGAGAATCGTGTGGCAAAAGAAGGAAAATAAAAAGATTCATTTTTAACATGTGATTAAATGAATCTCTTATTAGAGTTATTGTATAGAGAACCGGTCGGTTTAGTTGGTTTAAGTTTCCTTTAGCTTGTACCAGCTCATATCAACACTATATATTGACTTGTTGTAACGTTCTTTTTGGTTTAATGAGAAAATCACTTTACCAAATTAATATGGTATCAGAGCATCTCTAACGAATAAAATAGAGATTTTGCTTCCGCCATTGTTACTCGATTTCGAGCTTATTGTTCATCTTAGTGTGCTTGATTTTCTCTTCCGATGAGTGTTCCGATTTCGTCTTTGATCGTCTCCTTCATCTTCCTGATGATTCTTCTCTTGATCGATCTTGTTACGACACTCTCGTTCTTTCTTGTTTCTGTTTTTTTCTTTTTTTTTATTGACCTCTGATCAACGCCGTTCTTCTTTTAATCTTACAATCGGCTTGATTCTCTGCATCGGTAACTATTTCGTTCTCAGAAATGGCTCCGGTAGCTTCAAACACTGAAAATCAAGAAGATGACTCTCGTCAAACACCGATCACCTCTCGTGACCTGTACGAAAATCCGTACTACTTACACTCTACTGATCACGCAGGGCTAACTCTTGTTACAGATCGTCTCTCTTCTGGCACGGAATTTCATTCCTGGAGAAGATCTGTTCGCATGGCTCTGAATGTGCGGAACAAGCTGGGGTTTATCAACGGTACTATACCGAAACCATCTTCCGGTCATCGTGATTCAGGTTCGTGGAGTCGGTGTAATGATATGGTAGCCACATGACTGATGAATTAAGTAGATAGGAAGATAGGACAAAGTTCGCTTTTCTTGCCTACTACTGAAGCAATCTATAAGAACATCTTAACTCGTTTTAAGCAAGATGATGCGCCAAGAATCTTTGAAATAGAACAACGATTAAGCTTACTTGTGCAAGGTTCTATGGATATTAGCACGTATTACACTACATTGGTTACACTTGGGAAGAGTATAGGAATTATGTGGAGATACCAGTCTGTACATGTGGGAAATGCGAATGTAATGCAGCAGCTATGTGGGAAAAGCTTCAAGAAAGAAGTCGTGTCATGAAGTTTTTGATGGGATTGAATGAGGTCTATGAACCATCACGTCGTCATATTTTGATGCTCAAACCTATCCCTTCCATTGAAGAAGTTTATCATCTGGTTGCTCAAGATGAACGACAACGTGACTTAAAACCATCTACTAAACTTGACACAGTTGCTTTCCAGGCTTATTCTGATTCTGTGGGAAGTGGATATTCAGGTTCTGATGACAATACTATTTGTGCAACTGCTCAATGACCACCACAGAACTTTCATTGTCCTTTCTGCACTTATCACAAGCGTAATAGACACACTATTCAGAAGTGTTTTAAGCTTCAAGGTTATCCTCCGGGTCACAATGAAGATGCATTCAATGTACCAGTCGCAGAGTAATACACGGAGTAGTACACGGCGTAGTACAAGGGGTAGTACAAGACGTGACTCAAGACGTGGATATGTTCGATTGATGAGATGTGAATGAACCTTTATGATGTGATTCGGTTCATGAGTTGTTTGCTGAGCTGGATGAAGATATTGGAAAGAAAATAGCAGCTTTGGAGTGTTTACATATTCCCATGAGAAGAAAAAGGAAAAAGAGAATATTTCCTAAAAATAATTGGAATGTTCTAACAAAAAGAAAATCTTCTATTTGAGTGATTGAAGAGGCTTGGAGGTCAAGATTCAAGAAGGTATATATGGAGGGCGTGGCCTTAGGAGAAAGGTTTCCTTGTGACCACAAAAGACCCAAAAGAAAAAGTGGTTTAAGTGGGTGATCGTTGTGCGACATAGTTTCGCGGTGTGTGTTTGTGTTATCATTGTGACAAAGGAATCTACAGTGTTGAAAGACATTGTTGCTGTGACGCCAATGGTATCTGTTGCATGCGTGCTTGATACCGTTTCCTTAGTTATGTTGGTGAACATATGGGAGTGCTTTGGGGCGTCGGAAAAGAACGTGGTCCAAAGATCGTGAAGAAGATGCAAGAGCTGAGAGAATAAAAACTCAAGAGGGCTTTTGTATTTTGGGAAAAGTCTAGGCTCTAGGGGGAGTTTAGCTAAGTTGTTTGATCCTGAAGAATTCTTGTATTGGGTAGAGTGATAGATCAATAGGGTTTGTTCTATTCGTCTGTAATTGGTGGGATTACTTTCTATTGAAGTGAATTTGAAGTCTGGACGAGGTCCCGGGGAGTAGAAAAAATCGAACCCCATTAACAAACTTTGTGTGTCTTACTTTCTGCTTTATATACTGCCTCACCTGCGTTTTCACACAAATCCTCTCAAACGCCCTCAGGACCTCCCAGTCAGCCTAATGTACAACCTCGGGGATACATTGCTCGGCCTTCTTTTCCACCGAATCAGAACCAGCTAGAAAATTTGGTGGCTACTACATCACCACCATCTTCACTGGATCTTACTCAGTTTTCTGCTAATCAAGTTCAATCTCTTATACAACATCTCACTGCTCATGTCCGTATTCCAGAGCTGCCAAATCCATGTCCTACATAATCTATTACCGAGAATGGTTTTATGGCTGCTACATACATCTTCTGGTAATGTATCAGTAGCATTTCCTTCTTCTAATCTACGTTTTCAGAACAATATCTTCACTTTTCACCATCATTGTCTTTCCTCTCTTTACAATATCTTGCCTTATGGTGCCTGGATAATTGACAGTGGAGCCAATGGCCATGTTTGCTCTGACTTGTCCTTGTTCAGTGTTGTCTTTCCTATTTCAGGAGTAACAGTCTCCCTACCAAATAGCACTAGTGTACCGATCACTCATACTGGCACCAAACACTTATCTGGCAATCTTAGCTTGCATAATGTGCTTTCGTCTCAGAATTTAAGTTCAACTTACTTAGTGTGAGTTCGTCGTTGCATGATTATAATTGTTCTGCCCATTTTTACAATGATTCACGTTATCTACAAGACAATACTCGGGACTTGATGATTGGTAGAGGAGTTCTCTTTCAAAGTCTTTACATATTGGATACTCAAGTCTCAGAGTCATCATCTCGTTTCTGTGGATCCTTGTTAGAAGATGGACACCTCTGGCATTAACGCCTTGTCCATCCATCACACAACAAGTTACAATTCATTTCAGGTTCTTTACCTATGGCTAAAGCATCTATAGGTCATTGTGATATTTGTCCTTTAGCTAAGCAAAGAAAACTGCCATTTGTTTCCCATGGTCATTTGTATGAATTTCCTTTTGAAATTGTTCATTTAGATGTTTGGGGACCATTTTCCGTAGAATCTATAGAAGGCTATCGCTATTTTCTCACTACAGTTGACGATTGTACTCGTGTAACATGGCTTTATACGCTGAGAAATAAAAGTGATGTTTCTATTGTCTTTCCCGAGTTTCTCCACTTAGTCAAGACTCAATATAATTCTGTAATAAAGATCATCCGTAGTGATAACACACCTGAGCTTGCTTTTGATCAACAAGTTAAAGACAACGGCATCATTCATTAGTTTTCATGTGCATATACACCTCAACAGAACTCGGTAGTTGAGCGTAAGAATCATCATCTCCTCATTGTTGCACGTGCTTTACTTTTTCAATCAAATGTTCCTTTGGTCTATTGGTCTGATTGCATCAAAACTGCTGTGTTTTTAATCAATCGCACTCCTTCTCTTGTGTTAGCCAAGCTATCTCCTTATGAAAGTTATACAAAAAGTCTCCTGATTACTCTTTTAAAAAAACATTTGGGTGTCTTTGTATGTCTCTACTCACATTAAAGATCCTAACAAATTCACTCCACGAGCTTCTCCTTGTGTTTTCCTAGGATATCCAACTGGTTACAAGGCTTATAAGGTTTTAGATCTTGACACTAATGCTATTACCATATCTAGGAATGTTCTTTTTCATGAGAAGATATTTCCTTGGAAAAATGTGTCATCATCTCATTATGCATCTGACTTGTTTCCTCAGTCTATTCTTCCTATGCCCATTCATATTGCTCTTGATATGTCTTTTCCTGGTTCATTGTATGCTTCTACACCTACACTTGCACCTGCACCGGTACCTAGTGATTAATCTATACCATCTGAGACTGTTGCTTAGGAACCAGTACGGATCACTGCTCCCATTGACAGGCCTCGGCGACAAGTTAAGGCTCCAGGTTACTTATCCAGCTATCATTGCAATCTTACTCAAATTTTTTCTTCTTCTGTTCATTTTCCAATTTCATCTGTTCTCACATATGATAAAGTATCATCACCCTATCAATCTTTTCTTCTTTCTTGTGCTACTGAGACGGAACCTCAAACTTTTAAGCAAGCCATGCAACATCCACATTTTTCAAAAGCTATGGATGTGGAATTGTCTGCTCTGGAATCTCAAGGTACTTGGACAATGGAGTCTCTGTCTCAAGGGAAGCATGTTATTGGCTGAAAATGGGTATATACTATCAAGTATAACCCTGATGGTTCTACTGATCAATACAAGGCCCATTTGGTATCTAAGGGCTACACTCAACAAGAAGGTATCAACTATATTGACACTTTTTTCTCCAGTTGAAAAATTAGCAAGTGTCAAGTTTGTTCTTGCTTTAGCTTCTGTATATGGATGTTCTTTAACACAAATGTATGTTACCAATGCGTTCTTGCATGGTGACTTGGATGAGGAGATCTTCATGAGTTTACCTCAAGGCTATACGCCTTCTTCCTCGCAATCTCTTCCACCTAATACTGTCTGCCGTCTTCATAAATCGCTATATGGTTTGAAGCAGGCTTCACGTCAATGGTACCAGTGTTTCTCCACAGTTGTCTTAAACGCTAAATTTATTCAATCTCCAGTTGACACCACACTGTTTATCAAGGCTACTGATACGTTGATGATTGCTCGCAATGCTACTGGTATAACGATTTGTTAGAGGAAATACGCCCTGGATATTTTGGCATCTACATGCATGTTAGCTTGTAAACCTGTTTCTGTTCCAATGGATCCTACAATACACCTTCAACGTGATTCTGGAGTACCACTTGACTGTGCCACACCATACCGCGAGATCATTGGCAAACTCTTATACTTAACCATTACGCGTCCATACATACTTTTCCTGTCAACTATCTTAGCCAGTTTCTTTCTGCTCCTTCTGATGCTCACATGGATGCTGCTTTACGGATCTTGAGATATCTCAAAAATAATCTTGGTCAAGGACTGTTCAATGCTGCAGATTCTGAGATATGTTTAAATGGATGTTCTGATGCAGATTGGGCTATTTGTCCAGATTCAAGACGTTCAATAAGTGGATTTTGTGTTTACTTAGGTAAATCGTTGATCAGTTGGAAGTCTAAAAAGCAGCAGACCGTTAGCCGTAGCAGTACTGAAGCGGAATACCGCAACATAGCCTTAGCTACTTGTGAATTTCTGTGGTTGTCTCAGCTTCTTCGAGACTTACATGTTTCTGTCAAAGCTTCTGCCAAGCTCTTTTGTGACAACAAGTCGGCTATCCACATTGCTACCAACCGGTCTTCTTCGAACGCACAAAGCATATCGAGATCGATTGCCACACGGTGAGACCAGGTCAAGAATGTTTTTCTGCGACTATTCTCTGTTCCAAGTGCTAATCAGCATGCCTACATACTCACCAAAGCTTTTCACCTGGGTCCTTTCAACTCCATTCTTCATCGGATGTCCATATCAAGCCTCTTCCATCCTACCACTCAATCATTGCTTAATACTGAGTCTATCATCGATCCAGATTGTCCTGCTTTATCCATTTTGATTTCAGAGGCTTGAGTGGGGTGTATTAGATTTATTGTATAGAGAACCAGTCGGTTTAGTTGGTTTAAGTTTCCTTTAGCTTATACCAACTCATACCAACACTATATATTGACTTTTTGTAACGTTCTTTTTGGTTTAATGAGAAAATCACTTTACCAAATTAATATCTCTAATCATGTGTTGTTGCTTACGTGGCATGATGGAAAAAAAAGAAGGAGAGTAAAATGAATCTTCACTTTCTCTGGTTAGTTACGGGACACAAGAAGGGAAGAAGAAGAGGTACATTGTATCTTGCTTAGAGAAGAAGTTTACGTGGTAATAGATGAGAGGAGGAGAGGAAGCACATTGAATCATCTTGCTTTAAGATGGGAAACATGACTTAAAGAGTGAGGAAAGAAGAGATTTGTTCAATGAACCTCATGCAAAAATTAAATTGTAACACCCGTCTTCCGGCGAACCGGAGACGCGGTATTAGGACTCCCGTCGAACCGGATTTGGTCCGACCGGGACGTCTTCTCAACTTGTCCCAGGAACCCGGCGCTTCCTTCGTATTCAAATCTACCAATGATGCTATACGACCGATCGATCCCACATCCGGACCTGCAAGAAAACGGGGACAAGGAAAAGGAAACAGGACTGAGTAATTGTTTCAAACACAATTACCCAACGAGGGCGGATTTAAGGAATCCGCGATCCTGGCTTACGCCACGCAATTACGAATTCTAGTCCTAGGCTAATATCATCTTGCAAAAATAACTCGAAGGCTTCACCACACAATTCTAACGCGTAATCGTGCAAACGAGCTCTCTTCTCACACTCATGAACACCTACCGGCTCTCGGCCACACACAGTGCATCTCTCGTACCACCACATAGGAGGGCTCGCCAACACCCTCCTCCGACGATCAAGGACATCTCTCGTCCTACATGCCAACCCTATCACAGATCTACCACACATATCCATCAAGCACATGCAACATTTTCATTTTAAGCGGTAACCTAGCATTCTACGTTCCACAATCAATCACGTGTTTACTAAACTAAGCTACCTAGGAAAGACAATATTAACAAAGGACTATCGTCCGGAACTGAATAGAGCAAGCAAGGGTCAAGACCGATCCTCACCTTGGCCAAAGAATGGTAATTCCGTAATTTAGGAACCTCATTATCCCAAATGGACGTCAGATCTGGAAAGAGGACGAAAAATAAGTGGGTTAGGCTTTCGTTTCGCTCAAATCGGGCTTAGAATGAAGTAGTTATGATCTTTTGAAAATAACCAGCCCAAACCAGCTTAACCGATCTAATCGAACTAAACCAGGATTGAAATCGAATTGAAATTGGAAACCGGGTTAAACCGAACGAAATTGATTTGAATCAAAAATTGAAATTGATTGGGCAAACCGAATTAAACCGAAATCGATTTGAACCGAAGTAAACCGGAAAGAGATTGGATTAGAGGGGAAACCGAACCGGACCAGCCTAACCGGACCGAATCGGTCAACGGTGGTGGTCAACGGCGGCGGTCTACGGCGGCTATCCGGCGACGGCGGCGGATTTCCGGCGGTGCATGGGCTGCTCTGGCAGCGCGTGCTGCGAGTAGATCTCACGCGCCCTGCTTCTCTCTGGTGCGTGGGGGCGCGTGCGGCGTCGTCTCGGCGAATGGTCGGCGGCTCCGGATTTGTCTCGTCGTGCTAGTCACGATGGTGGGCTCGGTTTCACGGGGTTCGAGGTATTTTGGAAGTTATGATAAAACAAAATATTTTGGGTTTTAAAGACGTAGATCTGGGTTACAGAAGTTACCTTGAGTTAGAAGAAAGAAGAAAAACGTGGAGATGGTCTACTGGGGCTTCGAATGGCTTGGAATCTCGACAAGGCTTTGCAAGAAAGAAGAGGAATAAGTTTTCTGGAGAAAAGGGACTACTATTTATAAGGAAAATAAAAGGAGGAGGCCTAGGGTTTTAGAATAGGAAGTGGGCTTTGGGCTTTGGCTCGGGCTTTCTCTTCTTTTTCTAAGAAATTTTCTGGTCCAGGCCAGGGCCATTACAAATTCCCCGAATTCTTTGATGTACGGTTTCCCAATCACTCATGAACTCAAGGACTCCGTTCTGTTCGGGGTATAGGGACTTGTGTTATGGAAAGTCCGAATGGGAAGGAACGAGATAATGAATGAATGAATATAATAAAAGGCGTAGGGCTACATAGTTTAAATAATAATAGTAGAAAACCAACTATGCGAAAACCGCGTAAAAAACATAAAACGAAAGAAAACCCCAATATCTAAATAGCTAAGCCCTACTCCTAACAATCCCCAAGTCCCCTGACTCTAGCCACTCGGTGATCCTGGGGTCCGGTACTCAAGGTCCATGTCGTCTCGATACAACTGGTCTGCATCGCTCCGGTACTCATGTGGGTCGGAATCCGGCTTTGTATCTGAAATGATGATCACTGGGTGTACTGCTGCCTGCTCCTGCATCTGTGCAGCCTGCTCCTGCTGCCTCTGCTCCTGCTCCCAAGCGGCCTGCTCCCAAGCGGCCTGCACCTGGTCCAATCTATCTTGTACCCGCTCTCGAGTAGATTGCTGCTCTCTCAACCACGTATAATCCATGTCCTCCTGCTGCCGCCTCAAACTCTGCTCACGGTCCCAAGCAATCTGCTGCTCTGCCATCACTTGCTGTCTGATAGCCTCATCCCTCAGGTTCCGCCCTCTCACCCGCTGTTTGTAAACCAAGTCCCTTTGGTTTCTCTCCACTGAATCTGCATAGCGGGCTGCCATCATCACTAACCCATACTCTCCAAACTCTCTCCCATCTGTCATCCCATGACGGATCTCCGGTATAAGCCCATCCATAAACATGGACATCATGTGCGTCGGGGATCAGGGATAAGTACAACCTGCTCTCCAGATGAACAAGTTCAAATAATCCTCCACACTCATCCCAGCCATCTGGAATGGTCGGGGAACATCCCGGGGAAGTGCCTGCGCCTGAGGCCTCGCTGTCGACGCTCCTGGGGTGCCGTCCTCCTGTGGAATTGACTCGGGTCCAAACTCTGGGTTTGGTGCATCATACGGGGCTGGGGTCTCACAGTCATGAAACACACGTGCGCTGGCGGGTTGGGGTGACCTTCCTACACTCCTGGCTCCTTCCCGGGTCTCCTAACACTAGGTGCATCCATCGGGTCTGCATATGGCGACATAGCAACTATTGGCGTCTTCCGTGGTCAGCATCTCCTTCTTGCTGGTCTCGAAATTGTCCCAGGTATCACTGATGAAAGCACTGGTCTACCTACGGGGTGTGGGGTGGGTGGCGGAACAGCGCCTGGGGTTACGGCTGGCATCCTGATCGTGAGGTTTCTCCTCTAGCGGTCATGTGGTGGAACACTCCTCCTGGACAAGGTACGGACGCGTAGAACACCGATTGGACTGGGAGCATACTCGGACCAAGAATCGTAGCTAGAATAAGTCGACATCCTGCATAAAAAGAGAGTGGGTGAGGTCACAACAGGAAATAATTAGTGATATATTGGTGTTTCGCAAAGTAACCATTTTTTTTTTAAATTCGCAAACACTTTTAAAAAGATTGAAAACTCGGTTTTTGGGATAAAAAACGAAACTGATCTCCCAGGATGGCACTGGGAGACCTTACTCTAGGCTTTGATACCAAATTGTATCACCCGTCTCCCGGCGAACCGGAGACTCGGCATTAGGGCTCCCGTCGAACCGGATTCGGTCCGATCGGGACGCCTTCTCAACTTGTCCCAGGAAACCGGCGCTTCCTTCGTATTCAAATCCACTAATGATGCCACACGACCGATCGATCCCACATCCGGACCTTCAATAAAACGGGTAATGGGAAAAGGAAAGTGGACTGAGTAATTGTTTCAAACAAAATTACCCAACAAGGGCGGATTTAAGGAACCCGCGATCCCGGCTTACGCCACACAATTACGAATTCTAGTCCTATGCTAATATCATCTTGCAAATATCACCCGAAGGCTTAACTACACAGTTCTAACGCCCAATCGAGCTCTCTTCTCACACTCATGAACACCTATCGGCTCTCGGCCACACACGGTGCATCTCTCGCACGGTACATCTCTCGTACCACCACACGGAAGGGCTCGCCAACACCCTCCTCCGACGATCAAGGACATCTCTCGTCCTACACGCAAATCCTAGCACAGATCTACCACACATATCCATCAAGCACACACAACGTTTTCATTTTAAGCGGTAACCTAGCATTCTACGTTCCACATTCAATCACGCGTTTACTAACCTAAGCTACCTAGGAAAGACAGTATTAACAAAGGACTATTGTCCGGAACTGAATATAGCAAGCAAGGGTCAGGACCGATCCTCACCTTGGCCAAATAAGGGTAATTCCATAATTTAGGAACCCCATTAGCCCAAACGGACGTCAGATCTGGAAAGAGGACGAAAAAGATGTGGGTTAGGCTTTCATTTCGCTCAAATCGGGCTTAAAATAAGCTAGTTATGATCATTTGAAAATAACCAGCCCAAACCAGCTTAACCGATCTAATCGAACTAAACCAGGATTGAAATCGAATTGAAATTGGAAACCGGGTTAAACCGAAGAAAAATGATTTGAACCAGAAATTGAAATTGATTGGGCAAACCGAATTAAACCGAAATTGATTTGAACCGATGTAAACCGGAAATTGAGATTGGATTAGAGGGGAAACCGAACCGAACCAGCCTAACCGGAACGAATCGGTCAACGGCGGTGGTCAACGGTCAACGGCGGCGGTCTATGGCGGCTATCCGGCGACGGCGGCGGCGGACTTCCGGCAGTGCGTGGGCTGCTTTGGCGGCGCGTACCGCGAGTGGATCTCATGCGCCCGGCTTCTCTCCGGCGCGTGGGGGTGCGTGCGGCGTTGTCTCGGCGAATGGTTGGCGGCTCCGGCTTCGTCTCGTCGCGCTAGTCACGATGGTGGGCTCGGTTTCACGGGGTTCGGGGTATTTTGGAAGTTATGATAAAAACAAAACGTTTTGGGTTTAAAAGACGTAGATCTGGGTTACAGAAGTTACCTTGAGTTAGATGAAAGAAGAAAAACGTGGAGATGGTCTGTTGGGGCTTCGAACGGCTTGGAATCTCGACAAGGCTTCACAAGAAAGAAGAGGAATAAGTTTTCTGGAGAAAAGGGGCTACTATTTATAAGGAAAAGAAAAGGAGGAGGCCTAGGGTTTTAGAATAGGAAGTGGGCTTTGGGATTTGGCTCAGGCTTTCTCTTCTTTTTCTAAGAAATTTTCTGGACCAGGCCAGGGCCATTACAAATTCTCCCCCCCCCCTTGAAAAGAATTCGTCCCGAATTCTGGGATGTACAGTTTCCCGATCACTCCTGAACTCAAGGGCTCTGTTCTGTTCGGGGTATAGGGACTTGTGTTATGGAAAGTACGAACGGGAAAGAACGAGATAATGAATGAATGAATAGAATAAAAAGGCGTAGGGCTACATAGTTTAAATAATAATAGTAGAAAATCAACTATGCGAAACCGCAGAAAAACACAAAACTAAAATAAAACCTCAATATCTAAATAGCTAAGCCCTACTCCTAACAATCCCCAAGTCCCCTGACTCTAGCCACTCGGTGATCCTGGGGTCCGGTACTCAAGGTCCATGTCGCCTCGATACAACTGGTCTGCATCGCTCCGGTACTCCTCTTGGTCGGAATCCGTCTCTGTATCTAAAATGATGATCATTGGGGTACTGCTGCCTGCTCCTGCATCTATGCAGCCTGCTCCTGCTGCCTCTGCTCCTGCTCACAAGCGGCCTGTTCCTGGTCTAATCTCTCTTATACCCGTTCTCGAGTAGATTGCTTCTCTCTCAACCACGCATAATCCATGTCCTCCTGATGCCGCCTTAAATTCTGCTCACGGTCCCAAGCAATCTGCTGCTCTGCCATCACTTGCTGTCTGATAGCCTCATCCCTCAGGTTCCGCTCTCTCACCCGCTGTTTGTAAACCAAGTCCCTTTGGTTCCTCTCCACTGACTCTGCATAGCAGGCTGCCATCATCACTAACCCATACTCTCCAAACTCTTGATATACCATGGATTTTAGGGCTTTTAACCATGGTATATGTCTTATTTATCGAGTCTATTACTATGTTTTGGAGTCTTTTCAGGTGTTTAACAGGTCTAAGTACTTTTGGAGCTGATTTGGAGTTATTGGATCTAATTGGAGCATTTTGGAGTTTTGACCCGAGAGATTGAACTCACTGTCCGAAACAGAGTACTGCATCGATCGACACACATCTGCATCGATCGACACACATCTGCATCGATCGATGCACAGCGCGTTGGGCCAGACTCGCGAGAGTTAATGAAGAATGGTGATATTGCAAAGTTTCCCAGAAGTTCCAGATAATTACACAGAATCCCCAAGACGTGTTTTAGCTATTTAATTAGGTTTTAGAGTTTTATTTTAGAAAAGGATTCATACTTTAAGCTGAGAATTTTGAGAGCTATTTGGGGCTGATCTGAACCTGTAATACATCTTGTTTTTGGAGAAGATTTCGAACCCCTTTACTCCTTTAATTTCTTATATGCAATTTATTTATTCATTGATTATGTTTACATCATCTATGTCTGAGTAGATTCATAGTTAGGTTTAGGGATTCTCACTAGGGATTTCATGACTTGCTAGATTTAATTATTTCAGTTAAGGATTCATAACTTTAAATGTTCTTCGATCTAAACTGTGTTTAATGCTAGTTTTAACCTGATCACTTAGAAGCTAGACCTTAGGTTGCTAAATTGACACGACAGTGTGGTTTAGAATCTGAACTGTTTAGGTGAGCAATTGAATTACTCGCAAAGGAATTTGGTTTAATTGAATTGTGAACATATCAAACTTGATTTAAAAGCTGGTTTAATCTGTTAGTAATTACAAAGACATTTGGATTGCTGCACTTAGAATTAGAGAATTCTCAACGACAGTTGGTTAATTCTATATATGTGTTTGAGTTCCAGAACTGAGCTTAATTAGATTCTGACTGAATGATTTATCTGCTTGTGTGATTTCCTGAGAACACCCTAGACTTAGCGCTTTTAGTTAACTGTTTACAAACCAATCTTGCTACTGGTTTACTTTCTTGCACTGATTTTTAGTTTCTTACTACATTTGCTTTCTCTTAGTTTCATCTCGATTGTTCTTAATCTATCGTTGACCGGAGTCTCTGTGGATTCGATACCATGTGTGCTACAATCACATTACTGTGCACTTGGAGTTAGTATAGGGATTAATTCTTGACCTATCAAGTTTTTTGCGCCGTTGCCGGGGACTCTTTTTGAGTCCTCGATAGATTGGAACTTAGGGTTTAGACTAGGATTTTTATTTTTGTTTTGTTTTGGTTACTAATATTTTCTCTGTTTCTTCTCTGTCGCAGGTTCTAATTTCGCATAGCGTCGATCGTTGCACCTCTTGTGTCGATCGTCACTAGGTGATTGGAGTTGAGTCGATCGTTGCACTGTTAGCATCGATAGTTGCACTGCGATTACAGACGGTTTATGCAGACACATGAGACCAGAAGTAATCCGAATTCTAATCTCGTTAATCTCAGGCTTGAAGAACTTGCACGACTAGAGAGAACCAACAGGAAAGTTCAGAGAGCAAGAATGGTTCAAGAACGTCTGATTCTAATACCTGATGCTCAAGATACTCTGAGAGACCGACAAAATAATCCGTACAATGCTGCTGGAGAACGGGTTGATGCTGAGGGACGTGTGATCCCTGATCCTGTGGAACCTGAAAAGGAACAAGGCCAAGGACAAGGCCAAAACGGAGGTCAGAGGCAGATGGTTGTTCATGAGAGGACTTTAGCTGACTATAACCGTCCGGATGAGTTTCATGCTAACCGGTCAGCAATTGTACCTCCTGGTTTTGAGAGGATTGATTTTGAGATCAAGACCATCTACTACTCTCTGCTGAGGCAGAATGCCTTCCATGGGTTTCCGACTGAGCAGCCAATGGATCATATTGATGAGTTTGAGGACATAGTCACTTGAATGAAGTATGATGGAGTGAACTATGACTATCTGTACCTCAAGCTTTTCCCCTACTCTCTCGCTGGAGATGATGCTGCTTGGCTGAAACAACTTCCACTTGGGAAGTTTACTACTTGGGATGCTGTGAAGAGTGAGTTCTTGAGACACTTCTATGATTATGCTCGTTCTGATCAGTCTAGACAGGACATTCTCACCTTTTCCCAAGGTCCTATAGAGCCTCTTAAGGCTGCTTGGATGCGATTTAAGAAGTACCAGCGTGACTGCCCGCACCATGGATTCACTGAAGTGTCATTGCTTGGTATCTTCTTTAGAGGTATAGATCTTCCTTATCAGACTGCGTTGGATAATTCCAGTAATGGAAATTTCAACACAAGGACTCCTGAGCAAGCAAGGTAGTTGATAGATAACTTGGTGAGCAGTAATAGCTGCAAGAATGTGTTGGAATTATGTCCAGTAATCTCTGTACTGTCTCTAGAAAGTAAGAGTATGTCAATGATCAGACATAAGTCATATAATACTGGGGGTCATGATGGCTTGCTAGAGTCCGCTCATGATCTATAAATCTTGGATTTATTGCCTTTATTATATGATCCCATATGGGTCACACGCCTAAGCTAACAGGAAAATGTGTAGGAACGGTTTAGCAGAACTACGGTAAAAGTGCTAGGCATTTACTGTACTTAGAGAGAGACTAAAGGGCCTGATTAAATCTAAGGGATTTAATCAGACTGAGAATTGGGCCCAAAAGCCCATAAGAACTGGACAAGGGTTTTAATAAATAAAACTTGCCCTAGCTCATATTTTTCTCTCTCAGTCTGCGCCTCCCTCTCTCTCTGTCTGCGCCTCCCACCAGCTTGGTCTAGCAGCCAATTTCCTGCAGTGTGTGTGTGTGAGCCTTTGGAGGAGCTATCTCTTGGTGGTTCTGCTGATCTCTGACCCGTACCTCCTCTTTCCGCTGCATAACAAGGTAACAGGTGAGATCCTTTATGATTCTAGCAAGAGAACCTAGATCTGGCATGTTTAGTAGGATCAATTAATCTGATGAATTGAACCAGGAAATACTAAACGAATCCTTCAGTGGTATCAGAGCCATTGGTTCTATTAGGATTTCTTGTTTAGAATCATGTTTAGGTTGTTTAGAAGTATTTGAATCAACATATGATAAGAAAATACTTAAGAAACAAAGAATTAAAACCTAAACAAATTGAAATCGCATGATCCGATCTATATTGAATCGGTATGCGTCGGAATGATGATCGCCAAAGGATCACCATGTCCGGATCGAGTGACGCGCGGTGAACCGATCGCATGGATCGATCGATCGCTTGGATCGACCCGCTCACGTACGCGTCCCGTCCGATCGCGAGAGATGAGCCGATCGTATGGATCGCGTCTCGTCCCGATCGCACGGCCCGGCTGTCCCGATCGTCCCGTCCCGTCCGGCTTCACGTCCCGACTGTCGACCCGCCGCGGAAGCGTGATGCTTGCGGCTGCGGCTGTCTCGACCGCGAGGCTAGGTCACGACCGTGATCGGTCTGTGACCAATCGTTTCGGTTCGGTTTAAAACTTGATTAAAACTTAATCGTCACGGTTTAATAAACAGACTTAATAAAATTTATTAAGTTCTGGTTAAACCGGGATAAGAAATCCAAAGTCGTAAAATTGGATTTAGTGCCTAAACCAGTGGTTTTCTAATTTGATTTGGTTGGACCAAATAAATTGAGAAAATCCGGTTTAGTAAATAACCGGTTGACAATTGTGGTCATCGTAGTAATTAATTTTGGTTAGACCAATTTTAATGAACCAGACCGGTTATGTCATTTAATTGGGCAATTGGGTTATGTCTTGGACATGGACCAATTCTTGGGCCTCGGGCCAAGAAGTTAAAACAATTGGGCCAATTATTTGAGTCTTTTCTTCAGATTTAATTTAAAATTTATTTAAATAAAATTTAAAAATCGTTTTTAAATTAATCTGTTTTCCAAAATCTGAAATTAGAAAGTTTCTTAGAATAGAAGTTTCTAGATTTGCATGTTTTGGATTTTAGGAAATTTCTATATTTAGAAAGTTTCCAATTTTAGGAAGTTTCCAATTTTAGAAAGTTTCCAATTTTTAGGAAGTTTCCAATTTTAGAAAGTTTCCAAAATTAGTAGGTTTCCCAAAAAGGAAAGTTTTCCAAAATAGTAATCTTCTATTTTGGGATAAAATTTTAATAAACCTACAAACCTCAAATAATATCAAGCGTTGGATGTCTTGTCCAGTCTATGTCAGCTGTCGAAGCCCATTCAATTGTACTCATGGCCTTACAGTGTGAGGGTGTCTACTTTTGCGTGGGTAAGACGGTTTGTGATTCATAAATGTCATTGGGAGTCCCAGACATTAGTGATTACATGACTGTATAGTCTGGTTTTCTTGACTAGGCCATCGGGAGTCCCGGGCCTTGAGACATCAGAGTGGATTGGGCCTCGGGCCCAGATTCACAACCAAGAGTTATATCACGGATATAATTAGCCGAGATAGGGCTTACCGATATAAGCTAAGGTTGGGTGACGGCCAGTGGCCCACTTTGATCTTAGTTGTATGTGGATCTTGGAATCATTATATTCTATTGAGGGTAACTGATGTTATGGAATATAATGCGAGATTAATCATATTAAGTATAATACAAGATTAATCAAATTGAACATATTAACTAATAACCTTTTTATCTTATATTTCAGCTATGACTACTACAAGCACTCAAAACACATTCTCAATCCGGTCTGTTCTCGAAAAGGAGAAGCTGACTGGAACGAACTTCTTGACTTGGTCGCGGTACCTGAGGCTAGTCCTCAGGCAGGAGAGAAAGGACTATGTTCTTGAGAGAGCTCTCCCCGTGAGGATCGGGTCCAATGCCTCCCATGCAGTATATGATGCTTGGAATAAGCATTATAATGATGCGGTAGATGTGCGTGGTCTGATATTGGCTACCATGGACTCAGACTTGCGGGAGCAATATGAGAACATGGAGTCGCCAATAGAGATGATCAGCAGCCTGAAATTGAAATTTCAGGAGCAGGTAAGAGTGGAGAGATACCAGTTGGTTAAGTCTCTCACTAGCTGCAAGCTACCAAATGATCATCCAGTGAGTCCTCATGTCAGTAAAATGATGGGTTACATTGATAACCTGAGGAAACTGGATTATCCAGTTAGCCAAGAATTGGCAACTGAGATCATTCTGCAGTCACTGCCGTCAAGCTATGATAAGTTCAGAAGGAACTATATCAAGAAAGGCTTAACGAAGACGCTGACTGAACTGCATGATATGCTCAAGACAGTTGAGCCAAACGTGAAGAGTACCCTGTACAATCTCATGAATGAGAAGGGTAGGTTTACTAAACCTAATGCTGACAAGGGTGAAGACAAAGTTGTCCAGATTTTGAATCATGGCAAGCGTGTGTCTTCTGAGCCCGAGTCAGATACCTCTTACGTTGGTAAGTGCTGCTACTGTAAAGAGACTGGGCATTGGAAGAGAAATTGCATTAAATTCATGGAAGATTATGAGGAGTTAAAGTTGATGTATGAGACTACTTCCTCAGGTATTCATGTTATTACTTCAAGTTATACCTTATAGGTATTGGATACTGGTTGTGGCACTGATATTTGTTATAATATGCAGAGCCTGGGCAACAGTAGAACTTTGAAGGAAGGGCAAGTGAAACTGCGTGCCTAAAGGAGCTTGGGATGCTGCCTCAGCCGTAGGGTTTTCACTTATAGATCCCTTTGAGGCTTGGTTTTGTATTAAGTAATTGCTACAATGTACCTGCGTTAAGCAGAGTTGTTTTTCATTTTCTTGTAAGAATTTGAATGTTTTTCATTTTGATAAAAGACAAGTTTTGTTCTTTTTGATCTTAATGAAATATTAATTGTAGCACCCTATTCAAGGAATGGGTTTTATATCTTAAACCAAAGAGTGCCTAAATGTAACATAAATACCGAATTGGTTTAAATCTGATGAATTAAACCTGATTTTTCTTGGCATAAATGTTTTGGTCACATAGAGTAAGTCGGATTCAGAAATCCCATAGTTATGCACTATTGGGCTCATTTGATCGGATATCTTATGAGACTTGAATTCTGTTTACTGGACCAAAAGACAAAGGGGCCTATCTTAGCCGAGCTAGAGAAAGGCCCAAAGGCTTATTGGAGATTGAACATACTCATGTATGTGGTCCGATGAGCAGTAATGCCAGAGAAAATTTCCTGTACTTCATTGTCTCTACTGATTAATTCAGTGAGTAAGACTGTGTTCATTTGATGAGACACAAGTCGGAATTCTTTGACATGGTCGAAAGAGTTCCAGAATGAGGTATAGAATCTGAGTGACAGAAGTATTAAGACTCTGAATTAAATCACGAGTGAGAATACTTGAGTCATTAATGGTGTGATCATCTGAATGAGTGTGAAGTCGTTTCACAGCTCAATTCTCCTGAAAAACCTTGAGGTATTTCTGTGAGAAAGAATTAGATCTTATAAGAAATGATTAAAGATGAGTCACACAAATCTTCCATGATATTCTTGAAGAATAACGCTCTATAAATATCTAAGTTTACGCTGAAATAGTTCCACCAATATCAGTTGAAAGACACCACGTAAATGTGGATTGGAATCGATCCAAATTCGTCTTTACTGAGTATTTGTAGTTGAGCTACTTCGCTGGTTGTCCTAGGGAAACCAAGGCTTGTTATGACTCGAAGAAATTCGACAAATACAGGTGGCTGCTCAACCTGTTGAGGGAGAGCAGCGGATGGATTTACAGATTTCTGTAGAATCTACACCTGTGGAGCCTGAAGTTCGCAGATATGAAAGAATCAGTCACTAATCCGAGAGTGAATTCTCGTCATTAGTTGAACCTGATGATCATTGAAAGTTCGCATGATCTGATGATCATTGAAAGCGACGAATCTGCGAAACTCAAAGAAGCGAAAGTGAGCCCGGACTCCGAAAAAAAAATTATTACATTTTGTGTAAGTTAGCTTCATCGATCCATTCATGGATGGAAGCAAACATATCGGAGTTGGAATCTTCGTTCTGTTGAAGTAGTCAAGGTTTTGATTTAAACAGGAACGAAATGGAACTGTGCGTTTACTAAAAGATAAGTGGGAGCAATATTGCATTTCTCATAGTGTATGTCGATGACATACTGATTCTCGGATATAACGTCCCAATGCTGCAGTCGGTAAAGGACTGGCTTGGGAGTTGGTTTTATGATTGACATGGGTAAAGCCACATAGGTTCTTGGATTTTGGATCTAAAGATATAGATTCAAAATAGCTGGTAGGACAAAGTCAGAATTCTTATATTGACAAAGTCCTACACGTTTTCAGCATTCCAAGAAGGGTTTTATGCCAATGCCACATGGCATTACGTTAAGCAAGAAACAGTATCCTTCGATATCTGCTGAGCTTGAATGCATGGATGAGATTCCATATGCGTCGGCAATTGGATCTATCATGAATGCCATGACACGTACTTGTTTTGATGTTGCTTTAATGTTAAGCAAGACAAGTAAAGACCAGTCAAATCCAGCAAATAATCACTGGATAAACGTAATGAATATCCTCAAGTATTTGGAAAATACTTAGGATAAGTTCTTGATTTACGGAGAAAGTGAGGTGCTACAAGTCGGTAGAGTCTGAAAGGCAAGTTTCCAACAGACAAAGATGATTTCCGGTCACAGTCCGGTTATATCTTGTGTCTGTCTGGCGGTGCAAGGCACTGTTGCTGACTCCATGACTTAAGTTGAACATTTCGCAGCTTAGGAAGCGGCGAAAGAGGTTGTTTGGAAAGAAGAGTTCATCACTGAACTCGATGTGATTCCCAGCATAGATGAGACTAGCTGCACATCAGAGGTCCAAACATCTTGAGGGTAGGTATAACCTATTCCGTGAGATAAATGACAGAGGTGTTAAGTAGATCAGCAAGTTTCAACGAATGAGAACGTTGCTAATCTATTAACGAAGCCACTCCTTAGGCCTAATTAAGCACGAGTCGCGGACTGTAGCTGTAGGATAAGTGAAATTAAGATGTAGTCTTAATTTCAGTGGGAGTTTGTAAAGGGCTTTATTTAGTTATTGATATGTTCTTGTAAAACATTTTATGATGTTTAATGAAATTATTATTTCAAGATTATTTTAACTGTGATGAAATAATCGTTCCAAAATGATATGAACCATTTTATAGGTCATCGAAGTAAGTGACTTGATCTTGAGTCATCAAAGTCATTTAGCTTGATCATGAGACCCTATATTTGATAGATGGCTTATATCATCCTGTCCCTAGTCGAAGGTTGTTGAAATTGGAACACCAACAACCGCGTGAGACTAGATTGGTATGTGACTTATGACAAAGTCTCAGGATGTCATAGATGCACGGCATCAAAGTCAATACATAGGTGTATGTTGGGGTACATACGACCGGACAAGACCCGATTATAAGAACTCTTCAGGATATTTATATCTGTGTCATAAGAGATTCTTACTACGACTATAAAGTATAGTCCTTAGACCTTAGTTCGCATGCATGTGACTGCACATGAACTAATGCGCTTTGATCATTGTCTAATGCTGTCGTTAAGCGATAGTTATAAGGACCTTGATTGGGTGTATTATGAAATGAGTAGTTTACAGTGATGGAACAAGACGGGATTTGTCCCTCCAATATAAATGGAGTGAATATCTCTAGGCCAATCGGAGATTTGAATACTGGAAAATGCATGGCCATGCTCAAACGGACTTTCCCGAGTCGTTTGGATTGTCAGTATCAAATCAGAGTCCGATGAACAAGATTAGGCTTTATAAGGATGACACTAATCTTGCCTTATGACTAATCGAGATATTGAGACAAAAGGATTATGAATACAGAGATTCCAGTACAAGTGGGAGATTGTTGGAATTATGTCCAGTAATCTCTGTACTGTCTCTAGAAAGTAAGAGTATGTCAATGATCAGACATAAGTCATATAATACTGGGGGTCATGATGGCTTGCTAGAGTCCGCTCATGATCTATAAATCTTGGATTTATTGCCTTTATTATATGATCCCATATGGGTCACACGCCTAAGCTAACAGGAAAATGTGTAGGAACGGTTTAGCAGAAGTACGATAAAAGTGCTAGGCATTTACTGTACTTAGAGAGAGACTAAAGGGCCTGATTAAATCTAAGGGATTTAATCAGACTGAGAATTGAGCCCAAAAGCCCATAATAACTGGACAAGGGTTTTAATAAATAAAACTTGCCCTAGCTCATATTTTTCTCTCTCAGTCTGCGCCTCCCTCTCTCTCTGTCTGCGCCTCCCACCAGCTTGGTCTAGCAGCCAATTTCCTGCAGTGTGCGTGTGTGAGCCTTTGGAGGAGCTATCTCTTGGTGGTTCTGCTGATCTCTGACCCGTACCTCCTCTTTCCGCTGCATAACAAGGTAACAGGTGAGATCCTTTATGATTCTAGCAAGAGAACCTAGATCTGGCATGTTTAGTAGGATCAATTAATCTGATGAATTGAACCAGGAAATACTAAACGAATCCTTCAGAATGCTGACAGGAGAAGAAAAGAGTCTGGTGGGAAGATGGACAATCAGAAGATAGCTGATATTAGGAGTAAGTTGGACACAGTCTGTAACTTTTTGGCTGGGAAGAAAGCTGTCCACTTTGCTCAGGATGTTGAGGTTTTCAGAGCTGAAGAAGAGAACCAGGAAGAGGATGTGAACTATATTGGAGGATCTGGATTTCAAGGTAATATATATGGAAATCAGTCTGGTAACAGGTTCTTCAATGGAGGACAGAAGAGTGCTTTCAACAGCAACCAAAACTCTTCTACATTTGGACAGACTAGTGGTTTTCAGAAACCTTTTGGACAAGGTAATCAAAGAACCTATGGATCTTCTTCTTATCGGACACCTCCTGCTGCTAGTGCTCATGAGAGCAAGATGGAGGCTATGATGGAACAACTGATGGAGGGTCAGACTAAGAATGTTGTAGACTTCAAAAAGAAGTTAGATGTTGTCTATGAAGATCTCAATGGTAATTTTGAGTCTCTGAGCACACATGTGAGGCAATTGGACACGCAGGTGAGCCAAATTTCTAGTTCTATTAAAGGAAAAGGAGTAGTAGAGACCCACATCAAGGCTTGGTCAGTCTACATTGATGATGGATCAACCCAGGGTGAAAAATTGGAGTTGAACACAGCTGAATTGGTGGAAAAGGCTGAATTTTTCGAAATAGCTGAAAAACGCTCGGGTGGAATCTGTGAAAAAATCAGATGCATCGATCGATGCACCCACTGCGTCGATCGTTGCAGATCGTGGACAGACAGATTCACTCGTTGTTTTTGGGACTGATGAAGAGACGGATCAAGAGCTCATTCGACTATTCCCTGGAGTGTCTGAGATAACCCAACAGGAGATTAATGCGGTCAGACAACTGGAAGAAACGAATGAGGAGTTTGAAGAAGAGCCATATTTTGATGATCCACCATATCACCCTTGTGTGCAGAGATACTTGGGAAAGATGCTGCCTTTGGAAGAAGAGCTGAAAGATTGGGTGATAGTGGTTCCCAGACATATCAGTGAGGTGTTGCTAACCAAGATTCCTAAGAAGCTACCTGATCCTGGTATCTTGGTACTGAGTTGTTCTATATTCGAGGATGGTTTCAGGCGTTCTCTTTGTGATTTAGGAGCTGCTGGAAGTCTCATGCCATACTCTGTGGCAGAGAAGCTGGGGATGATGGATTTTTCGCCCACTAGGACCTGTCTTGTCCTAGCTGATCAGTCAGTAAGAGTTCCGGAAGGAGTTCTTGAGGACGTCCCAGTAAGAGTTCGAAACTATTTGGTTCCGACAGACTTCTTTGTGCTTAAGTACGACAGTGGGCAGGATGATGCTTTGATACTGGGAAGACCATTCTTAGCCATAGCTGGAGCTGTGATTGATGTGAAGCACGGTCTGATTGATCTCCATCTGAGAGATGACACTCTACACTTCGAGATGGACATGCTACGAAAACCATAGATTGATGGGCAGACCTTGACCATTGTGGATGGATATCTGGAGCAGACGAGTGATACTTTGGATCTAGATCCTGGAGAGCATTTCACACCTTGTTTTCTTGGACGAGCTCACACTGAAGATGCTTACTCTCCACCATGTATGAGGAGACTTGCACAGAGGCAATCACAGTCTCTGTCGAGATCTCCAGCAAACTGATCTTGTTCGTCCGGTCAAGCTAACGACCTTAAACAAGCGCTGAGTGGGAGGCAACCCACTGTTAGGTTTTGGTGTTTTTCTTTCTTATTTTTGGTGTTTTTCTTAGGATTTCACGTTTTTATTTGTTTTTGCTAAGTTTTTGATACAAGAAATTGTCTGGAGATGTGTGACGATCGTTGCTATATGTGCAACGGTCGTTGCATGGATCAGCTGTGACGGTCGTTGTGACGATCGTTGCGGTCCTATGCAACGGTCGTTGCAAACGGTTTAAATTGCAAAATTAAGGTACGCGTGCTAAACCGGAATCAATTTGGTTCAGCTGTGACGATCGTTGCACCTATGCATCGCTCGTTGCACACACGACCCAAGTAAGTGCCTTAAACCCCTCTTCTCTTCTCTTCTTCCCCATTTCGCCGTCCGTACAACCGCGAGTGCACAACCCTAAATCTCTCATTTCTTCATCGTTTTCTGTAATGCAAAGCTCGATTCTACTTATTTTCATTTCCATGTCTTATTCTCTAACCCATTTGCAGTGAATCCAAGGTAAGAGCTCTCATTTTCATCATTTTCGGATTCGGTTTTAGGGTTTAGAAATTAGGGATTTTTAGGCTTGAAATTGATGAACCCGTACTGATTAGACTTGATTAGGGATGTTTGGTGATGGTATTTGGGTGTTTGTGAGGTTTTGGAATGAATTTAGAACTGGTCTTTGAGATTATTTGTCGGCTGTGAAATCGCCCTGCAACGATCGACACACTTGTGCAACGATCGTTGCATTGCGATTCACAGGGAGTATTCTGCCGAGACTTATATGGTTTATTGATTTCCTTGCAGATGCCTCCACGACCAGCTCGTAAACGTAGAGCCACCACAGCAGCTGCAGCTACAGCTCATCACCCTCCACCAGTTGAATGGTTTCCTCAAGACTCGGATCCACATGCGGACTATCAGAGAAATGGAGCAGCGATACAGCCACCTTGGCCTAGAGAAGATAAGCAGCTGATTCCGACAGATAAGGTCTGGGGCATGGAGATTGATGAGCTGCTCAAGACTGACACGTTCACAGAGAGGCCATTACTTGACCATTGGGATGAGTTTGACACATTGCTCTACAATGGTTGGTGTGGCATGACGCTTAAGCCGACCAAGTTTGCGGATTATTCGACTTGTAAGAGTCTGGGCATCGATGAGCAGTTTCTTGCATTGTGTAAGGGCATTGGTCTGGGGACAATGCCTATGCAGCCTTACGAGATGTACCCTGGGTTGGTGAGACAGCTGCTCGCCACTTGCAGAGTGATTTACCCTAGCCCATAGAGCAGGAAGGCTTCAGGAGGTTTCTTTACCTTCATGTGCTTAAGATGCAGGTATCGGATTCCCCTTCTCGATATCTGTAGGATTTATGGATTCAACACTGAGCTGACACGCATTGGTATGTCTCTTGAGTGGGATGTGTCAGAAGCTCAGTATTTCTGGGAGTGTATTGGCAATGGTCGGTATAACTCGAGGACGACGAAGCTGATACAGGTTAGGCATTCTGTTCTCAGATATGTCTTGCGCATCTTGGGATGTACTCTGTTGTGCAAATTTGAAGCCAACAAGATGCGTAAGAATGAGATGGAGATTCTATTTATTGGACTGAGGGACCAGTTCGAGGATACTGATCTGAGAGATCCCACTAGGGGACTCAACTTGGGAGATATCTTTGCTCATCACTTATGCGACCTGCAGAAGAAGCCATTTGATGGTAAGGGCACAAAGACAGTAGGGAGTCTGCTTACTCCCATTTTCAGGCATTGCAGGATTCCCTTGGAGGGTACAGAGTGTGATGATTGCAAGGAGTTCCTTGATTTTAGCCACCTGCAGAGCGCTACATGGCTGAAGGAGGGACGTGTATGGGTCTATTATGACCCCGCCACTGAGAGGCGCGGTGTGGATCTTCCCACTGCTGGTCTGACACAGATTGATACGCTGGATGCCTTGCGATTCCAGCCTCCTACGAGAGATCAGCGCAGAGTTCCTTCTATGGCTCATCCGCTGGGAGAGCCTTCTACACGAGCTTCTTCTTCATCTACACCTGCTGCTCCTGCTGATGATATCGGACCTTATCCTGCTCCATCAGTTCCTCTGGAAGAGATGTCTGAGACTGAGTGGAGAGAGAGACAGGACGGTATGCTTCAGAAGATTTGGGAGTTCATGCGTACTTGCACCTGTAGGAGGCAGCCACAGATTCATCAGCCTAGTCCTTCCCGACGACGTAGACAGCGCTCCCCGACTCCCGACGTTTCCAGCAGTTCTGATCGCTATGTCGGCATAGATGATGAGTGAGAGTAGTGGCATTTTCAGACATCGGTTCTGTATTTTCTTTTCACTTTTTTTTTTTGCATTTTTCTTTTGATTTCCTTAGGAGATTTATGTTTGGATGATGTGTTCACATTGAGACTATCAGTTGCTTTGATTTTATCTGTTTGCAGTGTTTTTCAGCTTGCAGGTTTGAAATTTGATGATTTCTTACGGACTAACCTGCTAACTTGCTGACTGATCCGAGAATTCACAGTGCGTCGATCGATACATCTGTGTGTCGATCGTCACAACACGAGAAATCGCATTGCAGCGATCATTGCGGTCCTGAGCAACGATCGACCCACGACGCAAATCGCCCAGCAACGATCGACGCACTTTGTGCAACGGTCGACGCAGGTGCGACAGAGGTAAAAAAATCCGACAGACATAAACTCATCCAAAATTTTTATTTTTCTTTTACCAACCCTTAGCTTGACACTACTGGGGACAGTGTGTTTTAAGTGTGGGGGAGGTAGCTACTGACTTTATCTTTCTGTTTTCTTAGAGTCAGTCCTTTTTTCAAAAAATTTGTTTTATTGAGTCAAAACAGTTTAAGTAAGAAACAATGAATTTTTGAGAAGTTAACAACACTTGCAGGAACTTAAGTAACCATTGGGATGAAGTTGCAGATGATCTATGACTATTAGAAAACCCCAAAACGGCGTCGTTTTATGACTAACGGAATCCCATTAACGCTTGATTAACATCGTAAAGTCTCTCTGTTAAACGACTTAACGTCGTGCCTAATTTGACATAGTCAACAAAACTTTAGTATTATTTCAGACAGTCAACCAAACTCTATGCTTAAAATGGCCTATTGGATAATTCAAGTTTTAAATGACCGAAATTTAAAAATTGAGGATTATTGTGACCATTTTTCCTTTTTAAAAACCAGCAAAACTTTCAGAAAAACTATCCTAATTTGAAGTAGCAATTAAGTAACCTGACATTTCTTTTTTAGCAATATTATCTTTAACAGAGAATTCATAAATTTTTCTTTGGAAGTTGCAAAGGAGAAAAATTATATATTAAAGATTCAGCGTACAAACATATATGAGCTCAATAATGACTTTAGTTCGTCGGCCTTTTCTTATTGTCATTGTGTTAAACATTTAGAGAGAATCTTGACTTAGTAATTAAACCGTAAATAATTATTTATTCTGTAGTCTTTCTTAATCTCTGACTAGTCTGCTTTCAAGTATCAGGCAACCTAACATTCACTAAAAGTTCAACAAACAACTTTAATAATCCCTTAATAATATCCTGATTTAAAAGATGTGTTTATCTATTAACAACTAAAATTTAATAGATTTAATATACGTATTGTTGTGACCAAAGTATTGGTGATATATTATTTAAAATGTATTGACGAAGATTAGACGCAAAAAAATATCTAAAAGAAAAAAAATATTTAATTTTGGTGATTTTGATTGAGTGTGATATAGGGGTTGATTGAAATAGCTGTGACTTTTATTTTTTTGCTGTATAAATTAGGCTGTAGATTTTTTTGCTTTGGCTTTAAATTAATTGATGTAGGTTTTTGGCTGTGAAAATATTTTCATTTTTCACAGCTCAATTTTTTTGCTCTGCATATTTAGCTTTGTACAGCCAAAACAAAAAATAAAAAAATAATAAAGAGCTTTGGAGAGAAAAATATTTACAAAGCATGATTGGATTAGATTGTGTGCTTTGGAGAGAAATTAGGCTTTAGAGAGATTCTAAAGCCATTACCAATCACCCCCATAGTTTCACGGTTTGAACTTGTGGTGTTTAAATTTGTTGGTACGTTGGTATTGACGTCCATAATTTGTCGGTGTCGTTGAGGGTGCGCTGGTGTTGACATCGGTATGACGGTGTTCCAAATTCTAAAAAATCAAAATATAGGTCCAAGGGGAGTTTAGCACAAAGTTAGTTTATGCTAATAAAGTCTAGGCTTACGGGGAGTAGCTCATGGTTAGGTTATCATAAAAGAGTTCATTTATTCAACAAAACAGTAACTGAAGATAGTTTGTTTTACGCATTTGCGATTGGTTGTAGTTGTGTAGGTAATTTCTTGTTCTAGTGATGAATTTAACACGGTTTTGGAGATGTAGGAATACTGAATCCCGTACACAAATTTTGTGTGTCGTTATTTTTTACACTTTATTTCTTACATGCATTTTCATCTTGCATCTTTGGTTAACAAGGTATTTGCCATGTTTAGATTACGTAAATTGATGTTTTTTATTTTAAGAAGTAAATTGATGTCTTTGTGGAGATGGGTTTTTTTGCACTAGTAGATTTTCCATTGCATAACAAAGGACAAATGTATTGTTTGAATATGGAAAAACAAACTACCGAAGCCGGCTATCAAACAATGATACCGAAATTAAATCTCAAATAAAGGACTAACAAAGGATAAGACAAAAACCATAAACAGACAGAAGGCTAATCAACATCCTAACAACTACTAGAAAGCCACAAAAGTCAGACCAAGATCACCCAAGAAAGATACCTAAGAGGCGAAGACCACCATGAACGGAGAGGAATAAGCAGAGAAGCATCCAAAGCCGAGATTTATTGAGGCTAAACCACTAACACTACTCCAACATCTTAGGATCCACGAACAAGCTGTATGCAGACCAACCAAAGAAGAAGAAGGAACACACAATAAACCATTCGACGACCGACAACACGATGCGAAAAGAGTCAAAACTCCTATTCCTAAAGATTGGACTGAAGAATCCTTGCCCAAATGCAACACATAAGGAAGAGAACCGCAAGATCTAAGACATTGCAAGTTCAATAGAAAGGAAAAATGCTCTCTCAAACCATATAATCATCACCACCCGAAGCAGGCAAAACCAAAAGCACAACATCCTAGACAAAGCCATGCAGCCCATAGAAATAAAAAAGAAATGCTAGAAAAAAGAGCAAACAACACCAACGCTGGGCCACAAGAAGGAGATCTAACAAATGCAACCTAAAAGCTGAAGCTAACCAGATCTGACTAGGAAAACCAGACTACAACCAAACCAACCTAAACCAAGGATCCTAATACAAAACAAAAATTACTCATAGCTAAACCAAACGACATGTGCTGCAAAATAAAAACCAGAGACTTAACGGGACAATAAGGACAAGGCTCACCAAGAACGAGAGACCATCGAGCATGTGCAACACCACCCGAGCTAAGACATTGCAAGTTCAATAGAAAGGAAAAATGCTCTCTCAAACCATATAATCATCACCACCCGAAGCAGGCAAAACCAAAAGCACAACATCCTAGACAAAGCCATGCAGCCCATAGAAATAAAAAAGAAATGCTAGAAAAAGAGCAAACAACACCAACGCTGGGCCACAAGAAGGAGACCTAACAAATGCAACCTCAAAGCTGAAGCTAACCAGATCTGACTAGGAAAACCAGACTACAACCAAACCAACCTAAACCAAGGATCCTAATACAAAACAAAAATTACTCATAGCTAAACCAAACGACATGTGCTGCAAAATAAAAACCAGAGACTTAACGGGACAATAAGGACAAGGCTCACCAAGAACGAGAGACCATCGAGCCTGCGCAACACCACCCGAGCAGTCGCAGAACCACCACCTGACCACTGGCGAGATGACACCAGCGGACGTGCACATGCGAATCCAGAGGAACACTTGCCACAACCCAAAAAACGCAACCAAAGAGACGCCACATGGAACCCAAACAAGCCACGAGATCCACAACACACGAACACCGAAGCTGAGTCAAGATTCACCACCGACAGCCAAAGGAGATGAAGTCAGGGACAGATTCTTCGCAGTAGAAGGAGAGACAACCTAAGGAGACCCCAACTCAGATGGAGGGCGCCGACAGCCGGGGGGACTACGGCAAAATAAGATTAATGGACAGCGGTGTTGAATCCAAGATTCACAATGATCAATTCAATAAATTAAGCTGGGACTTGAATAAAACGGATAAAGGACACAAGGCAATAACATAATGACCGAAAAACGTAGTCGTTTTATTAATATCAAAGTTTAAAATCGGGGTCGATTTATCTGCTCTGGAAAATATGGGTTTTAGTACAATGATTCACGATAGTCTTTTCCCGCGCACGGTAAGTATATTTATATCAGAAGAATTAAGTTTTATTTCCTAAATCCTCTATGATACGATAATGTCAAATCTTGAATTTTCCTTCCTTTTCGGAGATTCATATTTATCTTCCTCCTTTTCTCAAATTGTTAATTTTACATTAAGTATATTTCCTTTTCTTGGTGCTGGTAGGCATGGACAATCGTCGGACTTCTCCGGATCGGGCCACCTTCCTCTTTATTGGGCTTGATCTTCGATGGGTCGCCCTAGCTGTTGGGTCGAGCCAAAGAGGGGTACTAAAACTACCTCCAACAGTAAACCCCCAGTTCGGCGTACTGAGTGAAACTTAAGTCAGAGAATTTAATCATTTTTTTGGCCCAACAGTCGAATCGTCGTGAGTAAAGATCTCTCATCTTTAATGCTCGCATCTTTGAATTCTTCTGCCACGTGGCTGTCCATATTCTCGGGTGCTAAGCACGCTTCCTTCTATAGACAATAATGTCCGGACAAGTGTGGCGGAAGTCGTAGGGTCGTGTCCGTCGAGAAGCAATGTTGCGTCCCTCAGAAGACTCCCACCTCTCAATTCCTAAAAATACCGTTCTTACTCTTTACTTTTTACCATTCGCTACCATAAGTAAACTTTATGTACTTTCCCTTCTGATCTCTGCTCCTTTTAACTTTTAAATTCTTTCTTTATCTTTTTATTTCCGCCGATCTTCCTGCCAATATGCGTATTCATGCCGAATCAAGTGAAAATTCCGCCAGCTTTGCTAGCGCCGGTTCTTTCGAGTGAGACATCGTTCCTTCTTCCCCATCAACTCGTAGCTCGGGTACGGTTAGTCATGCACAATAGCTATCTCGACGTGAGGCTGAATCCCTTCATGAGGACGCTACTAATCACTCCGATGAACATGTTCCTCTTGCTTTGAGGGTGGCATATTGCGGCTAAGGTAACAAAATAAAACGAAGAAAGGAAAGGAGAAAGAGGCTGCTCCTTCTTATGATGCTGATAATGTCTTCGGCGATTTGTCGACCTCTTCTGACAAAGATTCCCTGGCAGTGTTGAAAACTTTTCCGGGATTTGAGGGCGTAGAACTTCCTCTCTCTTCTTATTCACAGTGGCCGTGGGACGCCCCTCCAAATTCCGCATGTCTCTATGAATCATTTTACCACTCGGCTAGCCTTCGGTTTCCGCTGCCGAAAGTCTTAGTCGATTTTTGCGCACAGTTCCAAATTTCCTTTACTCAGCTTAATCTTTACAGCATAATAAACATGACTGGCCTTCTAGAGCTCGGTACGGTTCTTGGCATACCGTTAACAGTCGATATTTTTGAGTGCTTCGGCCAGCTGAATATTGTTAAGGAAAAGCCTGCGTGGATTCAAGTTAATCTTCGGTCGAAGTACAAGTTGCGCGCTGGTGTGAAATTTAGCAAAACCCGTAATTGGCAGAGGAAGTAGTGCTTGTCAAAATCGACAATTTTTCATTCCCGACCCAACAACTTTGTGAAGGGAATTTCTAGCAGTTCCTAATCCAATTAGGCAATCCTGGTCTGAATTCCAAGCCTAGGATCTAGGGTTCATGTAATTGAATCATTGGGATCTCAGAATTACCTGGTGATTTGCAGCGGAAGATTTGCAGATAATCGAGATCTAGAGCGCCTCAAATGCTGCGCCTCTACTGGTATCCACACGCACACAAACTGAACAGAAGGGATGCTAGTGCCTTTAGAGATCAGATCTCTCAAGAGGTTTTTGTTTCTTTTCTGGTGGCTGCCAATTAGGTTGAGATCGAGTTTAGGTCGACCATATATCTTATATATGTCGACTTAAACCACAACGGAATTAACCAACGATTAAACCGAATTAATCTGGTAATCCGCGAGTCGTGTCGACCGAAACACTTTCTGTGTCGATCGACACTGTCGATCTGTGTCGACCGACACACTTATTGTGTCGATCGACACTGTCCAGAAACTTTGTATTGAATGCATATCAAATATGCATTCACCCGATCATTACATTAATGATCAACCTCATATACTACGTCCAGTTTGCTTAGGTGTGTGACCTTGTAGGATCATATAACACTAGCAATGAGTTCTCAACTCACTGATCATAAGTGGCTTCTAGCAAAGCATTACGACTTCCCAGTGTCATATGATTGTCTCATCTCGACAGTACGACTTTCACTCAAGAGCAAGTACAATAGATTTCAGGACATTCCCAACAATCTCCCACTTGTACTGGAATCATCTATTCTATAATCCCTTCGTCACTATATCTCGATTTGGCATAAGGCAAGATCTGTGTCACCCTTATTTAGCCAAGATCATGTTCATCGAACTCCGATTTATACTGACAAGACAAACGACTGACAATCACCTCGTTTGAGTGTGGCCACACATTTCTCAGTATCAAATCGTCGATGGGCCCTGAGATATTTATCTCCTGTTATATAGGAGGGACAAATCCCATCTTGTTCCATCCCTGTTTCTTCACACGCTTCATGATACGCCCAATCAATGCCTTTATAGTCACCAGTTATGGCTGACGTTTAACAAGGTTAAAGCAGACCAATTCACATATAAGAAAACATGATGAACTCAGGTTTAAGGACTATACTCTATAGTCGTAATGAAAACTCACATGACACTTATATAACTATCTCGTAGAGTTCTCATCAGGGGGTCATGTCCGATCCTGTGTTCTCCAAGACATATCTATGTGATTGACTTTAATACTCTTATTAATGACTCCATGAAACTTAGTCATCAGTCACCTCACATACTAGTCTCACGTGGTTGTTAATGTCTCACTTTAACAACCTTGACCAGGGACCAACATAATTTATGTCATTTATTATCTATAGGGTTTCATGATCAAGTCACGTACTTGATGACCTATAAAATGTCATAAATTACTTTGTGACTATTATTTAATAACCATTATTAAACAATACAGATGTCAGATTTCAATAACATAATCAAATTATGTTTATACAAACATCATATCATAACCAAAATTAATAACAACGACTCCCACTAAAATTAAGATCACATCTTAAGACATCTAATGCCTTTAGCAGTAGCCTGACCCTCATTCGCCCTTGCTCAGCGTGTGTCGAAAGACACTGCGTCTTGCTAAGAGTAATACCAAGAGTCATTTGCACGAAGCCCTTCTTGGAATCCTGCGTACTGGACCTGTGCAAGACCTTATCACCATAAGTATCTTGACACAATACAATTAGCTTATCCAATCTATCTCTATAGATTCTTATTCCAAGAATGTATATGGTTTCTCCCATATTTCTCTTCGAAAAACAACTTTCGAGTCAAGTCTTAACAGACTGAAACAATGAAATTTAATTTCCAAGAAGCAGTATGTTATCAACATACAATACTAGAAATGCAACTGCGCTCCCACTAGTCTTCTTGTAAACACACAGTTCCTCTTCGTTTCTGGTAAAGTCAAACCTTTTGACTACTTCATCAAAACGAAGATTCCAACTCCGAGATGCTTGCTTTAATCCATAAATGGATCGATGAAGCTTGCATATCTTCCTAGCTTCATTAGGATAAATGAAAACTTCAGGTTGTGTCAGGTACACATCCTTTTTCAGAATTCCATTAAGGAAAACTGTTTTCACATCCATCTGCCAAATCTCATAACTATTATGAGTGGCGGTTGCTAGGAGAATCCGGATGGACATAAGCATGGTGTCTGGGATTAGGTTTCTTCACAGTCAATACCATGAATTTACTTGAAACCTTTTTCCACCAACCTAGCTTTGTACATTTGAATACTACTATCCATGTCAACTTTTCTTCTTGAAAATCTATTTACTCACAATGGTTTCTACACCATCGGGTAAATCAACCCAAGTCATACTTGGTTCTGTGACATGGATCCCATTTCGGATTCAGCGGCTTTCAGCCACTTTAGGAGTCAAGGCCCATCATTGCTTCTTCAAAATTCGCAGGCCCGTCACTTTCAATGATCAATGGATCACGGCAATTGGTTACGAGAAATCCACATTTCTCGGGTTCGTGACGGATCCTTTCGGATCTGCGTGCTTCAGTTTTCTATAAAGGTCACGCACACATATCTCATATGTGTACTTTTACCATGACCTAATCAACCAAGATTCAAACCGTGGTTAACTAAGTCATAAACCAAAATATTTTGGTTCGCGATCTGTGTCGATCGATACAACTTTTGCGTCGATCGACACTTCTTCAGAAACTCGCATTTGAACGTATGTCGAATATACATTCACCAGATCCTTGCAAACCTCAGGCACCACATTTGCAGGTTCTACAACTCTTTGTAGATCCAACTGCTGCTCTTCCTCATCAGGTTGAGCAGTCTCCTGTGATTTTCGAATTTCTTTGAGTTCGTACTTTACTCCCACTGTTCTTCTTGGAAAGAAAATCTTTCTCAAGAAAACATGGTTCCGAGCAACAAACAACTTGTTCTCGAACTGGTTGTAAAAGTAACATGCCTTGGTTTTGTTAGGACAACCAATGAAGTAGCACTTATCGGACTTGGGTGTGAGCTTATCAGAGATTAAACGTTTTATATAAGCCTCACAACTCCAAATCTCCATGATGGATAAATCAAAAACATTTCCATTCCACATATCATGTGGTATCTTTGTAACCGATTTTGATGGAACTCTATTTAATGTAAACTCAGACATCTCTAGAGCGTATTCTTAGAAGGATAATGGAAGATCTAAGTGACTCATCATTGATCGAACCATATCTAATAAAGTCCGATTCAGGAGGAGTGAATTGTGAAACATTTTCACAATCTCTCAGATGATCACTAAATTCTTGACCTAAGTATTCACCTCCATGATCTCATCGTAGAGGTTTAATACCTTTGCCAAATTGATTATGTACTTTATCTTTGGAACTCTTTGAACTTTTCAAAGATTCTGACTTATGTCTTATAAATAAGACATAATCGTACCTACTGAAACTATCAGTAAAGGTAATGAAGTACTGAAATTTCTCTCTAGCACTTGTGCTCATCAGCCCATATACATCCGTATGTATAAAACCCAATAAGCTTCTGGCCCTTTCATCTTGATCGTTCACAACCTGTATCGACCGACGCACCGTTGGTGTCGATCGACACTACCTCTGTTGAAAGGAGCCTTTGTCGTTTTACTTAATAAACAAGATCCACTTTACTCATTATGATTCATAATCAGATGAGCCCAAAAGCCCATCACTATGGAACTTCTGAATCTGTTTCTTATTTATGTGGTCCAAAACGACAATGCCAGAGAAAAGGTTTTGATTCATATCATTTGACTAGAATCTCTTGGTACTAATGTTATAGTCAGGCATGATTTGGTTTAGAACACAAAGTCCATTCTCTAATGGATTGCTACTATAAAATATATCACTGTAATCAAATGAATAACATTTATTCTTAATTTGAAAACTGATATCCTTCCATATCCAAACAAGGAATAGAAATAATCTTTCTGCTCATAGCAGGTACATAGTAGCAGTTTTAAGTTCAAAACATGCTATAAAATAAAACAAGTGAAATACTCCTACGGTTAATGCAGCAACTCTTGCTCCATTCCCACGCATAGATCCACTTGTCCTTTCTCCATAGTCCTACTTTCGCTCAGGTCCTGCACATTTTCACAAAATATGAGTACCACAGTGATAGGTGTAGTTTTAATCCCTATTCTAACTGCAAGTGCACAGTGATGTAGTTGTAGTACTTAGGGTATCGAATCCACAAGGACTCTGGTCAACGATAGATAAGAACAGAAAATATTAAACTAGGAGAAAGCAAAAGTGATTAAACTAAAAGCAGAGCAGAAAAGTAAATCAGTAGCAGGAGCGATTTGTGAGCAAGGAAGCGAGGCGTTAAGTCTAGGGAGTTCTCAGGAAATCAGGAACACAAGCAATCAATCAGTCGAAATCCAATCAGAAACTGTTCTAGAACTCAAACACAGATATAGAATTAACCAAATTCCTTTGCGAGAATTCTCTAAGTCTAAGTGCAGCAAACCAAACTTTCGTTTGCGAGAACTAACAGATTAAACCAGCTTTAATTCCAACTTTGATATGTTCACAATCTAATTAAACCAATCTTTCGTTTGCGAGAAGTTAAATTGCTTATCTAGGTTCTTTCTAGCTAAATTAACCAACTTCCGCTGCATTAATCAGCCTAACATCATAATCTAAGTGGCCAGTTCAGATTAAGCATTAAGAACAACCTAAACAAAGAACTAGCAGATATGAATCCCTACTGATTAATTAAACTATAACTCCATGAAATCCCTAATGAGAATCCCTAAACTTAACATGTAATCTACTCAGACATATTCATTGAAACAGAAAACATCTTGAATAGAAAACCAAATATCATAAGACAAAGTAAAGATCTGGGGTTCAAAATCCTCTCTCTTTCGAGAGCAGGATCAGCCCCTAACTCTCTCTGAAATAAAATAAGACTTAATGAAAGCGTAGCCTAAACAATGGCTTAAAAACCCTTATATAATAGCTAAAACACGTTTTGGGCTTCTGTGTAAATATCTGGGCTTTTCTGCAAAATCAGCATTCTTCATTAAATCGGCGAGTCTGGCCCATTCGCATATGCAACGATCGATGCAGGTGTGCAACGATCGACGCAGTCTTCAAAACTGGACAGTGAACTCTGTCTCTCGGACCAAATCTCCAAAATACACCAAACAGCTCCAAAATCTCCACTTCTGCTCCAAATGTGTCTAGACCTGAAAACATACTAAAAAGAACACAAAAGACACTAAAAACACATCTATATCATGGCATAAAATGGGTAAAAACCATGATATATCAACTCCCCCACACTTAGCTCTTGCTTGTCCTCAAGCAAGTAAAGAACCAAAGTATACGAGAAGACGTTTGAAAACACAGAAACTCATTTCGTCCTAGGAACTTTCACAATCACATTCACTTAGTAAGCCACTGAAAACTTCCCTACAGAACTCAAGACCACAATATACTTCCCCCACACTTAGCAATTGTCCCAAGTAAACTCCACAATCACATTCAAGCATTCAAATTCACCCTACTGACTTCTGCAAGTATTTAAGTGCGGTCTCACCTAAGGAGTATCGATCAAAGGGCACCTGGATTCTTACCTCATCTGCTCTAGACCACCAAACTATCTTTCTCTAGTCCCTTTCTTCTCTTTCCCTTCCTTAACAACTGATTTTTCCCACATTGGGTATCATTTTATTTTTTTATCAGTGTTCTTCCCGTTATGGGGTGTACTTTGGACACATTCCATGGATCGCACAGGAGATAATAGGGGTCTCTACCACTCCCGTGACCACTTCGGAGTTACTAACTCATCCTCAGTTTATTATCTTTTTTTTTTTATGGAAGGGGAGAAGGGAACTAAATAGGACAGGTTTATAGGCTGTGTCAGAACTAACAGGGAATCCGACACAAAGTATACCAAGCCCTTAGGTGAGAAATCTAAGTCAGTATTAAGATGAAGTCAGTAAAAGGATCCTCTGATACCTGAAGTGATGTGGGTGTTCCCAGTAGGTTGATCTGTGTCTGAGTTTTCTAACAGTCATAGAGGCTCTGCAAGTCTGTCCAATGGTCACTTAGTTCCTGTTCAAGCGAAAATTTTCCTCGAAAAATCATAGTTTCATACAAATTTTGACTCAATAAAACAATGTTTTTGAAAAACTAAGAAAACAAAAGCGTGCGTCAGTAGCTTCCTCCCCCCACACTTAAACTACACTGTCCCCAGTGTAATCAAAGCATGAGCTCGGTGAAAGAATAATCAAATTGAAGAACAAACCGAAAAGTTGCAGAATACTTACCTGTCGTCGCCCTGCGTCGATCGATGCCCAAGGGTGTCGATCGATGCAAGGCGATTATCGCTCGCGGTTATGTAGATAACCGATGTCTGAACCGCATTCAATTCGTTAAACCGTAAATCGCGACTGCATCGACCGATGCACAATGTGTGCTGATCGATGCAATGCGATTATTCCTGTTTCCCTCAGCTCTGAACACACTTAAACAGAAAAATTAAAAATACCAAATCAAAAGAAAACAAAAACAAAAAAGAACCTAACAGTGAGTTGCCTCCCACTCAGCGCTTGTTTTTAGTCATTAGCTTGACTATTGGAAGAGATTTGATTCAAGGCGGTTTCAACAGAGACTTTGAATGTCTCTGTGAATATCTCTTCATCCAAGGAGGTGTATAGGCATTATGATCATGAGGCTTTCCAAGGAATGAGAAATCAGAATCAGGGCGGGAGCGAAGCTTGGGCGGTCTACTGCGTTTTCCTGCATTCAAAACAATATGATCAGAAGGTTTAAGCTTAGATGATTTGTTCCTTACCTTTGATGCAGATCTGATGTTTGGGGCTTTCTGCTTATGAGCAGTTGCAGGTACTGAAGATGTTAGAGCAGGTTCAAGAGGAACTACCATCTTCTTCTTTCCACTATCAGATACTGTAGTTCCACCAATCTGAACTTCTTCTTCCAGATGACCATCAGTGGAGATCATCTTCTTTGCATGAACTCGCGAAGCTTCAACTGGTGGTGTTTTATTCACCTTCTTATCTATCACTTTCATGCAGTTAGCCACTTCTATCTCTTGTTTGGAAGGTTTAGGAACCTTAGGATATGGCACTGGGGGCTTGTAGGCTCGTTCTGGCACTGTTGCAGGTTTCTGGACATGTCTGCGTTCTGTGTCGATCATTGCATGATGTGTGTCGATCGATGCAAGGCGATTCTGTTTCTCGAAAGAACTCGAAATTGCCGTCAGAATGGCGTGTCGATCGTCACTAAGGGGGTGTCGATCGATGCATCTATCAGGCAGACAATATTCATCCAGAAAATCCGAGATTATGCTCTCTTCTTCACCTAGCAACTCAATATCATCCCTTAAGGTCACAGCTTTGATGGATCTGTGCTGTTCAGCTTTTCTAGCTTCATTATGCCTTTCTATTGCTGCATTTGTTCGTTCAATTTTGATATCCAGCTCCTTCATATGTGTGCTCAAAGATTCGAACTTCTCATTCAAGTCTTCATACAACGCATCTATCTTTGAGTTGAAGGACATATCAATCTGTTGTTGTCTCTCAAGATACTGCTCCATCATAATTTCCAATCTGCTCTTATGTGTAGGTGCAGGCGGTGCTTGGTAAGAAGAAACACCATAGTCCCTCGAGAAGGCATTGCCCTGTTGCTGGAAAGGTCCATGAAAAGCTGATTCCTGACTGTAGAATTCATTCCCTCCAACGCAGTTGACAGCTTCTTGCTCATACTTTCCAAGTACAAGACTATGTAGATAGTCTACTTTGCTCTTCAACTCAGCTATCTGTGAACTGTCAATCTCTGGACTGAAGAAACCATACATCTTCCTTACGATATGTGTCGATCGATGCAGTGGAAGCGTCGATCGATGCAAGCGCGATGATGTGACGATCGACACACAGGACCGTGTCGATCGTTGCAGTGCGATTACAGGCGTACATGAAACGCAAGAACAGAAAAAAAAAAAAAAATTAGTAACAAAAAATAAAAACGAAAAACCTAGTCTAAACACTAAGTTCAAATCTATCGAGGACTCAAAAGAGTCCCCGGCAAAGGCGCCAAAAACTTGATAGGTGTAGTTTTAATCCCTATTCTAACTGCAAGTGCACAGTGATGTAGTTGTAGTACTTAGGGTATCGAATCCACAAGGACTCTGGTCAACGATAGATAAGAACAGAAAAGATTAAACTAGGAGAAAGCAAAAGTGATTAAACTAAAAGCAGAGCAGAAAAGTAAATCAGTATCAGGAGCGATTTGTGAGCAAGGAAGCGAAGCGTTAAGTCTAGGGAGTTCTCAGGAAATCAGGAACACAAGCAATCAATCAGTCGAAATCCAATCAGAAACTGTTCTAGAACTCAAACACAGATATAGAATTAACCAAATTCCTTTGCGAGAATTCTCTAAGTCTAAGTGCAGCAAACCAAACTTTCGTTTGCGAGAACTAACAGATTAAACCAGCTTTAATTCCAAGTTTGATATGTTCACAATCTAATTAAACCAAACTTTCGTTTGCGAGAAGTTAAATTGCTTATCTAGGTTCTTTCTAGCTAAATTAACCAACTTCCGCTGCATTAATCAGCCTAACATCATAATCTAAGTGGCCAGTTTAGATTAAGCATTAAGAACAACCTAAACAAAGAACTAGCATATATGAATCCCTACTGATTAATTAAACTATAACTCCATGAAATCCCTAATGAGAATCCCTAAACTTAACAGGTAATCTACTTAGACATATTCATCGAAACAGAAAACATCTTGAATAGAAAACCAAATATCATAAAACAAAGTAAAGATCTGGGGTTCAAAATCCTCTCTCTTTCGAGAGCAGGATCAGCCCCTAACTCTCTCTGAAATAAAATAAGACTTAATGAAAGCGTAGCCTAAACAATGGCTTAAAAACCCTTATATAATAGCTAAAACACGTTTTGGGCTTCTGTGTAAATATCTGGGCTTTTCTGCAAAATCAGCATTCTTCATTAAATCGGCGAGTCTGGCCCATTCGCATATGCAACGATCGATGCAGGTGTGCAACGATCGACGCAGTCTTCAAAACTGGACAGTGAACTCTGTCACTCGGACCAAATCTCCAAAATACACCAAACAGCTCCAAAATCTCCACTTCTGCTCCAAATGTGTCTAGACCTGAAAACATACTAAAAAGAACACAAAAGACACTAAAAACACATCTATATCATGGCATAAAATGGGTAAAAACCATGATATATCACACAGCTGGTATCTAATACCCAATAAGTAGAACCATATGAAGTAACATTTACTTCTATAACATAAATACCTGAAGAAGAAGTCTCGTACGTCTTCTTCAGCTTCTCATAATCTTCCAAGAATTTATTGCAGTTTCTTTTCAAATGTCCATAACCATTACAATAACGGCACTTAACATCTTCAGAAGGACTGGTTTTAACCTTAGGAGCATGGCCAGACTCGCTTGGATTCACAATCGAGTTCGTCTTGCCATCACCTTTGTTCTTACCAAGTTTCTTAAACCTTTTACCCTTTTGTACCATAAGGACATTTGGGGTGTCCTTCTTGATGTTAGGTTCAGTTCTCTTAAGCATCCCATGCAATTCAGTCAACGTCTTCGTCAAGTTGTTCATGTTATAGTTCATAACAAATTGGTCATAGCTTGACGGCAGTGACTGCAGAATGATGTCAGTAGCCAACTCTTGGCTAATGGGACAATCCAGTTTTCCCAGGTTATCAATATAACCTATCATCTTAATGACATGAGGACTAACTAGTTCGCCCTTTGGTAGCTTGCACTCAATCAGAGACCTAACCGTCTGGTATCACTGAGTTCGTGCCTGCTCCTGAAACATACTTTTCAGGCCAGTGATCATCTGTATTGGCGACTCCACGTACTCATATTGCTTTTGCAATTCCGAGTTCATGGTAGCCAACATGAGACAACTCACATCAACCGCATCATTAGAATGCTTATCCCAAGCATCCTTATCTGACTGCCAGGCATTGGCTCGGTACTTCTTGGGGAGAACTTTCTCAAGGACATAGTCCTTTTTCTCCTGTTTGAGAACAATTCTCAAGTTCTGATACCATTCAAGAAAGTTTGATCCATTTAACTTGTCCTTCTCAAGGACGGATCGCAGGGAGAAATTGTTACGATGGTTTGTGCTAGACATAGATGGAAAACAAGGGAGGTTTAGTTATGATGTTCAAGAAATGAGAAGTCTTAACAATTAAGAAAACTCGCATTATATTCAAACAATGTTTCCTCAAATAAATATAATGATCCAAGACCCATACTTCAGTAAACTTGAGTGAGCCACTGGCTATCACCCAAATTTTAGCTATCTAGGTAAGCAACAACTTTGCTAGTTATATCCAATATAACTCTTGGTTGTGGATTGACATCTCATTGATGGATGTTTTGGTGTAATCGTGATTCAATTCTCAGATTCAGATTATCCTAAACATGCTGATCTAGGTTCTTCTTGAATAGAAACTTTGTTATCTCACCTTATACCTGTTTATGCAGCGGAAAGAGAGAACAGGTCAGAGATCAGAGAGCCACCGAGTGATAACTCCTCCAGAGGTTCACACACGCACACCGTCAGGAAGAGAGGCTGCTAGACCAAGGGAGAGGAGGCGCAGAGAGAGAGAGAGAGGCGCGGCTAGGGGGCTAGGGTTAGGGAGAAAGAGATTTGGGTTTTAGTTTATAAAACCCTTCTCTTTCCCTTTTGGGCTTTTGGGCCCAAATACCAATCTGATTAAATCCCTTGGATTTAATCAGACCCATTAATCTCTCTCTAAGTACGACAAATGCCTGGCACTTTTACCGTACTTCTGCTAAGCCGTTCCTACACATTTTCCTGTTAGCTTAGGCGTGTGACCCATATGGGATCATATAATAAAGGCAATAAGTCCAAGACTTATAGATCATGAGCGGACTCTAGCAAGCCATCATGACCCCCAGTATTATATGACTTATGTCTGATCATTGACATACTCTTACTTTCTAGAGACAGTACCGAGATTACTGGACACAATTCCAACAATCTCCCACTTGTACTGGAATCTCTGTATTCATATTCCTTTTGTCACAATATCTCGATTAGTCATAAGGCAAGATTGGTGTCATCCTCATAAAGCCTAATCTTGTTCATCGGACTCTGATTCGATACTGACAATCCAAACGACTCGGGACAGTCCGTTTGAGCATGGCCATGCATTTTCCAGTATTCAAATCTCCGATTGGCCTAGAGATATTCACTCCATTTATATTGGAGGGACAAATTCCGTCTTGTTCCATCACTGTAAACTACTCATTTCATAATGTACCCAAACAAGGTCCTTATAACTATCGCAGAACGACAGCGTTAGACAATGATCAAAGTGCATCAATCCATGTGCAGTCACATGCATGCGAACTCAGGTCTAAGGACTATACTCTATAGTCGTAGTAAGAATCTCTTATGACACAGATATAAATATCCTGAAGAGTTCTTATAAGCGGGTCTTGTCCGGTCGTATGTACCCCACATACACCTATGTACTGACTTCGATGCCGCGCATCTATGACACACTGAGACTTTGTCATAAGTCACATACCAATCCAGTCTCACACGGTTGTTGGTGTTCCAATTTCAACAACCTTCGACTAGGGACAGGATGATATAATCCATCTATCAAATATAGGGTCTCATGATCAAGCTAAATGACTTTGATGACTCAAGATCAAGTCACTTACTTCGATGACCTATAAAATGGTTTATATCACTTTGGAACGATTATTTCATCACAGTTAAAATAATCTTGAAATAATAATTTCATTAAACATAAGAATGTTTTACAAGAACATATCAAATAACTAAATAAAAGCCCTCAAACTCCCACTCAAATTTAGATTACATTTCAATGTCTCTAATGCCTACAGCTTCAGTCAGAAACTCGAGCTTAGGCCTTGGGAGTGGCTTTGTCAACGGATCAGCGACGTTATCATCTGTCTGAACTCGGCTGATCTTGACTTCCTTTCTATTAATGATGTCACGTATCAAGTGAAATCTTCTTAGAACATGCTTAGATTTCTGGTGTGATCTTGGTTCCTTTGCCTGAGCAATAGCACCATTGTTATCACAAAACAGTGCTAGAGGCTCAGCCGCATCTGGTATCACACCTAGTTCAATAATGAACTTTCGTATCCAAACAGCTTCCTTCGCAGCTTCTGAGGCGGCGATATATTCAGCTTCTGTAGTGGAATCAGCAACGGTGTCTTGCTTGGAGCTTCTCCAACTGATTGCACCGCCATTCAGACAAAAGATATAACCGGACTGTGACCGGAAATCATCTTGGTCTGTCTGGAAACTTGCGTCCGTGAATCCACTGACTTTAAGCACATCACTTCCACCGTACACCAAGAACTTATCCTTAGTATGTCTTAGATACTTCAAGATATTCTTTACGGCAATCCAATGGTTTTCACCTGGATTTGACTGGTATCTACTCGTCATGCTCAATGCATAAGCAACATCAGGACGAGTACAGATCATGGCATACATGACAGATCCTATTGCAGATGCATAAGGAATATTCTTCATGCGCTCAAGCTCAGCAGCCGTCGTAGGGCTCTGCTTCTTGCTTAGCGTTGTGCCATGTACCATTGGCGTGAAGCCCTTCTTGGAATCTTTCATGCTGAATCTTTGTAGGACTTTGTCAATGTATGAGTCTTGACACAAGCCTATCAGCCTTCTAGATCTATCCCGGTAGATCCTGATTCCAAGAATGTATGCGGCTTCACCCATGTCTTTCATGGAAAAACAACTTCCAAGCCAGTCCTTTACGGACTTCAGCATTGGAACGTCGTTTCCGAGAAGCAGTATGTCATCGACATACAGAATAAGAAATACTATCTTGCTCCCACTAGTTTTCTTATACACGCATTGTTCTTCTTCGTTTCTGATGAAGTCAAATTGCTTGATCGCTTCATCAAAACGAAGATTCCAGCTCCTCGATGCTTGCTTCAATCCATAAATGGATTTATGAAGCTTGCATACTTTCCCAGCATTCTTTGGATCTATGTAACCGTCAGGTTGCGTCATATACACATCCTCTTCCAGAATACCATTCAGGAAGGCGGTTTTCACGTCCATCTGCCAAACTTCATAATCATGAAAAGCTGCAGTTGCTAGAAGAATCCGAATAGATTTCATCATAGCCACTGGTGAATAGGTTTCATCGTAATCCACACCGTGAACTTGTCTGAAACCTTTTGCCACCAACCTGGCTTTATAAATCTGGACATTTCCATCCACGTCAATCTTCTTCTTGAAGATCCATTTGCACTCGATGGCTTTTACACCAGCGGGTAAGTCAACCAACGAAAACACTTGGTTGACCGACATGGAGTCCATTTCGGAATCAGTGGCCTTGCGCCACTTCGAGGAATCTGGGCCCATCATGGCTTGATTGAAGTTCGATGGTTCATCACCATCAATGATCAAAAGATCATGACAGTTAGTCACGAGGAATCCTTGATATCTCTCGGGTTCGTGACGGATCCTCCCGGATCTTCGAACTTCAGGTACTACAGGTTCAGGCTCTACAATTTCTTGTAGGTCCTCCTGCTGCTCTTCCTCATTAGGTTGAGCAGTATCCTGTTCATCTTGAATTTCTTCAAGCAGTACCTTACTCCCACTGTCTTTCTTAGAGAGAAACTCCCTCTCAAGAAAGTTACAATCCCGGGCAACAAAGATCTTGTTCTCGGAACGTAGATAGAAGTAATAAGCCTTGGTTTCCTTCGTATAACCAATGAAGTAGCATTTATCAGACTTTGGTGTAATCTTGTCTGAGATTAATCTCTTGACATAGGCTTCACAACCCCAAATTCTTAGATAAGACAACACTGGAGCCAATCCAGTCCATAATTCATATGGTGTCTTTGCTACTGCTTTCGATGGCGCTCTATTTAGAGTGAACACTGCTGTTAGCAGAGCATATCCCCAAAGGGATATTGGAAGGTCTGTGTGACTCATCATAGATCGAACCATATCCAATAAGGTCCGATTTCTCCTCTCAGACACACCATTCCATTGAGGTGTTCCAGGAGGAGTGAGTTGGGACACGATCCCACACTCTCTTAGATGATCACTGAATTCTTGGCTTAAGTATTCTCCTCCTCGGTCGGACCGAAGAGCCTTAATGCTTTTGCCAAGTTGGTTCTGTACTTCATTTTGGAATTCTCTGAACTTCTCAAAAGATTCAGACTTATGTTTCATTAAATAAACATATCCATACCTACTGAAATCATCAGTGAAGGTAATGAAGTACTGATAGTTTCCTCTTGCATTTGTGGACATTGGGCCACACACGTCAGTGTGTATCAGGCCCAATAAGTCACTGGCCCTCTCGTTAGGTTTATTAAAGGGGGCCCGTGTCATTTTGCCCATCATGCAGGATTCGCATTTCTCACATGACTCAAAGTCAAATGAGCCAAGAAGTCCATTCGAATGGAGCCTCTTGATGCGTTTCTCGCTGATGTGCCCTAAACGACAATGCCATAGAAACGTTCGGTTCTCCTCATTAGGTTTGAACCGTTTGGTATTAATGTTATAAATTGGCGCGGATTGATCGAGTATGTAAAGCCCATTCGTAAGAGGGGCAGAACCATAGAACAAATTGTTGCGATTGAAGGAACATAATTTATTCTTAACTGAAAAATCATAACCTTCCAAATCCAACAAAGAAATTGAAATAATATTTCTGCTTATAGCAGGTACAAAATAACAATTATTGAGTTCTAAAATCAATCCCGAAGGTAAAGACAACAAGTATGTGCCTACAGCTAGTGCTGGAACTTTCGCTCCATTCCCAACTCGTAGCTCCACTTGTCCTTGCTTCAGCCTTCTACTGTTGCTGAGTGTCTGCATATTAGTACAAATATGAGCCCCACAACCAGTATCCATAACCCATGAGGTATTATCAGAAGTAGTTGTATTAACTTCTATAACAAAAATACCTGTCGAAGAAGTCTCGAGAGTCTTCTTCTTCAATTCCTTTAGACCTTCTTGGAATTTCTTACATTCTCTCCTCCAATGCCCTGGTTCTTTACAGAACCTGCATATGTCAGTTGGCCCAGCCTTGGACTTGGGCTTGGGCTTTGGCGTGTCCTTGTCCGCGACTTGGACAGCCTTGGCCTTTCCCTTATCCTTAGCAGAGGATTTCTTAAACCCCTTGCCCTTTTGCACCATAAGCACATTGGGGTCCTTGGCGGTTTTCCTCAAGTTGGGCTCTGCAGTCTTGAGCATTCCGTGAAGCTCAGGCAATGTCTTACTCAAGCCATGCATGTTAAAGTTCAGAATGAACTGATCATAGCTTGCAGGTAATGACTGCAGAATGATGTCGCAGGCAAGTTCCTGGCTGATAGGGCAGTCGAGTTTCTGAAGATGATCGAGATAACCCATCATCTTCAAGACATGAGGACTCACTGCCGCATTTGCAGCCAACTTACAGTCTAAGAGGTTCTTAACAGTCTGAAACCTCTCAGTCCTTGCTTGCTCCTGAAAAAGCGATTTCAGGCTTGCCATTATCTCAATTGGTGACAATACACTCTCGAACTGCATTTGCAGCTCAGCAGTCATTGTCGCCAACATAAGGCAATACACATCATTTTCATCTGACGAATGCTTTTCCCAAGCATTATGCAGAGTCCTGGCGGCATTGTTAGCAGGCCTCTCGGGGAGAGGATCACGAAGGACATAATCCTTCTTCTCCTGCTTGAGGACCAGCCTCAAGTTCCTTGACCACGTCAGGAAGTTCGTTCCAGTCAGCTTCTCCTTCTCGAGAACAGACCGGATTGAGAATGTGTTTTGTGTGCTTGTAGTAGTCATAGCTGAAATATATAAGATAAAAGGTTATTAGTTAATATGTTCAATATGATTAATCTTATATTATACTTAATATGATCAATCATGCATTATATTCAATAACCTAAGTTACCCTCAATAGAATATAATGATTCCAAGATCCACATATAACTAAGATCAAAGTGGGCCACTGGCCGTCACCCAACCTTAGCTTATATCGGTAAGCCCTATGTCGGCTAATTATATCCGTGATATAACTCTTGGTTGTGAATCTGGGCCCGAGGCCCAATCCACTCTGATGTCTCAAGGCCCGGGACTCCCGATGGCCTAGTCAAGAAAACCAGACTATACAGTCATGTAATCATTAATGTCTGGGACTCCCAATGACATTTATGAATCACAAACCGTCTTATCCACGCAAAAGTAGACATCCTCACACTGTAAGGCCATGAATACAATTGAATGGGCTTCGACAGCTGACATAGCCTGGACAAGACATCCAACGCTTGATATTATTTGAGGTTTGTAGGTTTATTAAAATTTCATTCCCAAAATAGAAGATTACTATTTTGGGAAACTTTCCATTTTTGGAAACCTACTATTTTTGGAAACTTTCTAAAATTGGAAACTTTCTAAAAACGGAAACTTTCTAACTTTAGAAATTTCTTAAAATCCAAAACCCGCAAATCCAGAAACTTCTATTTTAAGAAACTTTCTAATTTCAAAATTTCGGAAACTTTAATTTAAAATCGATTTATAATTTTATAAAATAAATTTTAAATTAAATCTGAAGAAAGACTCAAATAATTGGCCCAATTGTTTTAACTTCTTGGCCCGAGGCCCAAGAATTGGTCCATGTCCAAGACATGACCCAATTGTCCAATTAAATGACATAACCGGTCTGGTTCATTAAAATTGGTCTAACCAAATTTTAATTACTACGATGACCACAATTGTCAACCGGTTATTTACTAAACCGGATTTTCTCAATTTATTTGGTCCAACCAAATCAAATTAGAAAATCCTGGTTTAGGCACAAAATCCAATTTTACGACTTTGGATTTCTTATCCCGGTTTAACCAGAATTTAATAAAATTATTAAATCTGTTTATTAAACCGTGACGTTTAAGTTTTAAAATCTTAAACCGAACCTTAAACCGAACCATCTCGAACCGACCATCTAGGTCACGGCCGCAAGCATCACCGCGAGTGGATGATCGAGACAGCCGCGATCCTCACGATCGGGACGGGACGGTACGATCGGGATGATCCGAACGTGCGGGACGGGTGCAGCATCCACGCGACGGGACGAGCCGCGATCGGGACGCGATCCATCCGACGATCGGGACGAGCCGCGATCAGGATGCGATCCATCCGACGATCGGGACGAGACCACGCAACACGATCGTTCGTCGATCGGTTCGTGCGTCCTTTCCGATCGTCGCGATCCGACCCAACCGGCCAACTCTCGGCCGATCACAAAAAAACGAGTCATATAGCTCGGTTTTGCGATTTCAAAAACGTTTGTTCAGGATTCAATTCATGTTTCTTAAGTGTTTTGCTCTTATCAGTAGGTTGATTCAAAAACACACTTTAAACAATCCTAAACTTGAATCTAAACAAGAAAAACACAGAACCTGGCTCTGATACCACTGATGGATGTTATGGTTGTTAATCCTGATTCAATTCTCAGATTCAGATTATCCTAAACATGCTGATCTAGGTTCTTCTTGAATAGAAACTTTGTTATCTCACCTTATACCTGTTTATGCAGCGGAAAGAGAGAACAGGTCAGAGATCAGAGAGCCACCGAGTGATAACTCCTCCAGAGGTTCACACACGCACACCGTCAGGAAGAGAGGCTGCTAGACCAAGGGAGAGGAGGCGCAGAGAGAGAGAGAGAGGCGCGGCTAGGGGGCTAGGGTTAGGGAGAAAGAGATTTGGGTTTTAGTTTATAAAACCCTTCTCTTTCCCTTTTGGGCTTTTGGGCCCAAATACCAATCTGATTAAATCCCTTGGATTTAATCAGACCCATTAATCTCTCTCTAAGTACGACAAATGCCTGGCACTTTTACCGTACTTCTGCTAAGCCGTTCCTACACATTTTCCTGTTAGCTTAGGCGTGTGACCCATATGGGATCATATAATAAAGGCAATAAGTCCAAGACTTATAGATCATGAGCGGACTCTAGCAAGCCATCATGACCCCCAGTATTATATGACTTATGTCTGATCATTGACATACTCTTACTTTCTAGAGACAGTACCGAGATTACTGGACACAATTCCAACACTCATGTCCAATCCACCTGATGTCTCTGAGCCCAAAATGATTTTGATGGCCCAGTCAAGTAAACCAATCTCTTAAGTTATGTAATTGTCGATGTCTTGCACTGCAAATCCATCAACACGATTACCTCTGTCTTACTCATGAAATTGTGGACATCTTGCACTGCAAGTCTATCGCACAATTAAATGGGTCTTGACAGTTGACAAGATTGGAGAGACATCAAGTATCACTTGATATTTGGTTGAGGAACGGAACCATTTAAAACGTTCAGTTTTATTATGTTTTAATTCTTCTAATTAATTGATTTATCTTGCTTTGGTTCTGTGATTTCAGGTTCCATAACCTAAACCATCGAATCTGATGTCGACCGGCACTACTTTAGTGTCGATCGATGCAGAATAACCAAAACCAATCCGCGATAACCGATCAATCCAATTGATCCGGTTTTGAGTACCGGTCAGTGTCGATCGACGCTACATTAGCATCGGTCGACACCAACCTAATCAAACCAATCGCAATTAAACCATTCATAGTGTTCAACCATTATTAACCAAGCTCAATAACCGGTCCAATCCAATTGAACTGATTCATCAGTCTCGCGAGGTTTGTGTCGACCGACACAACTCTTGTGTCGATCGACACTAGGTGAAACTAATTTTATTCGGGTTATCCTTCTGTGTCGACCGATACCAGATTGGTGTCGATCGACACAGGGCGATAAACCCTAATCGTTTTTCAAGCCAAAAACCTAAAACTAGATTTTTCATTAAAACGAATTTTAACATGTTTGTATCAACTATACAGAGATCCAGATTCAACCAATCTAATCAACATGCTACAGATTCAATAGAACCCTAAGGCTCTGATACCACTGAAGGAATTTCTAGCAGTTCCAAATCCAATTAGGCAATCCTGGTCTGAATTCCAAGCCTAGGATCTAGGGTTCATGTAATTGAATCATTGGGATCTCAGAATTACCTGGTGATTTGCAGCGGAAGATTTCCAGATAATCGAGATCTAGAGCGCCTCAAATGTTGCGCCTCTACCTGTATCCACACGCACACAAACTGAACAGAAGGGATGCTAGTGCCTTTAGAGATCAGATCTCTCAAGAGGTTTTTGTTTCTTTTATGGTGGCTGTCAATTAGGTTGAGATCGAGTTTAGGTCGACCATATATCTTATATATGTCGACTTAAACCACAACGAAATTAACCAACGATTAAATCGAATTAATCTGGTAATCCGCGAGTCGTGTCGACCGACACACTCTCTGTGTCGATCGACATTGTCGCTCTGTGTCGACCGACACACTTATTGTGTCGATCGACACTGTCCAGAAACTTTGTATTGAATGCATATCAAATATGCATTCACCCGATCATTACATTAATGATCAACCTCATATACTACGTCCAGTTTGCTTAGGTGTGTGACCCTGTAGGATCATATAACACTAGAAATGAGTTCTCAACTCACTGATCATAAGTGGCTTCTAGCAAAGCATTACGACTTCCCAGTGTCATATGATTGTCTCATCTCGACAGTACGACTTTCACTCAAGAGCAAGTACAATAGATTTCAGGACATTCCCAACACTTTGGTTTTCAACGATTGGAATGTTTATGTTGATAGTTAATCAGTCGGTTGACTATTATCGCTTATTTCATGTTTTTAATTCTAATCGACTTTTTCCTTGTTTCAGTCTGTCTCAATCCGAAGCGGCTTAATAAGTAATACTTAAATGATGTCGGCAAAAAGTTTTCTGAACACGGCCACAAGACTTGGCCCGAACCCGAAGACGCAAAAAACGAGAAAACCAGTGTGTTCACTTCGCCTCGCTTGATTCCTTATATAGTTATTCTTTTTATTCTTATCGTTACAAATATCTTATTGCAGCATTCTGGCTGAAGAATAAGATGGGGAATGTAAGGAAAGTTATTCCTAGAATGGTGATTGATCCGAAGAAGAGTTCAAAACTTTTTTAGGGTGATAAAGTCGATGGCTATGGCCGTTCTATGGCGACCAAACCCAATCCCTCCCCTAGATCACAGTCCAAGAGGGAAGATGGACGAGCATCTGATGATGCCGATAAGAAAAGGGCGGAGGATGCCAAGAAACGCACGTCTGAACTCAGATCGAAGAGGGCGGCTGATGATACCGAGGCCTCAAAGAAGAAGAGAGAGACTGCATCTCTTGAAGACGAGTCATATGATCTTTGCACTCAGTTGAAACGGAAGTCTGCAGAGTCTTCAGGTCCAGTTGAGGAAAAGACTTCTTCGACTAACAAGCGTATTCTGCCTCCTTCTGCTACTCCTAAGGTTCCTTCCACGGGACCTTCTAGGATGACGTCCTTGCCTATTGGGGCGAGCAAAAGGCCTTCGGAGCACACAGGTAATTGTGAGAGCTCGGAGGTGGGAAAGCATTTAAAGACCGGTGAATCTGTGCCGGACTGAAAAAATAGGTCCTTCACGCCCCGGGGCGAGAAGCTTAAAACTACGGATGAGTTCTATTGCGGCGAGCTGATTCGGAACATCTATTTCGATGTCACCCGCCTTGTCTAGTGAACCAGCTCTACAAGCCGGAAGTGTACTGGTCGATTTCTCAGTACCTTGTCAATGTAAATATTTCTTTCTTTCATATTTTTCAATTTTGATGTCTTTGCTCTTGTTCTAACATCTACTTTTTATGCAAGTGACCACTATGATGAACTCATGTCTTCGATGAGAATCGGAAAATATCAAGCCAAGGCGCCGAGGTCAAAAATGAGCTTGCTAAAAATACGAGGGATTTGGAATCATCTCGTCTTTCTGCTTATATCTCCATGGTGACCGAGGCGAATCTGAAGAGTCATATTTCTTCTCTCTTGGGAAAAGTCGAGTTGTTTGAGACTCGCAATCAAGAGCTCGAAGGGATAAATGATAAGTAGATCGCCGATCTGTCGAACTCGAAGAAGAAACACTTCGAGGACATAAGGGACGAACTGGATATTTCGTCGATGACGATCTGCGAGATCCTTAACGCTCGTCAAATCTGGACGTCTAAGTATGAGTATCGTTTTCAAGAGCTGAAGAAGGTGATTATCGCGAAGGACGCAGAAAGCGATGCTTACATGTACTTAAGCTAGTACTCTTTGACCATGGATTACCTTCAGTTTCTCTAGGACGGAAAGGGGGTACTCATTCGTGATGATGTCTTTGATGGACTTGAGGAGAAGAAGAAGTAGTGGGATGATAAAATCGACATGATCAGTGCTTCGGAAGTCGGCGATGACTTCTTTGTGGTATGGCATGTGTCGGAGAGAGTGTGTGACTGAAATCCTCCTTCCCCTCTTCCCTTTCAACCTCATTCCCATATACCGCCAACTAATGGTACCATTATATTTGACGAGTTCAGCAGCAATGTAGAGACGATGTCAATGGATGTCGTTGGGACGTTGAAGAGTCCCCTTGAGGCTTCTCAAGTTGCGACGATGGGAACCTCTTCGTCATTGCCCGTAGTGCTTCCTTCTTCGACCTCGGCAGTTTTTCCGACAGAGCCCGCTCAATATCTTCCTCCAATGGCTTAGGCCTTTATCTCTTTTTGTTTGTAAGACTTTATATTGGGGGTAGTGAAATATCCCCTTTTTGTAAAACTTTGTTCGGGTGACGAGGTCATTGCAATAATGCTTTAGTGTTGTCGAGTTTAGGTCTGGTAATGCCGAGGTTCATTGATACGATCAGGTTTCAATCCTTAGATCTACACTGCAAGTGCACAGACGTGAACCAGTAGTATATAGGGTATTGAATCAACAGAGACTCAAGACTCTTGCGATAGATTCTAGAAATTCAGGTTAAGCTAGGAAGCAATCAGAAAATAAGCAGTAAATTAGAACAAAAAGTAAATAGATCGGTTTGTAAGCAAGAAGGCAAAGCGTCGAGTCAAGGGAGTTCTCAGGAAATCAGGAACACATGCTAATCAATCTATCGGGATCAAATTAAGAATTGTTCTAGAACTAGAATCACAGAATTATAACAGACCAACTTTCGTTGCGAATATTATCTGTGTCTAACAACCTAGCAAGCCAACTTTCGTTGCGAATCCTAGAGTTCTAAAAAAGCATTAATCTCAGGTTCTTTCGTTCACAATTCTTCTAAACCAAATTTCTTTGCGGATAGTCAAATTGCTCATCTAAGTTCTTTCTAGTTAATTAACAACTGTCGTTGCAGAAATCAACCTAATATCATAAATCTGGGTAGCTAATTCAGTTCAAGCATTAAGAACGACCCCAGACGAAGAACTAGAAAGATATGAATCCCTACAGATTGATCAACCTATAATTCCATGAAATCCCTTGTGAGAATCCCTAAACCTAACAGGTAAACTACTCAGACATGGCAATCATAACAATAGACATGATGAATAGAAAACCAAATAGCATATAATAGAATAGAAAACTGGGTTCGAAATCTCTTCTCTGTCGAGTACAAGTCAGCCCCTAACTCTCTCAAAGTAAAATAATGCGTAGCCTAAACAATGGCTTAAAACCCTAATATAATGATCTAATCACGGTTGGGGCTTCTTTGTAATTATAAAAAACTTTTGGGCCAAAGTGAAATTTCCATAAATTTCATTAAACGTGCGAGAATTTCCTGATCTGCTTATGTGTAGATCGATGTACTAGGTGTATCGATCGACACAAATATCCAAAATCGACAGTGACATCTTCTCTCGGGTAAATGCTCCAAAATGCTCCATAATGTCCAAATCCGCTCCAAACGTACCTAGACCTGTAAACACACATAAAAGGACTCCAAAAGACTCTAAAGACTCAAGAACAAAGACATATACCATGCTTGAAAGTCCTAAAAACCATGATATATCAACTCCCCCACACTTAAGCTTTGCTTGCCCTCAAGCAAACAGAAGACCAAGATCAGGAGAAGAAGTTTGAAAACTTCAGAAACTCGTTTCATCGTAGAAGCACTACACTCAGATTCCCCTTAGTAAGCCACATGAAAATGAACCTGCAGACATCAATACCAACATATATTTCCCCCACACTTAGCAACTATCCTGAGTAAACTCCACCGACCACAACTGCAAACCTCCCATGGTCATATTGACTCTTCGACAAGGTTTCGGTGCCACTTTACCATCATCATCTTCATATCTAGCTCACCTATTAGGCTCCATTTTGGATGACATCTTCCAGAAACGTTTCTTGGTTCGGAGGTTCCCCTTCATTTCCTTTCCCATTTGCTTCCTTCCCGTTATTGCAATTTTTGGACCGCCGACCTTCTCGCATGGGCTTAACGATTTTCCCATTGCGGTATTGGTCTAGCAAATAGTAATCCATATTTCAGCATGACGTTGTGTCATGGGATTACTTCTTGTGTTATTCACAGGTTCGTTCCCTTCTTCGAGTCGTGGCTGGTCTCGAACATACTTGTTCCAACCTTGATGTGCTTCCAACATAATAGGCCGAAGAGGATTTGTTGTGGTTCTCTTCTTGGTGATCAAGTCGTGACTTCTCCTTTTCTCATCTTCCTATTCCATGAATGTTACAGCTCTATGCAATGCATCTTCTAGGGACGTCGGCTCATTGAGCTTCATGTCCCTTATGTATGCCGAGTCAAACCACAAAGCTTTTTGAAGCACTCCTCTAGTCGCACTATCATATATTGTCACTCTGGATACAACTTCTTTAAATCGATCAATGAAATCCCGCAAGGGCTCGTCTTGTCTTTGCTCGAGGTCCCATAGATCGGAATCTGATGAACCTGGAGTTTTGAACATAGAGTAATGCTTTAAAAATGCTTCCGAGAGTTGGTGGAAGTTATCGATCGATCCCGTTTTAAGTAGCTAGAACCAGCCAAGGGTCATTCCTCTGAGATTATCCATGAATTGTTGGCAGTATCCAGCGTTGTTTTCTTCGTTTGTGAATCGATTCCAACTCATTGCTATCATGAAGGATGTCATGAATTGACTGGGGGTCAGATTTTCCTTTGTAAGTTGGAAACTTGACTTTTTCGACGTGCGGGATCCTTGAGCTCATTATCCGATGTGTGAATGGCGTCTTCCAAGCATGTTCCAACATGCAACCGAGCTCTGGTGCCGAGCTAGACACTCAATGGACCCTAGAGTTAAGATCTTGGATTTGACTCAATATGGCCGCGATCTGAGCATTTGGTGTCGAACCCATGTTGATCGATGCAGGTGCGACGCTTGTTGGGTTGACTGTCAACCCTATGTTCCTTGGGGGTGCTTCAGAGAAGAGACGCATGTTTGGGAGAGGCGCTCACTCAGGGGTCTGTTCCGTTATATGCATGTTCTAACGTCTTATCAAGTTGTCTTGAAGCACGGCTTTCTGATTGGCGAGCATGTTGATTCGCTCGTTCGCCATCCTATCCATTCTATCCATTCAGTTCATCAGCATCTCGAGCATCTTCTTCGTCGTGTTCTGGTTTTCGGTCCTGGAGGTTGGTGCAGCAGTGTTTGTTTCACGAACTGCCTTGCAGATGATGTCACTTCTTTTGCGCGCTTGGTGATGGCTGCAGTTGCGCTATCTTGAGTTGTTCCTCTTATTGCGGATGCGGCCGGGGGAGTTTAGGTTTCCCGTTAGTGCCGCGTTGATGTGCGATCCTGAGTCTGTCGAGTTATCACATGCTCAATCACCTTGCGGGGGTGAGTTGGATTGGATCCGCTCTCCTCCGCCTCATGTGTTGCTGGTGTTGATGATATCGTCGGTTTTGCTAGTTTCTCCTGTCTTTTGCGATGAAAGTGGTGTTTCCGTCATTGCCGATCTGCTCTTTTGTCATATGAATATCTCCAAAGTACCCACAGACGGCGCATATTGTTGAATCCAAGATTCACAATAATCAATTCAATAAATTGATCCATTTAGGGGGATTTGAATAATTAGGATAAAGGACTTAAAAGCAATAACATAATGACCAGAAAACGTAGTCGTTTTATTAATCTCAAAGTTCAAAATTGGGGTCGATTTCTCTGCTCTGGAAAGTAGGGTTTTTAGTAAAATGATTCATAATAGTTTTTTTCAGCGCAGGGGATGTATATTTATATCAAAAAAATTAGAGTTTATTTCTTAAATTCTCTCTGATACGATAATGTCAAATCCAAACAATCTTTGATTTTTATTACTTTTCGGAAATTCATCTTTATCTTTTTTTTGGCAAATATGTTAATTTGATATTAAGCATATTTAATTTTCTTGGTGCAGGTCGCAAGGACAATCGCCAGGCTTCTCTGGATCGGGCCGCCTTTTTTTTATTGGGCTTGATTTTCGATGGGGCGCTCTAGCTGTTGAACCGGAGTAAAAAGGGATGCTAACTCATCTCCAACAAGTGGTTTACCCTGAACCAATGTCTATGAAAAAGGATTAGGGTGATCTGATGGACATGAGTTTAAAACATTGTTTTCTTTTAAATTTTTAAAAGTTTATTATACATCTATTAAAAAAACTATTGAAGAAGATTATGGAAAGAAGATATGAAACTCCCACTTAAAAAAATTATACATGTTATGTTTAATGATTTTGTTATCTTTTCTTTCACTTATTAAGATATATTTAATGAAGGATGTTATTTTGATGTGTTTTACTTTTAGGACGTGATGTGGCATCTACGCACGTGATCTTGCAAGCAGCATGTTTGTTCGACACTATGATTTTAGCATGGAGCTTCTTTATGCCAAAGAATGTGCTCTTTACTCTCTTCTATGTATTTCTTTGGGGATTCTAACTTGTAGAATAACCTGCCCGTATCTTGTTATAACTCCGAATTTTACATATTATTTTGGTATAACTCTTTGCATATTGTTATTTACGTTTATGAGGACGGCGAGGCTGCGACAAAATAGATGGAAGAAATTTATGAAATCGGTTGTTTGGGGGTAGCGATCAATTTACATGGCCCTGGAACAATTGCGGGAACATAGATTTTTGATGTGGCGGAGATTTAATCGGGAAACCGATTCTGGTCCAATCAGAAAATGAGATATGTCTTCTAGTTGTGGAGGAGAGTTTGTTCGAGCCGCTGGAGGAAAGAGCTTCATGGCTCCGGTGTCTTCTTACCATCTCATCTATGGTTTTTCAATTGATTCCCGCCTGTAGTAGCATTAACCATGATTCTGAGCTTTGTTTGTCACTGCAGTTTTGTTCATAGACGTGGAACAAGTTGTACCGATTCTGAGTTAACTCGGATAGATTTAATTAATATAATATAATTTTATTTTTTATAAAAGTTAGTACATCGATGTATACATGTCATTTAAAGATTGAAAGAAAATTCAACCCACTGGTTGGGCCACATTCCACTAATAGTTGAGATTAGGGCTGGGAATTCGGTTAATCGGGTCGGTTTGGGTCGGGTATTTTGGTTTTTCGGTTTTTTTGGTTTTCTAAAAAATTACCAAAATTAACCAAAATTAAAAACGGTTCGGGTCGGTTCGGTTCTCGGGTAGTTCGGGTTTTGAGTTTAAAACCCGAAAATAACCAAAATTTTGAAATTTTGGAGCAAATTTCGGTTAAATCGGTTTTATTTAAGGCTTTCGGTTCGTTCGGTTTAATTTTTTTGGGTCTGGAGTAGTTTGACTGGGCTATACGTTTTTATTGTTAGAAAAGAATTGGGTCAAGCCCAAATAATTAATAATAACAAGCATATTAACCAAAACGCAGAGTTTCATTAGTCCTTCTTCTTCCTTCCTCGAGTGTCACGAGACCCTATAATAATTATAAAGAAAACATACAAGAGCCGCCACTGGTTTTTGTAAGTGTATATGCTGACTGACTTGAGAAGATATCAGAATAGAACGTGACACAGCTACTGGAACAGGACATGATACATCTCCTATGATGGATAAGACAAAGGTGCGGAGATGAAGCTGATTCAGAATGTACGTGATACAAAGGCTGAGACAAAGTCGACTTATGGTTGTGGCAGTTTGTGCTAGCAGAACTGACACAAATGTTGAAGCAGCTCTTGATACAGTTCCCGAGGTAGTTTGTGCTACAACAGATGGTAGCTCAGAACGTAGCTCAAGATGTAACTCAAGAGCGGAAAACGGAAATAAATGATTATTTCTTTATTGGTGGAGTTTCCTTTGTTTTAGGAAACATAGCCACGTGAGTTGAGAAGCCCAGAAGATGGAAAAATCACATGGGCTTATGGATGCTTAGGGTTTTGACCCTTAACTATATAAACCAAGAGACGGCGACTTGTAAGCGTGCGCGTCTAGGGTTTTATGGACAGATGCACACAGGTGTGTGTGGCGTCGCCCCACCTTGTAGATTAGTAGATCTACTGGTGGTTTCAGCTATGGAGTACAATCACATCGGGAGATGGAGTTGTATCGATTGTAATCGACGGTAGACTTTGTAGAGATACCGTTCCATAGTGATTCATCTAGAAAAGAATGATAGGCACTGTTGTGTTGGATATCATAGCAATTGTAATTGCATCTTGTTCTAGTGGATTTGTTCTGGACTAGGTCCCGGGGATGTAGGGCAACCGAACCTCGATAAAAAACTCTATGTGTTATTTACTTTATGCTCATACATACAAAAACACATAGATCTAGCCACATATATGCGTTTTCAATTTGGTATCAGAGCCTAATCCATTGGAGTTTAGGCTTATCTATGGGTATATGATCCTGGATTTGTGGCTAGCGAAGAAATATTGAAGCACGTAAAGAGAAGACTTGTGGAAAATATGGATATTGAAGTGTGCAATTCATGAAGGGATGGATGGAGTAAAATTTAAAGGTGGAGATGATTCTGATTTACATCACCCATCGGAATCATTGGTTGATTCGAAATCATGAAAGGAGAGATAGGCAGCATCTTGATTGTTTTAGTTTCTTGTCGAGGAAGAAGATATGTGTGAGCGTGTGGGCATATTGACCTAAGCCCAACTGTTATGTGGTTGCTCTCAAAGTGGGCCGATTTTTGAATTAAGCCCAAGTTAGAAGAAAATGAAGAATGGAAACTAGATAACAACGACGTGAGTCCAAAACAGTTGAACATCGGTTGATTTTATTTTATTTCGGCCAGTATTTCGTCTGATTGCTATCCATAATCCTCATGAATCGGAAGAAGAGTTGGAGTCTGCATGAAGTGAATTCAACTTGGATTGCAGAGTTTTAATGACAATGCTTCAATCTCTTTGGTCAAAATCGAGAGCCTTCGTATCAGATTTGTTTTGGAGTTAAGGAATCATAAACAAGCAAATTTATGGTTCTTGCTATCGATTGAGAATAACACCAACGATAAGATGGAGTCGTGAGTCACCGATGAAGACATGTAAGGGAGTGTTACGATTAAGAAGTGAATGTTCGAAGATCTAATGAAAAATCAGTCGCAGCTGAATTTTTGAAACCATTGGAGAGGAAGACTGAAGGTTTTGATGGGTCCGTTTGATTGTAGTACAGGACCGTATACGAATTATCTTTGTTGGTAGATGAAAATATGCTAAAGCATTGATGGTTGAGTCAATTCGAGCCCCAAAACTGAGTCAAGGTGAGCAAAGAAGACAATATGAGTTTGCAATCGAAAAATGCAGCTGCAAAGGGGAAGCTGGATGAACATTTGGTGCTCTTTTCTGCATCTGAGTTATGCTTTTGTATGAGGGTGTGCATCAGGCAACAGCTATGGTGTCTGGGAACCGTATATGATATTCTCATCATTAAAGAAATTGGGAATTTTGAGAAGAATATAGCTTGGTATTTGGAATTTGAATCCAAGATTCAGCCTTACAGTTATCGATGGTGCTTCTTGAAGCTTATAGAATAGAAGGAAAGAAAGGCTCATGGTGCGAAATCGAAGTGATACGACATGGATGGTGGAAATTTCTGCTTAATTAAGAGATGGCTAAGTCTTTATTTCATGCAAAAACAGCAAGGGCTGTGTGAGCGACTAGATTCAACTATGGAGGTCTGTAGCTAAATTATGTGAAGCTTTGGTTCCACCATTAGGAAAGAAAGTCAACAAACTGGTGGACTGAAAGTAGTTAAAATCAGACCGAGAAGCCAAGAAGTTGAAGGAAACCCCTGAGTTAGGAAAGAGAAGAGATTCATTGGTGCGTGTCTTCAAAAGTCTCGTATCATGTGTTGTCCGTGTCACTGTGAAAAGCTTTGCAACAAAAGAAGTGGACTATCAAAGAATGCTTTTATCGCTTGAGGAGAAATTGCTGGAAACTGAGATGCGCCGATCTGAAATTGTGGAGATGTCCATGACTCGTCTTTGATATCAAAATGAAAATTGGAAGACTCCGAAGTATTATATGATTTGAAGAAGAGAAAATACAAGGCTTCCATGTCTGATTGAGAGGAAAGAAATTGATAAACCTTGAAGAGTTCAACCGGGTGGTTCCATAAATTCGTTTGTGTGCTGGTAAGAAGAGAGCTGGAGTTAATCAATGATACTGATGGCAAAGAATGAGAACCAAGAAGTTTGTGTCTGCAATAAGTACTGACGGGTACAGATGAATTTTTAGTAAGAGGACGAGTAGCTTTGGTTATTGCTTTTGATCTTAGTGGAAACAGCACATCATCATCGATGCTGAATTAGGTGTAGCAGATTTGTCTGTGATTTTTGCTAAGAAACAAAGAGGTTTTGGTGCTTTTGTGACATGTGGGAAGACACCAGTCAGTTTGTAAAGCAGCAGCAATTGACGACTTGTGTAGAGATGGTGAAAGAAGTGGAAAGCCTGAAATATTTTTGCATGAAGGATTGAGAGGGTGCTTGTTCAGGTTAAGAGAACGATCAGCTGATACGCTAATTAGGTCAGGAAGCACGAGAGTTTCAGGGAGCTGAATTAGAAAGCAAGTCGACAGAAAAAGGTTGATCACAGTAAGAAGAATAAGAAGAACTACAGAAATGCAGATCCTGACCAAATTGTCACAGTCTTGGTCTAATATGACTTGTTCTTATCTTGGGTCTGAACATAAAGGGAAACAGGCCTGGAAGTCATGATTGCTATTGGCATTATCTAGGATCTTAAGGCTTTTTGTTCCGTTTCTGGTTTTGGAGGCATTGGTGTGTTAAAGAAGTTGAGGATAGCACGCTAAAAGTTCACATGGAGATGTTCTTGTTTCTAATAGTTTTTTTTTAGAAAAAGAACAGTTTCACTGATCCGTTTCAGACATGTGTTTGGTGTCTAAATGGATCAGCCTATCCATGGAGAGGATCATGCTTTGATCTACATGCAGAAGGAGAGTCTCAAGTCCACGGTATAAAAAGAACAAGAGTTCTGAGAATCAGTTGTACAAGTGATGACAGTTGTTACGATTAGTGACGATGAAGACGGAGAGCTATGACGATGAAGTCTGATGCTGATTCAAGAAAACCTTGACATCGGAGATTAGAAGTTTTGTTCGTCTGAAGATATTATTTAAAAGAAACCGTGAGAGAAGCTAAACAGGGTTGTGAACTGATGTGATGAAAGGTCACTGTAAAGTGCAGTTTCTGATTTAAAAAGAGTTTAATGAAGAAGGAAGACATGATTCAGGCTGAGTAAAGATATGTAAGAATCAACAGATGGAGAGTATACGAAGATATTCAGTCTGGTTTTTGCTGCAGTCAGAAGGATGGGTCAATGTGTTGTTATTTGAAGATGACACAATCACAATCTGTTGTTTTTGAGATGAGCAAAGATTAACGGTTAGCTTTGAGATATGAGGTGAAAAATAGGTTCACATTTCAAGGAAGTTTCAAAGGCTGAAACAGGATGTCGTTTATGATATCTTTGTGATGTGAGGGGAAATTCTCTGTTGTGAAAGTTCAGTTCTCCGTTCCAGGAAGTCATATGGAAAGGCTCGATTTAGCTTTAGCGACTTAAGCGCAATAGTTCTTGTGATTCAAGATTTTCTCATTCGAATTCAAGAATCAAGTATGTGGGTTTTTATTCTGGGTTTAGGACATCTGCAGTAAATGAGAAATGGAGTCTGGTGGTGAAGCTCGTCAGTGAATGCAATTTATTTTTCAGAAAATAAGCTGTGAAGCGACCACAAGAGATCTTGTTCGTGAAAGAGACCAAGGCATTTGACCAGGAGATATTCATATGAACATCATAAGGGTTATATTCATTCAATTGGACTCAAATACTGAATCAAAGATTGCAAAAAGAACAAGTGTGGATATACGACGGCAACATGTTCTTACATCAGAAAAGGCATCAGAAGATGGTGTGTGTGAAGAATTCCATCAAATCAGATTTCATGTCATCGGAGGTGAACTTGAGTATAACTTAAGATGATAATGCTTTGGAATAATCTCATAAGAATACAGTATCATGGATAGTATTCAGATTTATCAAGCAACACCTATTTTGACGAATTAGATTCGGTTTGAGTGTCCTTGTGTGTCTCTGCTGTGATGTGTGGTGTGATCTTCATTGGTTATGTTGAAGATTCATAGTTCTGACCAACGGAGGGAGCATTTGCAGCTTCAACGAAAGGCTCAGATCCTGCTTTTATTGGCATCAATGGTCTTAATCTTATTTGGTGCATTTTTGAGGAGAAGTCACAAGACTGTTAACAAAGCAAGGGTTATCCGTTCTGTAGAGATGTTGTCTGGAATCGACTTTGATTTAGCTACAGTGGATAGCGTTTTCGCATGCTCTGCTGATTCTTGTTTAATCTTCGTGGGTAGAGCTGTCCACAGTATTGGGTTGAAAACTTGAAAGTTTATACAGAGAGGGGTGGTGTTTCGAACGAAGAGAATGAGCTTAAAGAAAAAGAGAAGCCGAGATGGAGTAATCACAGCTATTATTCTTGGTGTTGTCTCAGTTCGATCCTGCCAATTTAAGAATCAAACATCATTATATTTTCGAGAGAGTACAAGAACTCAAAAGGAAGGATTGCAGGAATCTAAAGTGATGGTTTCTTCAAAACATATGCGCTTTTGTCTCGAGCTTGGTCGACCTGTTCTGATATTGAACAGAGTATGTTGGTTTGTTTTTCTTACTCGGCCGTGATTCTCTTGTCGAAATGAAGAGCTCTCTGGCATTTGTGCTACCTTGATCAGATTTCGATGTCGTTCAACATGTATCAATTAGAAAATATTTCTGAAGCTGAAGAAAAAGCCTAGTGATGATGATTTGGGAGCTGTCACAAGGCATATATAACACAGGGAAGTAAAAGAAATTGAAGAGATGAGACAAATACAAGATGTTGATAATACATTTTGGTGCACCAGAAGTCAAGTTAACAGTTTGGTACTCAATTCTGATACGTGTGATGTGCCGAGTTTGGGATTTGAAAAATGTAGGTTTCTAATTATAGGATGCTAACTACAAAAAGTTGCATGTTGTGATTGTCGAGAACGAGATAACAATGGAAATTACAAGGATTGGCCCTTTGTGCTGATATTTTGGAAGGTGATGTGATCTTGTACGCTCAGATGTATTCAAGGTTTGGCTGGCGTCAATTTATTTCATTCCGATGTCATGACTTGGTTTAGCTCTGCAATGACTAACGACGACATTTGTACGAACGGATTTGAAGGAGTGATGAATCAAGTGATCTGAGTGATGAAGGTTTTGTCAGAGATGGTGTACAATATTAAGTTGTTTGGCACATAAGAAACAGATGAGGTTCTGAATTAGTTGAAAAGAGGAGACATAGCTTCTCGGTACTCCGGCTACAGCTTCTCGGTACTCCGGCTACGGTGATTCAAGCCAATGTCATGGTGTCAAAAGACGCTAACGATACGTTTAAGGCATTAGCAGAGACGATCAAGAAAGCACTGAATCAGAGTAATCGTTGGTTCGTCATTTAAGTCAAATAAAAAGGGGTCTCAGAAATCTTGGCTCCATGATGAAGTCAAGTTAATACAAATGCAAGAATTCATGTATTGCTCTCTCGATCTCCAGTCTGAAGAAGAATATTGGGTTCGTATTTCTCTGAAGATCACAGAAATCTCTGACCACCAAGAAGAACTCGAAAGCTCTTGTAATCAACGCTGTGAAAGGAAAAATTGCATAGATTTTGGTGAACTTGGAGTGGACTGCTATCACAACTTAATGTTCTAAGTCAAAACATGATTATTGGAGGATAGAGTCGCAAGTTCCTGTGAATAGGACACACTTTGGGCAGCCTATCATCATCATGATGAGTCTACAATTAAAAGAGGAAGAAGAAAATCAATCAGTTTTTGAATCAGAAGTTGAAAAAGTTTGGTTCATTGCGACTGGTGAATAATAAGACGTAAGAATAGCAGAGGATCTGTTAGATTGAATTGGCCTCGTGATCTATTAATTTCCTTCAGAGGGAAGAAAAAGGTTCGATGAAAAGAGAAATGAGTTTCATGAATTGAGTGGAAATCACAGAAGCTCAGAGGTCGTTGAATTTCTTTCTGCGAGCAACACTTTTAGGATTTATCAGATCGATATTTCTGGATCTTGCAGTATTTTTGCATCACTGGGGGTGAACACAATTGTGAGGTTTCTAGACACAGTGGGCGAATGAGTTTTGATGGGTTCCTTAGCAGAACAAGACTCTTAAAGAAGTGAGTATAAGATTGCTCATGAGTATTCAATCAACTGAGGAACATGAGTGTCGAAGCGTGCTGAACACATATGCTATGGAGATCACAAGTGCAACAAGACATGATCATCGTTTATAAAACTCAGTAAACAAAGGGGAGATAATATTAATTGTGTTGTGTTTGACTGAGTTTTGATAAGTGAGTTGAGCAAGTTCTAGAGAAGTCTCTACATTCAGCCAGTATATGATTAAAGGGGAGATTGGATTCTAAAACTCAGTAAAAAAAAGGGGGAGAATGAAGATGACCTGAGCTAAGAGATTACCTCAGATTATATATCAGAAGTATTGAGAGGAGAGTTTTTGAAGATCTGGTTTTGTATTCTACAACTCAGTAAACAAGGGAGAGATTGTTAGTGTTGTGTCTAACTGAGTGTAGAATCTGATGAGTTAGTTCGTGAGTCAGCCACAGGATTTGACACAAATGCTCATTAGTTCATGCGAGAAGAGTGACACGATGAGGCACATGTATTGTGATATTGTTAGTGTGCTTGAGTTCTACAATTCAGTCATCAAAGGGGAGATTGTAAGTGTATATGCTGACTGGCTTGAGAAGATATCAGAATAGAACGTGACACAGCTACTGGAACAGGACATGATACATCTCCTATGATGGATAAGACAAAGGTGCGGAGATGAAGCTGATTCAGAATGTACGTGATACAAAGGCTGAGACAAAGTCGACTTATGGTTGTGGCAGTTTGTGCTAGCAGAACTGACACAAATGTTGAAGCAGCTCTTGATACAGTTCCCGAGGTAGTTTGTGCTACAACAGATGGTAGCTCAGAACGTAGCTCAAGATGTAACTCAAGAGCGGAAAACGGAAATAAATGATTATTTCCTTATTGGTGGAGTTTCCTTTGTTTTAGGAAACATAGCCACGTGAGTTGAGAAGCCCAGAAGATGGAAAAATCACATGGGCTTATGGATGCTTAGGGTTTTGACCCTTAACTATATAAACCAAGAGACGACGACTTGTAAGCGTGCGCGTCTTGGGTTTTATGGACAGATGCACACAGGTGTGTGTGGCGTCGCCCCACCTTGTAGATTAGTAGATCTACTGGTGGTTTCAGCTATGGAGTACAATCACATCGGGAGATGGAGTTGTATCGATTGTAATCGACGGTAGACTTTGTAGAGATACCGTTCCATAGTGATTCATCTAGAAAAGAATGATAGGCACTGTTGTGTTGGATATCATAGCAATTGTAATTGCATCTTGTTCTAGTGGATTTATTCTGGACTAGGTCCCGGGGATGTAGGGCAACCGAACCTCGATAAAAAAAACTCTATGTGTTATTTACTTTATGCTCATACATACACAAACACATAGATCTAGCCACATATATGCGTTTTCAGTTTTGACAATAGATTTGCTTGGATTTGTAGTTGATGAAAACGGAGATTCGACGATGGACGGTGAAAACGATGAGACGGTGAAGACGGCGGCTGGATGTTGAAAAACGTCCAAGGGATTAACAGTTCGGTTAACCATTCGGTTCGGAACACCGAACTGAAAACCGAATTAATTTTCAAATCCTGCCGAATGAACCGAACTATTAAACCTAAACCGAATCAAAATTCCCAAAACCCGGTTCGATTCGAAAATTTCGGTTCGGTTTATTATCCCAGGCCTAGTTAAGATCTATACCACTATACATATTATAGATAGCCCTCGTTTTCATATTGTTTGACATCTATAAAAATTGGAATCAACCTACCTAACTTGTCAGTTAATTAGGTTTAGAAAATATTTCTTATGTGAGACCCGACGAACAAAACTAAATCAACCTATGACTCTGTAAATATAGAACATGAATCTTCATATAATTTTTATTTCGTGCTCTTAAAATTACAATGATCTTATACTATACGTAAATGTTGACATTTCTCCACTTTTATTATTAATTGTAGTTAAGGATGTTTTTTTGGAACAAATGCTTAGTTAAGGATGTTTCTGTAGACTAATTCGGTACCAAACAATATGTTAGATTTAAAATTCTAATCGTGAGTTGGCTCTCATGACTGCAACGTTAACCAACAAAACTACCACCGAATTCGAATTGTAGTTCACACTTCAAGTCTTCAAACCAACAAACACATATATACTTTCATAAATGTGAATATGACTTTACATCTTTACCAACTACGTGTACAGATCTAGTGTTTCAACTCATTAGTTTCATATTATGCTCAAGCCTCAAAGTTGAGTTATCGTTTATGCTCTTGGTTTGCTTTTAAGCTGGTTCTATATTGTAAATTGCTAAACGGAAGATTTTTTGTGAAGAAATTTAACATTTTTACAAAAAAATAAATAACAATCCTCCCAAAACTAGACATATGTCATTCATTTGTTTTAAAGAAGAAAATCTAGTTACTCATTATCTTGCATAAGAAAATAACATATATTATCCAACGCGTGATGGCCTAATGGTACACTAGTAAAAATTATTTGTATAACTATAGATTAGCATAAATTTCCCGTGACTTTTTTAAATAGCAATGAAAAAAGCCACGAGAAGTCATAAACAAGCAAAATAGTCACGAAAAAAATTCAAATATATAGCCACAAAAAAAAAATCATGATGCTATAGTCACGAAAAAAGTCGTGACTTTTCTATGGCTATATCATCGTGGTTATTATCTATGATTAGCCACACAAAATTCGTAACCGATATGTAGGTTGTGTTCTTTTATCAATCGCAGCGGCTGCAGTAAAGATTCAAAAATAAAACGGGAAAATCGCACTTTAAACCCTCAAAGTATAATTTACTAGCACTTTAAACTTTCGGATATTTGCACTCACACTTTTAACTATCAAACTAAAAAAATTCTCACTTAAAACCATCAAAGTAACTTCCGAGTTTGCAACACCAAAAAAATTAACGGTTCTGTAAACTCTGTTTAAAAAATTATTATTTAAATTTAAATTTAATGACGTGGAATGATGTTTAGCTTTAAAAAGTATATCATTAATTTACAGAAACAAAATAAAAACAATTTTTCTAATTTTTTTTCCTCTGTCACGGATCTCCTTCCTCCTCCACCTTCGTCCATTTAACTAGAGACTTATCTGAAATGTTGTGAGTATAATTAGATTTTCATCTCACTGGAAGAAACCCAGATGACTTGAAGCTCTAATTTTTCATCAGATTAATGCTTCCTTCGGTTGAACAAAAAAAAAAATCGTTTTTGTAATCGATCTAAGCAGTGATCTATTTCCAGAATTCAAATCGATTTGAGACAAAACAGATGGATCTGATGTCGCGATGAATTCAA